>BSBM01000143.1:2362500-2915000 GCA_027924585.1 Larix kaempferi
CATTGATCTCTACCTTGGTCGAAATTGGCACCTCTGGCATTGGGTTCTCCTTTGTTGATTTTCTCTTAGTTTGAGTCTTCTTTGCCGAAGGGTTAGTCACCATCTCTACGCACTTGCTCTGTTGCACACTAAAAACTCAAAGCTAACACTAACTCTCTTTACTGCACAACACAGTCTGCTCAAATTCACTCTGCGCTCTTGTTGCAGTTATTCACTCTCTTGGAAAATTGGTGTTTCCTTTGTATTCCTCTATTCTTATTATATACAGGTATGACTCATAGACTCTCCTACCGCAATTACTACGGCTCTCACCCTTTCACCTCTCTCCTTAATTTTTGAATGGGATGGAAAACTATGCATAGACTCTCTCTTTTTCTGTGCGAATCGCACCTTAAATGCTAAGCGGGACGACAAACTGTGCATAGGATCTCTCTCCTTTTGTGTGCCGACACATTCACTCATGCGGGTTGCCTCTCTTTCCGTGAGCCACCACCGTCAACTTATGTGGGATACCTCATTGGGGATGACAATAGACCTTTCATGTCGTTCTTGTTGTTAACTTTTAGAGTGTTGTTTAATGAAGTACTAACTCTTTATGACTGCTATCTTTTGGCAATCTTTCTAAATCTGTCAAAGATGATTGTAACTAACACCAAATATCACTGACACGAGTTATGCAATTGGCAGCATGATCACTAACGGATGGGTACATGGCGACTTGATGACTGGCGACATGATCAATGGCAGATGGATGACTGACACATTGATGACTCAGGGTGTTGCGGTATGATGACCTAGGAAACTTTTCTTACGACTTGATTGCTAATTGTTATGGGGCTTCATTATGCTGTTATGGGGCTTCATTATGCACATTAATGAAACTGACTCCTATTTTCTATTGAAACTTGACACTTTCCTTTTGTTTTGTCATAATATTAATGAAACTAACTATATTCTATCATAACTGAAATGAAACTAACTGTATGTAAGAATGACCAAGAATGACAATTAATAACTGTATTTTTTTGAGACTACACAAAGTTACATATGTTCTGTCCCTTCCAGGCCATGGTAGGGATTAAGGCCACTTCCATTAATCAGTCCCTTCATACGCTGCCCTGCTAAGGTGGAAATCTTTGCTATGCCTGCTTCTTTGATGAATAGGATCCGAAATGGACCCAACCATCTCATTCTGAGCTTTCCTGTGTTCTTTAGAAACTTGCTGTCATACATCAACACTAGTGCGTCAGGTTCTAGGGTCTTTCTCTTGATGTTCCTTCCATGTTAGGATTTCTATCTCTACTTCTCAACCACTTGACTGAACCCCATAGTGAATCGATTTTTTTCTACTTCCTTTAGTTCTTCCAATTTTCATGCAAGCGATTCATCATCTGTCATGTTTGTGGCTATAACTATGCGTAGGATTGATACAACAAATTCCAGCGGCATCACTGCTTCTTTTGCATAAACCAGCCGAAGTGGGGTGTGCTTTGTGACACTCTTGCATGTTGTCATATATGCCCACAGTATTGCTGGAATGCGTTGATCCTAGTCATCACGGTGTACATTGTATACCTTTATGAGTTCCTGCTCCAAAATCTTATTGAATGCTTCCACTGTACCATTGGCCTGTGGGTTCTACGAGGTACTCTCTAGTGGTGTATCATGAATTGTTTTGTTAATTCATGGATAGTGGGATTCCGTAAATGGGTTTCCTAATTGCTCATCAACACCTTCGTGCATCCAAACCTAGTGATGGTATGCTCGAATATGAAACACATGGAGGTCTCTGAAGTACAATCCTTTACTAGGGAAACTTCTGTCCATATTGTCAGGTACTATGTTGTAGTAATGATAGACCAAGTTCCAATTTTGCATGCTGATGGGTTGATAGGACCCACAAAATCAATTGCCAATTTCTTAAAAGGATCGAGTGCAGTGATAGGGAAGAGAGGCATCTGAGCCCTATGCGACGACTTTCCAACTTCTGGAAAACATCACATTGTTTGCAATACATCCTGGCTTCTTGAAACAACAAAGACCATAACAACCCTACGTGCAACACCTTGTGCACAATAGCCTTCCCTACATAACATCCTCCCGCAATGCCTTCATGTGCTTCCTGTAAGAGAAGCGGTCGTTCATGTCCTAACACACACTTGCATAGTATGCCATCAACCATGAGCTTGTAGAGCTGTCCTGCGATCAATTGAAAATATACACTACGTGTTACCAACTATCTATTCTGCGCAACTGTATAATCTTTCAGCACACGACTAGTAGGAAAAAATAATGCAATTTCACTGTAATTATCTACTATGGCCTCAATGCGAAACAGTTGCACACCAGGGAGATCATCATCCAAGCTTCCTCCTTCCTCGCTAGATTCAATTCTAGACAGATCATATGGATCAATATTATGCTTCCCTAGATTGACAATGACCTCAAACTCAAATTCTTGAAATAGGAGCAACCATCGACAAATGCGCTCCTCCAACACTGAATTGTTGACCAAGTACCTCAAGGAAGAATGATCTGTAAGAAAATTGAAGGCACTCCCCAACAAGTAGTGTCAAAATTTTTGCAAAGAATACACCATTGCCAAGCCTTCACACTCAATTGTGGTATAATTCTTCTCAATTGTGGATAAATTTCTGTTGGTAAAGGAAATGGGGTGATCAATGTCTCCTTCCCCAGGCTGGGATAGCACTGCTCCCAGCACTACCGATGATGCATCCACATGAACATGGAACATGCACATCCAATTTGGAAATATTAAGACCGGCTTAGTCATTTATTTCTCCTTCAGGATGTCCAACGCTTGCTGGCACTCCCGCGTCTAGACATACTTGATTTCTTTCCTCAAAAAATCCTCTAATGGTGTTGGAATATTGGCATAGTTCCTGATGAATTTTTTGTAATAGCCAGTGTGTCCCAATGTCATGTGAAAATGTTTGACTCATGTTGGGTCTAGAAAATTGACTATGAATGCATTATTTGATGGATCAACCAGTAGAACTTCCTTGCACACAACATGCCCCTAGAGGATTCCAAATGGGGTGCAAAAAATATACCTTTTCAGATTTAGATATATTTTCATTTGCCTTCAACAATCGAACATGAGTCTTAGTACGTGGAAATTAGATTTTAACAGAGTGGACACTGTCCAGTTGTCTAGATATACCTCCAAGAAATTATGCATGAATTCCTTGAACCCAACCACCATTATCCTTGAAAATATGGATGGCACATTATTAAGCCCAAAGGGCATTAAATTTACAGGCAAAGGAGCCCCACTCCATCGCAAAAGTAATCTTTTTGTGATCCTCCTTTGCTATAAGAACTTGATGGTATCTAGAGAATCTAGTAGTGAAACAATAGGATTCCTATCCTCCTTTGTTCTCTAGGACCTCATCTGTAAATGGTGTAGGGAACGAGTTATGGATAAATGGTGCATTTAGGTTCCGCAAATTTACGCAGATCCCGATCTCTCCTGTCTTCTTGCCTTGGACCACCATCGGGTTGATCCACTTTGATTCTTCAATTGGAAAAATAATTCTAGCATCCAACATGCGATCAAGTTCCTTGCCCACTTTCTATTTATACCAGGGGTTCAATATATAGGGTCATTTCTTTACTGGCTTGGCCCCTTTCTTTAGCTGAATCTTCATCTCTCCAAGTGCTCTTGTAATCCTTTCATTTCTGAAAAATTGCGTGGAAATAGATCTTCATATTCTTTTACTAGGTCGACTATCTAGGTGACTATCTCCTGATCCCAATAATCCTCTATGATGGCCATCTTGGGTGAATCCTTAGTGCCAATATTGTATTTCTTTGTCTTAAGGGGATCTCTAAGCTTTGACCCAGTACTGGTAGACAAATAATCCTATACTGTGCATTCTCCTACAGTCTCCATGATCTGCAAACTTCATGGATCCTCTTCCTCATCTGCCTCCTTACAATTAAATTTATGGAAATGTCGTTCCAAATCCCTATGCCATGTGCAGAATGTCCTCTGTGTCACATCCTGTTGTGGTATTTATCCAAATATGAAATGCTTCATTCGATGGAGAACTTTGTCCAAGTTAGGATCTGTAGTACTGAACTAGAATGTGGCAGTGAATTCGGTAGACACCTTCTCCCAAGTCCCTAATTGGTGTGCCCACTGATTGCGCAGTACACTCTTCATCTCCCATCATTGCTAATAGAACTCAATTTGTTCTCTAGGATATTTGGTCCCCTTGAATCTATTGAGAAGCTCAAAGTTTGTAGCAGAATGAAACCTCACCTTGATACATGATTCAACTACTTCCCAGCTTTGTAGTTCCTTTAGATACATCATCCACCAGCGCGCAGGTGTCCCTCGGGTTACGACATCCATTACTTTTACTCGCTTTTCCTATGGGGCTCGGGATTTCATTTGTTCGAGGAAAGTATCCGCTTTCTCAATTCCATTGATCATTGGTGGATCATGTCGCTCCAACCCAATCCAACACACAAACTTTGCAATGCGTACGTATCTCTTGTATACACCTCATAGAGTTGGTTCTTCCAACGATCCAGTGAATCATGTGAATTTGTGCCAACAGAACACACACTGCGCCAACTGAGCTATCCATCAATAGTGGGGTTCACATAATCTTCCTTCCTAGCAATCACTTTATATATATTCTCCCTTTCAACACTATTGATGTCATCCTTGATTGGTTCTGTGCATCTTTCTCCTTCTGTGGCATCCAAGGGAGCCACCATGCACATGTTGTAAGGAAAAACTATCCTATGACTGGGGTTGAGGTCACCAACATACTAATTTAATTGAAGCAGACATCTAGGGTTATGCAGATAACAAGATAGGATTTATAAACAAAGCTAAACTAGGATTTTTTTAAGTTTGAAAATATGTACCTTATTTATGTAGGTTGATCTAATCTTTAATAACTCTTGAGCTCTAATTCCAAGCCTTCAATCTCTTGATTTGAATACCTGCAAAAAAAAACCAACACCTTCCTCAAAAGATTTTGGCTACAATAAAATAATTACAAATTGAGAAAAAGATGTAAATATAAACATGAACATATATATCTAATCTCAACATAAAATCATAATCATCTTATTAAATGAGCAACAAACATAATTCTAGGAAGGAAAAGATATCTTGCTTTCATTGATTAATAGCAATAAGTACAAATATACCTTGCAACTGCTTAGGCACCTCGGGAAACCTCGATATAGGTATCCTTACTTCTCTTATCCACAGACTCAAGCAATCTCCAGGTGTAATATGACAGGGATGTCACAAGCACACAACTAAAGGAATAGAGAAATCCAATATTCTTCCAACATTACTCTCTTAATGGGAAAAAGGGTCCTCTCATGGCCGATCTTCCTTTATTTTATAGTGGGAAGGGATAAGCCATCGAATGAAAGGTGGTTGTAACTAATGGAGGAAGTTATCAAAAACTACCCCAACTGCCCCATATTCGATTTTATCTTTTATTTTTTGAATTTAATCAGAAACATGCTAGTGGGAAACAGGCAGGTTGCACGTAACACACAATTCAACCACTTGCAATATGTGCATGCAACTTTTTCTTCAACACGCAGGTGGAAAAAAATCCACTAGCGTGTGACATGCATCATGCACAACCACCAACCGCGTGTTAGTCACAAACTAAGTTTAACAAATCAAGAGTGCTGGAGAAAGAGTGAATGATCTAAGCGATGGCAATGAGCATCAAGTAAAGGCTCTTCCATCCACAATGTCCTTTTGTGTGAGCGACAAATTCAATGTCATCATGGATGGAGAAGTTCCAAATTGACTTATAACAATGCAGTTCCTCCAACTGGAAGGACATGCGCCTCTGCTTTAGATTTAGAATAACATTGTTATCAAACGCCCAGTAGATCCCCAAAAGAGCTGGGTAGGGATCAGTGTCCTCCAGGATCTCAATGACTTCAAAAGATGCCACTGTCTTAACTCTATCAATGTTCACTTCCACACTAGTCAAACTCCCAACGAGGTATACTTTGTATTGATTAGCTAGTTTGAGTTGTAGGGGAGACCATACCCGCTTTGGCTTCCCCATCAACTCCCACGTTTTCTTAGGAAGAATGTTCACATATTCCCCTAGATCGAGCATCACATCCTTCATCTCAAATCCCCCCATCTCGAGGGAGAGAATGAACTCCTTCCCAGTTATTCTTTCCTTTCCCACTCTGTGCGCATTCCTTTCAGGAAGTGGTGTAGAAATGGGTTTTTCCTCTTCATTTGACATTACTAAATTTTCTAGCATACTAGTCACTTTATTGACGACATTGGGATCATTCAATATATTTAAACAACTTTGCAGAAAGGTACTTATTGGGTATTCCTAAATAATACTGTACGTCTTCATGTGCTATTCTTCTTTGCACTGCGTGGCCTGCATTTGTTCTTCACTATGCATACTGCGCCATAGCTCTTCCTCGCATAATGTTCTTCTGTAGGATTCTTCCTCGCATGGTCTATGCAATTGATCTTCCCCATGCAGCCTTTCCTGGAACACGTATTCCTCTCGTTATGCAACTTCCTTGACCGCTTTATGAGCATCACGTAGGAACTGTCATTGTTGTACAACATCAAAGGTGGGCAGGGGCCACACAACTTTCTTTATCTTATGCTCCACTGGCATTTCTATACTACGATTTCCCAGGATATCTTCTCCTATCCAAGTGCCTCCTTGAGTTACTATATTCACCTGTGTCAGATCCTTTTCAACATTTTCCTCTGTTGGTTCCATGGTCACCATGTTGCAGTGACCTTTCTTGTCTTCCCATTCCTTGAGCAAATCTAGGCAGTCTTCTGTCACATGTTCTGTGCTATGGTAGTATGCACACATGGCATGTGTATTTGTACAGGATCTTTCCAAGTGGCCAGGATCCCAACATTTAAAAAAATCGCTTGTTTTCCACCTTATCCGTAGCCCCTTCCATGGCCTTAGAACCCACTGCGCGTTGCCCCCTATTGTCCTTCGGGATCGGGTTCTCTATTTTCTTCTGTGCCTTGAATTGGGTAGGCATCTGTTGCATTATCCTTCATCATTTGTAGAGCGTGACAGTTGTACACGTTCTATCCGACTGATTTCTAGAATTCACAAAAAGGTGCATGCATAAAGCTCTAGTACTTCTGCAACATTGGGAAGATGGGAGGTGTGTGACCCCAACTTCTATAGATCTCACACCACTCATTTTTAGGTGCCACAGGAAAAGGACTAGGTGGGCCGACACCCATGTGGTTTTTTAGCATCGAGCATTAATTTTTGTGATGGATTTCTGTTCCACATAAGCTACACCATGTTGATGTATTTGTAACTTCGGAAGATATTCACTTGTATATTGTATGTATTAAATTTGTACTTTATTGTATCCCCGACGAAGATGTCTTATTCCTCCGATCGGAAGTGTCATCATTTGTATTCTATTGCTGTACCTCCGACGGAGATGTTTGTTCCTTTGAGTTGGAGAAATCATTATTGTACTTGAGTCATGTAAAGTCATTGAGGTCCATCCTCCCATGTATGACAGGGCATTAGACCCCGGAGTAGTGTTGCAAGTTATATTGTAAGTGTCGTAACTTATATTTGATGGGTTATTAGACCACCTTGGTGGGGTCAGCCCTGTATGAGTCATGTGGGTTAAAGGGTTATTAGACCACCCTAGTGGGGTCGGCCCAGTGACAAGTGGTAATGGGTTATTAGACTCTCCTAAGGGAGGTCGGCCCAGTTAGAGTTAAAGGTAGGTCAAGTCATTGTATAAATGGAGAGTGTGACTCTCTCATTCTATTCATTCACTCACTCACTCACTCACTTTGTATTAGTGAGAGAGAGGAGGAGTGCACACAAGTGGAGGAGGAGAAACTGCTAGGAGAATATCTCTCATCTCAGGGTTTGATCTTTGCGATCTTTGTATTGGTGCTCATTCTATCTCTGAGGAAGTTGCGGGGTTTTTCACCTTCTTGGTTTTCCCCGGTGAAATGCTTTGTGTCTCTTGTCTCTTGTGTTTGATATGCTGTACATGTTGTTCTCTCAGTTAAGATCCTAGATCAGATTGAATTAAATGCTGAAAAACTAACATGGAATCAGAGATAGCCTGAAGGAAGGCATTGTATGGCATTTACGACACTTGTTGCACTTGCGACAAATTGGAAGCTAGGGCTTGGTATAGTAAAAACTAGTCATCGTGGCACTTTCGCTATAAATATGTTTTGGCGAAGTTTTAGGATCTAAAAATTTTACAGGCCGAAGGTGAAATGTTCATGTACCTTGTGTCAGAAGATCAGGCTCTGATTCGTTGTACTTTGTGAGATATGATCCATACAAGTTAGGGTTTTTGCCTCTTCCAGAATGCAACCCTAAACAGGTGACCTAGGAACAGAAGTCATATCTCGGGATGGGAAGCTCCAAATTAAATTCTGTAAAAAGTGTCAGTTAGGGAACAGACTTTAGTTTCATAGGTCTAGGTTTTAGGGGTCGAAGTTGAAACAGTGACACGTGGCACTCTGCACAAGTTCGCTATGCTGTTTCATCCCATAAATAGGTCATGTTGCGACACTTAGCATACCTCTCTCATGGAGAATCCATTGGAGGTCAGATCTATGGGGTTGGAAATATGACAGGTCAATATACCATAGGCCGAAGTTTCAGACCCCGAGGATCCGAAATTCTAGAGTTACACTAGAAACATTTTGGCATATATTTCTGTCCAAACAGAATTGGATTCTGACCACTTTCATTTTTGACTTGTAACTGCTGCGGGAAATCGGGTTTCTGCAAAAGTTGGAATTTTTGGAATCTGAGACCACCTCTGAATGCTCCTCATCAAAATTGAAATTTAGAGACCAAGATCGAAGTTTTTGGTTGGGTAGAAACCCAGGCTCTATTAAACCATAGTTCGGGATTTTGACCAGAAAACCAGAAAAACCAGAAAACTAGAATTTGACAGAAGCTGCAGATCCGAAACTCGCAGGTCAATTTTGGAGGGTCAATTTTTTAGGTTTTCAAAATCTGAGCACACCAGCTTGCTTGCATCAGTCAATTACATCTCCCTGTCTAGTCAGAAGCTTGAAATTCCAAGTTTGGATTTTTAGGGTTTCTCTGTCAAACCCTAGTGAGCTTCAGATCCAGTTTCAGCAAATCAAAGTGAATTGGGTTAATCCTAGAAGAGAATGAATTGGACACCTACATAAGTGAATAAGTTCCAGTTCCAAAGGGAGATGAGGCTAAATCCTTACATAATAAGACTACAAACAATCTCAACAGGATGACTTGAGAAGATACATGTATGTTTTGAAATCTGTTCATGATTAAGTTTGTGATATGTTTGTCTTCATATTATTGAGGTTAATACAATCTTGATTAATTTTAGACTTGTCTTATCACCTTAGTAAAAAGTATGAATGCATGTGAATGGTACAAGACATTCATTGATTAGGGTTATGACACTTATGATTGTACTAATGCACTGTGGTGTTGTATGAGGATGATGTTGTCCACTAACATGAAAGGTACATCAACAAAGACAAATCAAGTTCTAGATCAAGAACATATGACCATGGTGACATGAAGACAAATACTCATCCATAGTCATGGATCACATAGAAGATCTACTTACGAGGTATGTATAATTTGGTTCTACAATGCTTAACTTATGAGATATGCAGGTTACTAGCACAAGGTCTCTAAATCATTGAACAGAACTAAAGAAGACATTGTTTGGGTATGTTAGACATAACCAACAAACATGATAATCCAAGTATGTTTTTCCTATATCAAGTTAGAATCCTACCTTGTGTTAGGATCTTATACTTTTGTATGATTGATAATTATAAGTTTGAGTAATCATGGGTTTATGCATATTATGCTTCTTAGTTTGATTAATGATATGAAAAAAACTAGAAGAGTCCTATGGTCAAATAAGAATATGCATGAGTAAAAGAAGTCCTCCCTGAAACCATGAATACTAACGCTTGTAATAAATGAACTGTGTATGAAATGACCACGACCATACATATTTAGAATCATAATGTTTTGATAGTATTGAGAATATACTAATGCATGTATGATTATGTATGAGATCTTGAGGATGATACAATGATGACACTAGTGCACACTTAAGCATGCATAGTGGTCCAGGATGGATATAATTTCAAGGACAGATAATCCAGGAAGCAAAGATAAAGAGGGAGCACACTCCAATAGTTCCTGCAAGGAAGCAAAGATTGAGAGGGAGTCCACCCAACAACCAAACAAAGATACGTATTTGAATTATCATTTATTATATATGATTGCTTAAATAATGTTGTCTAGTCATGTACATACTTATGTTCCTAGATTTAGGATGTATATTATGCATATTAGAAAAGTTGCATTAATGAACAAAATACTACTAATATGCAAGTAATGGGTAAGTGGCCTATGGCACTGTACAAATCTCCATTGCTACTTATCTAGAATGAAACCTCTTTGCTTACATGTTGGGAGTTGTGCACACTCTTAGCAATGTTCTGGTAGAGATGGAAGGCATCTATAAAGTTACAAGATATGGATAAATGTTGTATTGAAGCATTGGCTAAGATAATTGCATGACTGTATGACATACATTCTTATGTGTAAGATTTTTGTTCTGAAAACTATGAGAAGTTTCTAATCATGCAATTGAATTTGAATTGTAGGAAAGATCGTGTACAATCACCTACAAAAGAAGGACAACGACATTTTTTCCAGCAACGAAGTTCAAGAAAAATATATATTGAAGATATTGAAGAATCTGAAGTTCCCAGGATCGGGGATGCAAGAATAGAAGTATGCCATGGTCGAGGAATACCAGTCAATCATGAAGAATGATGTTTGGGATGTGTTCCCAAGACCAGAAGGGAAGTTTGTTGTGACTTCCAAGTGGATCTACAAGATCAAGCATGATGTAGATGGTAGAATAGAGAAATACAAGGAAAGCTTTGTGGCTCATGGCTTCTCCTAGAAAGAAGGGATAGATTATGAAGAGACTTTTGCACTTGTAGTCAGACACACTTCCATCAAAACAATACTTTCTCTGGCTGCAGTGATGAAGTGGAAAATACACCAGATGGATGTCAATACAGCTTTCTTGAATGGTGTAGTCGAAGAGGAAGTGTATGTGGAGCAGCCACTCGGATTTGAGACACATGACAGGGAGTCACATGTGTGCAAATTGAAGAAATCCTTGTACGGTTTGAAGCAAGCACCCAGGACATGGTATGGTAGGATAGATAGCTTCCTGTCCAATTTGGGCTTTACCAAGAGTAAAGCGGATTCCAACCTTTACTACAGGGTTGATGAGGGAAATCCAGTGATACTCCTATTGTATGTGGATGACCTGTTTGTGACAGGTGAGGATAGGTTGATTGTCGACACGAAGAGGAAGATTGCTGCCGAGTTCGAGATGAAGGACTTGGGTATGATGCATTAATTTCTAGGAATGGAGGTGTGGCAGAGTGCAAATGGAATATTCCTTGGACAAGGGAAGTATGCAGTAGAGATCCTGAAGCGATTCGGGATGATGGACTGCAAGGCCATGGCCACACCTATGGCATCGAAGCTGTAGCTATTGAGTGATGCTTCATAAGAGTCGGTTGATGCCACAATGTATTGTCAGATGATTGGGTCCTTGATGTACCTGACGAACACGAGACTAGATATTTTCTTTGTTGTGAACACATTGAGCCAGTTCCCAATGGATCCTAGACATGTTCATTTGATTGCCGTAAAGCATATTCTGAGGTACCTGAAGGGTACGGTTGATTATGGGCTCAAGTATGATGCGAATCAAAAGGTTAACTTGGAGGGTTATGTTGATTCAGATTGGGTAGGCAGTGCTGTAGACAGGAAGAGCATTTCGGGGTGCTGCTTCAGTATGGGATCAGGTGTGATCTCTTGGTTTAGCAGGAAGCAATCCTGTATAACACTATGTACAGTCGAAGTAGAGTATGCCACAACTTGTTCGGCTAGTTGTGAGGCAGTATGGCTAAGGAAGCTACTTTCTGATTTATTTGATCTCCAGTTGGATGCTACTTGTATCTATTGTGACAACAAGAGTTGTGTGAAGTTGTCAGAGAACCCAGTGTTCCATGACAAGTCGAAGCATATCGAGATCAAATATTACTATATCAGGGATATGGTACAGAGAGGAGCAGTGAAGCTCCAGTATGTTGAGACATATGAGCAGATTGCAGATGTGTTGACCAAACCACTAGCTAGAGTGAAGTTTTAGTACTTTAGAGAGAGGCTTGGTGTTCTTCAGATAGAAGATACTTTGAGGAGGAAGTGATGGGACACATTTGCAGGAGCCATTCCTAGCATGGTGGTAGGAGGATCCTTCCCATGGCTGTGGATGTAAGCCCTGTGTGATATGCATCAGGATGATGCTATGACGATGATCAAGATGATCATGCAATGATGATATGCATCAGGACGATGCTATGACAATGATCAGGATGATCATGTGATGATGATGTGCATCGGGACAATGTACTGTATGATGATGATCGGGATGATCATTTGTGATGAGCACGAGGTCGATGCTCCAGATGATGTGCATTAGGATGATGCACTGTAAGATGATGATCAGTATGATCATGAGCATCAGGATGATGCTCCATGCGAGGAATATCAGGTTGATCATGAGTATCAAGATGATACTCCATGGCCGTGGACAGGTTGTGCAGGTGCATGTAATCAATCTTGGAGATTCAGACAGGTTGTGCTAGGCACGTAAAATATCCTGGGATGCTATTTAGAGATCTTACAGGTTGCAAGATAATATTTTAAGGTTTTTCAAGGATCGCATGTAATCAGTCCTGGAGATCCGAATAGGTTGTGCTAGGCACGTAAAAGATCATGGGATTCTCTTTAGAGATCTTGCAGGTTGCAAGACACTGTTTAGGGTTTTGCGAGTTCACATGTAATCAGTCCTGGAGATCCAGACAGGTTGTGCTAGGCACGTAAAAGATCCTAGGATGCTCTTTAGAGATCTTGCAGGTCGCAAGACACTCTTTTAAGGTTTTGTGAAGGTCACATGTAAAAGATCCTGGGAGATACGATAGGTTGAGCAGTAAGCTCGTAAAAGTATTGGGATTCTCTTTCGAGGTTTTGTTGACGCACGTAATCATCCCCAAGGATTCCACAGGATGGCCAGATATGAATAAGACCTGCAGGAGGCTAGGCCTACAACTAACATGAAAAAGGGTTTGCTCTGTAGAACTTCCTATGACGAGAAGAATTGAGAGATAGCACTAGTGATCAAGATGACAAGTATAGCAGCAGTGATGATGATGCTCTGTGATCCAGTGACGATGATCCAACTCTAGAATTGAAGACTTGTGCCTATATGTATTGATGACCCGTGTCAAGAGAATACCTTCCCAGTTAAGAGGGAGTGTTGATGTATTTTTAACTTCGGAAGATATTCACTTGTATATTGTATTTATTACATTTGTACTTTATTGTATCCTCAACGAAGATGTCTTATTCCTCCGATCGAAAGTGACATCATTTGTATTCTATTGTTGTACCTCCAACGGAGATGTTTGTTTCTCCGAGTCGGAGAAGCCATTATTGTACTTGAGTCATGTAAATTCATTGAGGTCCATCCTCCCATGTATGACAGGGCATTAGACCCTGGAGTAGTGTCGCAAGTTATATTGTAAGTGTCGTAACTTATATTTGGTGGGTTATTAGACCACCTTGGTGGGGTTAACCCTGTATGAGTCATGTGGGTTAAAGGATTATTAGACCACCCTAGTGGGGTCGTCCCAATGACAAGTGGTAATGGGTTATTAGACTCTCCTAAGGGAGGTCAGCCCAGTTAGAGTTAAAGGCAGGTCAAGTCATTGTATAAATAGAGAGTGTGACTCTCTCATTTTATTCATTCATTGACTCACTCACTTTGCATTAGTGAGAGAGAGGAGGAGTGCGCATAAGTGGAGGAGGAGAATCTGCTAGGAGACTATCTCTCATCTTGGGGTTTGATCTTTGTGATCTTTGTATTGGTGCTCATTCTATCTCTGAGGAAGTTGCGGGGTTTTTCACTTTCTTGGTTTTCCCCAGTGAAATGCTTTGTGTCTCTTGTCTCTTGTGTTTGACATGCTGTACATGTTTTTTTCTCAGTTAATATCTTAGATTAGATTGAATTAAATGCTGAAAAACTAACACACCACACATTTTCTCTTACTTCCTTTCCAATAGACAATTGCTATAGTTGTGTGGTCAGCACAACAAGCTACATTTGTACCTGCACCATTCCTGGCGATGCCTCCCCTCTAGGAGTCATTTCTAACCTTATTGTAATATCCAATGACTCTAACTGAGTAACCACCTTCTGTTGTGTCAGTGGGACTCTGATATGTGGTAGCAATCCCGCAATGAACCGTTCACGGTGCTACACATATTGGATGTGGAAAATCAGTCGGTCCAACAAAATATTGAATCACTAGTCATAGTCCCACACGGATTCACCAACTCTCTTCTTAATCTATTTGATCTCAGTAATGCAATATGACTCATATTTTGGCTTCTGGAACTATTTCAGAAGATATGCTTTGATGGTTTCCAATGATTGAGTTTGTCCCACGATGAGAGTACTCTTATATTTCATGTACCATGTCAGATCAATGTCTCTAAATGTGGCCTCTAGTTGCACGATCTTGGTAGCCTCATCCATGATGATCTTCATAGACCATATTGCCTCGCAGGTAAAGCAATGTTGTTCTATGTCGTCTTTACTTGTCCCATGAAAGGTGAGTAATCTCAATGTGGAATCTGACGAGGTTTCCATTCTTGTAGGCACAGGCGATCTGCTCCTTCTATTAGAAACTTTTGCAGTGATACTACTTCTTGAAGTCTGTGTATCTGGGTTACTCTCTTGGGTAGAACTGGATTCTATCCCTCTAAATTCTACTTCTGCTTCAGGAATTTCTTCCCATTCAAAATCAAGTAATACCTAGCCTTCTTGATTTGATAAAGGGCACTAGTGGTTGGGATGAAGCATTGGATCCTTCGGAGCTCATTCCTTCTAACAATACTAAGTTCAAGGGATATCAAATTCAGCTGCGCAGTCTCTTCTCCATTCGTACAAATGCCTCCATTAATATTCATTTCCTCTTGTTCTGCTTCCTCTAGGTTCTTTCCTTCTTTATGCCTTGGGGGAGTGATACCACTATTCTCATCGAAAATCTCACTTTATTCCATTCCATGCCGATTTGGGGGTCTCTCATATTCTGAGAACTCTTCTTTCCCAACCTCTGTGCACCCTTATGGCACAAAGGACCCTTCTACACCCTCTCCTTGTGCAAAACCATCTCTAGCTTTCTTCTTTGCTCTCCGATCCACACTATATTTCTCGTCGATTTCTTTTCTCTCTTCTTTATTCCGAATGCATTCTTTATGTCAACCATTCTTAATTCTTACATGTATTTTGTCCCTATGGAGTTGCTACTCTTCTGGATCCATTTTTGTGCCTACCTATTCTCTCACTGCTTCATACTCCACCCCCACAGTACGGGGTTTACATTGCCATGTTATCACGGTTCATTGCCATTAGCCCATTCTCAATAAACAACATCGTTACCCACAATGGAATATGTGCCAAGAATCTCTTTCTTAGAACCTCTTCAAATCTTGCTTCTACGTTGCTATACAATTCACCGTGCATCCTATAAAAAATTCTACAATATACCCTTATCTCACGCACAAGAACCAAAAGTCGATAGCTCTATACCAACTGTTATCTAGATCTTTCAGTTCTTGTATCTTCTCATCAGTCCATAGTATCGATCAGGGTTCTCTCCAAATGGTATTAATATTAGATTGCCTCTTTGTCCATTCATGTAATGAAACATAAAGCTCATAGAAGAAAATTTCATGCATATTTGAATAAATATACCCATATTTACAACACTGGGGTGAAATATGGAGTCCTCTGGTCCCTTGTCGCACAAACTCATCCTCCTTGCTTTCCAGCCATGATTCGATCTCAACTTTAGTGGGATTCCACCTCATTTGTTCATCCTCCCTTCGTAATCCCCGCCAAGTCCCGACAACAGAACCATTTTGTTGGCTGGTGGTTTGTCATATCTAGGGTTAAACTTGCATCACCAACAAAAACACTCTACAAGCACTGAAATTTTCAATACCCTATAAACAGGATAAGTCTCTCCCGAGAAGTGCACAGGAAATTACAAAGACATTACAGGGATGTGCCTAAGAGAATGGGTTCTTTCGGTTCATTAGTGCATTCATTCTTTCACTTAAACATGCATTCAACTACTGAGCAATTATCATACATTTAAGCATCAAGACATTCTGCACGATAAATTTGAGACAACAACTATATTATATTCATCTTTAAAAACTTTGTACAATGCATTACTTAGAGTCTCAAATCAACAACTTAATGGTTCTCATTCTTCTTTCAATACAATCATCTTACCATCATTAGTACAAAGAATACATCACAAAACTCAACAGTTAGAACAATATCAAAACTAATATCACATGACATACTATCTTCTAACAAAGTTGATTCAAATGATTAAAATTCAAAGATGTAGAACCCAACCTGTTACAAAATATGCCTTTATATAGGCTTAGGTTCAAAACTGCAAAACTGTTGGTGGCGCCCAGTTTAACTGATTGCAGTTTAGTTTCAACTGACTTGCTTGAGGCATAGTTTGGCTTCTAACTGACTTGCTCAGAATGCATCTTCTGGTCCAAAACTAGGGCACCAACACCCACAGGAGAAAATATCATAATTTTTTTATAAAAACCAAAATTGATTTTTTTTAGATGTTCACTAGAATAATTGCTAGCTCCTTAAAAACAAGCCATTAATGTCTATAACAAAAACAAGGAACTAATCTACCTCGAGCTACCTGTTAAGAATTAACTACCCCAAATCACTAGCCTAATGATATCCTAGTTAGTTGCAATTCCATTTGAAGTCCCATAAAATCTCATCTAAAGTGTAATAGCTTAGATCCTTTTCCACAAATCCCCAACATAATATACATATAAAAAAATAAATGATCCATAATGCCCATGTTTATGTTGAAATATTGTAACTTCAAAGAATATTATATTTGTATTTCCGGAGATGGTACATTCCTCCGTTGTGACCTTATTGTATATCCGGAGATGTTTATTCCTCCGAGAGAATGTGGTAACTAGGGTTATTAGATCTCCCATGTGAGGTCGGCCCTGAGTTTATTATTTGAGGGTTATTAGACTCTCCATGGAGAGGTCGGCCCCATTAGGGTAAAAGGGTCAGTCGGGAGATGAGTATAAGTAGAGGAGGATGTTCCTCACTTATCTCATTCATTCACTCACTTAGGAGTAGCGCACAAGTGAGAGAGAGTTCTGCATAGGAGGAGGAGGATATCTTGTTTGGTTTCTACATATTGTATTTGGTTGATCATCTATATTGAGGAAAGCTTTGCTGGGTTTTCTACCCCATGAGGGTTTCCCAGGGTAAATCTTTGTCTATCTTGTGATTGTGTTTCTTTCAGTGATCTTGCTAGTCAAATTAGTATAAACTTAACATGGTATTAGAGCTAGCCTGAATAGGACATCTTTCACAAGGTGAAAATATTTCTCTCTCCTCCTCCGGTGAAAATTAGGGTTTCTGCAAAAGTTGGAGTTTTTGGTTTTTGATTGCATGGCTAGATAGCCCTCCTCAAAATCGAAGTTTTGAGCCTTGGATCGAACTTTTTGAGTGGGTATAACCCCAGGCTTTGTCAAACCCTAGTTTGACTTCTGGACCAGAAAATCAGAAAACCAGTAAACCAGAAAAAGTGCGCACCTCTGCACCAGTGAACCAGAAAAGCTGCGAACCTGTGCACCAGAAAATCAGAAAAGAAAAGACCAGAAATCTAGAAATTCTGTTGCAGATCCAGAAGGTGTAAAGTTGAAGTTTCCAAAAGCTGATCACACCAGAATTCTCAATTCAATCAAGATCATCTCCTGGTAAGTACTATTCTATCTTTTGAAATCTCAATCTCTTTGATCCCTAGATAAGATGGCTCCAAGCACTAAGCTTGAAGACAAGCTAGAGGGTATAGAAAATTTTCGGGTATGGAAATACATAATTGGTCTCATTCTTGAAGAGAATGATCTTGTCCAATATATTAAAGATAAGATTGTAGAACCTGAAGAAGATGAAGCCAAAGAGAAGTATAGGAAGTACATGATTAGGGTAAAGAGAATCATTGCTGATTCTATCAAGGACCACTTGATTCCCCAAGTGGCATCCAAGAAGACTCCAAAGGAAATGTATGATGCCCTAGGCAGAATGTATGAAGGAAGGAACATCAATATAAAGATGAATTTGAGAGCTCAATTGAAGAGCACCAAGATGAATAAAGGAGAATCCATTCAAGACTATTTTTCAAGGGTTTCCCAACTCAAAGAACAACTAGATGCCATTGGAGATACCCTTGATGAAGATGAACTAGTCATGACTGCTCTAAATGGTCTAACTAGACCTTGGGAGTCATTCATCCAAACTATGTGTGTAAGAAAAGAAAGTATGAAGTTTGATGTGGTATGGGAAGATTGCATTCAAGAAGAGGCTAGGGTAGCCAACAGAGAAGCCCTGCTGAAGGAAGATGACCAAGATTTGGCCACTCACACTAGAAGAAGAAGGAGTCACTACAACTCCATGAAAAATGGCCACAAGAAATCTCACCCTCCACATAGATTTCAAAATAAGGAAGGAGTAAGCTCAGAAAGAGACCTCTCCTTAGTTAAGTGTTACAGTTGTCACAAACTAGGACACTTTGCTAGAAATTGTCCTTCAAAGAAGAAAAAGAATTTCCACAAAAGACATCATGCACATCTAGCAAAAGATGATAGTGAAGAAGAAGAAGAGGTGAGGCCTAAAAGGAAGAGGACCAAGGTAGAGGAAGAAGAAGATGCAGAAGAATATGTTCTATTCTCTGCACTCTATGGGTCAGTAACACCTGGAGAAGACACATGGCTTATTGATAGTGGTGCTTCAAAGCACATGATAGGTCAAAAGAAGACTCTCTCAAGACTTGAAGAAAAGACATCCCCACATAAGGTATCTCTAGGAGATGACTATCAATATCCCATCAAGGGAATTGGTGAAGCAAGCTACAAACTTGATTATGGAACCCCATTGGAGATGAAAGAAATATTATATGTACCAAGTTTGAAGAAGAACCTACTCTCTATCTCTGCTTTGGATAAGAAAGGCTATAGGGTTGCATTCATAGATGGGCAAGTACTAATGTGGCCCAAAGGAAAATCAATTGAGGATGCAATTGTTATTGGTGAAGAGGAAGGAGGTCTATACAAACTCAAGGGCCATCCAGAAGCTGCCCTTGTTCATGAAGCCACTAGCCCAAGTGAGCTATGGCACAGAAGGCTTGCTCACATTAACTACAAAGCATTACCTCATGTGAGAAAAGTAGTCATAGGACTACCAGACTTAAAGATTGACCATGATGGCACTTGCAAAGGATGTGAAAAAGGAAAGAATATCAAGAACCCATTCCCAAAGAGTGAAACAAAGACTAAGAGTACATTGGAATTGATTCACTCAGATGTATGTGGACCAATGCCATCCACATCCTCGAGTGGATATGAATACTACCTCACATTCATTGATGACTACTCAAGAAAGACTTGGATATATTTCCTAAAGGGAAAAGATGAAGTCTTTGGAAAGTTCAAGGAATTCAAAGCCTTGATAGAAAACCACTCAGAAAAGAAGATTAAGATACTCATAACAGATAATGGTGGAGAATATACTTCAAAATATTTTGAATTCTTTTGTAAGGAAGCTGGAATCAAGAGGGAACTAAACACTCGCTACAATCCCCAACAAAATGGTGTTGCGGAAAGAAAGAATAGAACCATTATGGAGGCAGTAAAGACAATGATACATGATCAAGACCTACCCATGTATTTATGGGCTGAAGCAGCCATGACAGCAGTCTATGTGCAAAATAGACTATCTCATAGTGCTCTTGATTTCAAGACCCCAGAAGAAGTATTCACAAGGAAGAAGCCCGAGGTAAGTCATCTCAAGATATTTGGATGCCTAGTATACATTCACATTCCAAAAGAAAAGAGGACCAAGCTAGATCCTTCTAGGAAGAAAGGAATATTTGTTGGATATTGTGAGGCATCCAAAGCATTCAGAATATACATCCCAGGATTCCATCATATGGAAATAAGTAGGGATGTGACATTTGATGAAGAGGCAGCTCTCAAGAGATCTAGGAAGTGCCAACATGAAGAAGTATATGAGGAAGAGGCACCTTCCAGAATCACAGAAGCTTCACCCACCCCTGAAGAAACAACTCCTGAAGATCATGACATGATGGAACCACAAGAACCCCCTGTCATAGAAATTTCAAGGAAGAGAAAGCCAGCATGGGCAAGAGACATTATACTAGGAGCTGAAAAATATGGAGCTCATGAAGGCTCCACCAGGGTAAGCAAGAAACCAAAGACATTCTCCAGCTATGTGGCACTGATGTGTGATCTTGTAGATCAAGAACCCACTAGTTATGAGGAGGCATCTCATAAGAAAGAGTGGGTAGAGGCAATGATGGAGGAATACCAATCAATAATGAAGAATGATTTTTGGGATATAGTTCCCAAACCAAAGGATAAGAGTGTGGTATACTCCAAATGGATATACAAGATAAAGCATGCTGCGGATGGCAGCATTGAAAAGTATACGGCAATATTTGTGGCTAGAGGATTCTCTTAGAAAGAGGGAATTGACTATGAAGAAACATTTGCACCAGTTGCAAGGTACACTTTCATTAGAACCATCATGGCACTTGCATCCATGATGAAGTGGAAATTACACCAGATGGATGTGAAGACAACCTTCCTGAATGGTGTGATTGAGGAGGAAGTGTACTTAGAACAACCACAAGGATTTGAGGTGGAAGATGGAAGAACCCATGTGTGCAAACTAAATAAGGCCTTGTATGTGTTGATGTATATGTAACTTCGGAATGTATTTCACATATATGTATATTGTATTCCTATAGAGATGTTATTATTCCTCTATATGGAAGTGTCGTCATTTATATTGTAAGTGTCGTAACTTATACTTGATGGGTTATTAGACCACCTTGTTGGGGTCGGCCTTGTATAAGTCATGTGGGTCAAAGGGTTATTAGACCACCCTATTGGGGGTCGGCCATGTGGGTCAAAGGGTTATTAGACCACCCTAGTGGGGGTCGGCCCAGTCAGCATTATGTTAAGTGGTTAAGTTGAGGCCGACCTAGTTGAGTAAAGGTCAAGTCAAGTTAGCGTATAAATAGAGAGTGTGTCTCTCTCATTTTACACATTCTATTCTCTCACTCACACTTGGGAGAGTGGCACACTTGTGGAGGAGGAGGCTCTACTGCTAGGAGAAGACTATCTCTTGTATTCTGGTTGTATCATTGCTCTATCTATCTCTGAGGAAGTTGTTGGGGTTTTTCACCTTTATGGTTTTCCCCAAGTAAACTCTGTGTCTCTTGCGTGCTTGCATTATTGTGTCCATGATTGATATGCTGTAGATTTGTTGTACATGTTGTTCTCTCAGTTAAGATCCTATATCAGATTGAAGTAAATTCAGAAAATTTAACAGGGTATCAGAGCTAGCCCGAAAGAAGGCATGATATGGCATGTATGACACTTGTTGCACTTATGATGCTAGGGCTTGATATAGCAAAAAACCAGTCATCGTAGCACTTTCACTATAAATCCATTTTGGAGAAGTGTTCGGATTTGAAACTTTTACAGGTCGAAGATCAGATCCCCATGTTCCTTGTGTCCAAAGGACAACCTCTAATTCGTTGTACTTTGTGATTTATGATCTGTACAATATAGGGTTTCTGCCTCTTCCAGATCTGAGTCAAAATAAGGTGACCTTGGGAAAAAGGTCATAACTTGGGATAGGAAGCTCCAAATGAAATTTTGTAAAAAGTGACAGGTAGTACACAGACTTTACTATCTCAAGAAAATTTTTCAGAGGCCGAAGTTGAACCAGTGACACGTGGCATGTCGTACAAGTTCGCTCTCCTGTATTATTCCATAAACAGGTCACGTTACGACACTTGGCATAACTCTCTCTCAGAGAATCCAATTGAGGTCAGACCTATCGAGATGGAAAGATAACAGGTCGGGCTATCTCAGGAAATTTGTTTTAGAGGCCGAAGTTGAAACAGTGACACGTGGCACTCTGTACAAGTTCGCTCTCCTGTATTATCCCATAAACAGGTCACGTTGCGACACTTGGCATAAATATCTCTTAGAGAATCCAATTGAGGTCAGACCTATCGGGATGGAAAGATAACAGGTCGGGTTATCTCAGAAAAATTTTGCAGACCCTGTGGATAAAAAAGTTCGGAGTTACACCATAAACAATTAGGTACATATTTATGTCAAAACATAATTATTTTTGAGTACCTTCATTCATGGCTTCCGGAATTTAGGGCTTCGAAGAAAGTTGGAATTTTTGTAATCTGAGACCATGGATGGATGCTACTCATAAAAATCGAAATTTAGAGACCAAGATCAGATTTTTTGGTTGGGCAGAAGGCCGGGCTTGATCAAACCCCAGTTTGAGACTTTGATCGGAAAGATGGAAAGTTAGGGCTTCTGCAAAAATTGGAATTTTGGAAATCTGTGAGCACGGCTGGAAGCTCCTCAGAAAAATTGAAGCTTAGAGTTTTGAATCAAATATTTTGGTTGGGTGAAGCTCCGGGAAACTCAAACCTTAATTTAGGGTCCTCCCTAGTGAATCCAGAAATCTAAAAGGCAATTTTGAGGGGTGAAACTTTGCAGTTTTCAAATTCTGAATATACCAACTTGATCAGCTCATCAAGGTGCATATTTCTATCCTTTCAGAAGTTTGAAATTCAAAGTTTGAATTTTTGGGGTTTCTTTGACAAACCCTAATCCAGGTCCAGGTCCAGTTCTTGTAAATCAAGTGGATTGGGTTAATCCTAGAAGAAGGTGGATTGGTCACCTGCATAAGTGAAGAAGTTCCTGTCTCAGAGGGAGATGAGGCTAAGGCCTTCCATAAGAAGATTACAAGCAATCTTGACAGGTATGGCTTACAGGTATGTTTCATGGTTAAGTTTATTATATGTTTCTCTTCATATCATTATGGTACAATCTTGATTAATTACTGGACTTGTCGTATCACCTTAATAGAAGATATTCATTGATTAAGGTTTTGACACTTATGATTGTACTAATGCATTGTGATGTTGTATGAGGTTTATGTTGTTTGCTAACACAAAAGGTACACCAAGAAAGTCAAATCATGTTCTACTTCAAGAAAATATGCTCATGGTGACATGAAGACAAAGATTCATCCATTATCATGGATCACATAGAAGATCTACTTTCGAGGTATGTATAACTTGGTTCTACAATGGTTAACATATGAGACATGCAGGTTACTAGCACAAGTCATTGAAGAGAACCAGAAGACATTATGCTGGTATGTTAGACATAACTAGCTAGCATGCTAATCCAGGTATGTTTTTCCTATATCAAGCTAGAATCCTACCTTGTGTTAAGATCTTATACTGTTGTTGAGAATGATTATTCATGAAGTCATAGGTTTGAATAGTCATTGCTGTATACATATTATGTTTCTTACCATAATTGATGATATGACTAACTAGAAGAATCATGAAGGTATAGGTTTGAGTAATCACGGGTTTATGCATTGATGATTTAACTAATCAGAAGAGTCCTATGATCAAATAAGAATATGCATGAGTAAAAGAAGACTTCCCTGAAACCTTGAATACTAATGTCTATTATCTGTGAATGACCATGACTATACATGTTTAAGATTATTGTGTTTTGATAGTATTAAGATTATACTAATAAATGTGTGATTATGTATGAGACCTCAAGGATAACAAAATGATGATACTAATAAGCATGCATAGTGATTAAGGATGGATGTAAGTTCAAGGACAGGTAATCCAGGAAGCAAAGATCAAGAGGGAGCACACTCCAGTTGTTCCTGGAAGAAAGCAAAGGAGCATACTCCAGTAGTTTCTGCAAGGATACAAATATCCAGAGGGAGTTGACCATCCTTCTACATTCCACAACAGAAAGGTGTAGAAGAAGCTACTTTAGCAGCTCCTGCAAGGAAGCAAAGACTCAGAGGGAGTCCACCCAACAAACAAACAAAGATAAGTATTTTAATTACCATTCCTTACATACTTGTTTGTTTAAATAATATTATTCAATGATGTATATGCTTATGTTCCTAGATTTAGGATGTGTATTATGCATATTAGAATGATTGCATTAATGAACAGCTTACTACTAATATGCATTTGATGGGTAAGTGGCCTATGGCACTGTACAACATTCCATTGCTACTTATCTAGAATGAAGCCTCTTTGTTGACATGTTAGGAGTTGTGCACACTCTTAACAATGTTCTGGTAGAGATTGGAAGGCATCTAGAAAGTTACGGATAAATGTTGTATTGAAGCATTGGCTAAGATAATTGCATGACTGTATGACATATTTCTTTATGTGTAAGAATTTGTTCTGAAAACTATGAGATGTTTTCTAATCATGCAATTTAACTTGTTGTGTAGGAAAGATCGTATGCCATCACCTACAAAAGAAGAACTACAACATTTGTTCAGCAACAAAATTATCTATTGATGATATTGAAGTTCCTAGGATATGGGAAGAATGCCATGATCCGTCGATCATGAAGAATGATGTTTGGGATGTAGTCCCAAGACCTGAAGGGAAGTTTGTTATGACTTCCATATGGATCTATCAAGATCAAGCATGCTGCAGATGGCAGCATAGAGAAATATAAAAGTGATGAAATAGAAGATACACCAGATGGATTTCAAGACAGCTTTCTTGAATGGTGTAGTTGAAGAAGAAGTGTATGTGGAGCAGCCACTTGGTTCTGAGACACATGACAGGGAGTCATATATGCGCAGAACTTGGGTATGATGCACCATTTTCTAGGTATGGAGGTGTGGCAGAGTGCAGATGGAATCTTCCTTGGACAAGGGAAGTATGCAGTAGAGATCCTGAAGAGGTTCGGGATGATGGACTGCGAGGCTATGGCATCGAACCTGAAGCTTCTGTGTGATGCTTCATCTGAACCAGTTGATGTCACTATGTATCGTCAGATGATTGGGTCCTTGATGTACCTGACGAACATGAGACCAGATATTTGCTTTGCGGTGAACACATTGAGCTAGTTCCTGATAGATCCGAGGAGTGTTCACTTGGTTGCTGTAAAGCATATTCTGAGGTAACTGAAGGGTACAGTTGATTATGGGCTCAAGTATGATGCGAATCAAAAGTTTAACCTGTAGGGTTATGTTGATTCAGATTGGGCAGGCAGTGCTGCAGATAAGAAGAGCACTTCTGGGTGCTGCTTCAGTATGGGATCAAGTGTGATCTCTTGGTTCAGCAGGAAGCAGTCCTGCGTAGCACTGAGTACAACTAAGGCAGAGTATGTTGCAGCCTGTTCAGCTAGTTGTGAGGCAGTATGGCTACGGAAGTTATTGTCTGAGTTATTTGATCTCTCGTTGGATGCTACTGGTATCTTTTGTGATAACCAGAGTTGTGTGAAGCTGTCCGAGAACCCAGTGTTTCATGACAGGTCGAAACACATAGAGATCAAATATCACTATATCAGGGATATGGTGCAGAGAGGAGCTGTGAAGCTCCTGTACATTGCGACGGACGAGCAGATTGCAGATGTGCTGACGAAGCCACTAGCCAGGGTGAAGTTCGAGTACTTCAGGGAGAGGCTTGGTGTTCTTCAGATTGATGACACTTCGAGGAAGAAGTGATGGACACATTTGCAGAAGCCATTCCAAGCATGTTGGAAGGAGGATCCTTCACATGGCTGTGGATGTAAGCGCTGGATGATGAGCATCAGGACGATGCTCCAGTTACTGCTCTGTATACACATCATGTTGGATGCTGGATATGATCAGTTGGATCATTTATATATGTACGCATCATGTTGGATGTTGGATATGATCAGTTGGATAATTTATATGTATATGTATGTACACATCATGTTGGATGCTGGATATGATCGGTTGGATCATTTGTATGTATTTTGTATATGCATCATGTTGGATGCTTGGACCATGTATCTGTATATGTATCAGGTGGATCATGTATGGTGATATGTATCATGTATTTGTATTTGTATCAGGTGGATACACTGTATGATCAGGTGGATCATGTATGATGATATGTATCAGGTAGATACTTGGTATGCATCAGGTAGATGCATTGTATGATCAGGTGGATCATGTATGGTGATATGTATCATGTATTTGTATTTGTACCAGGTGGATCATGTATGATGATATGTATTAGGTAGATACTTGGTATGCATCAGGTAGATGCATTGTATGATCAAGATGATCATGGATGACGAGCTTCAGGATGTTGCTCCAGATGACATGCAGCAGGATGTTGCAGTGATGATGATCAGGATGATCATGTGTACATCAGGATGATGTATGGTGAGTATCAGGTTGATACTCTATGGCCGTGGATTAGGTTGTGCATATGAGCATATAATTTGGCCCTGGGAGATCTGCAGATAGTCTTTCGAGGTTTTGCCTATGGCATATAATTTGGCCCTGGGATATCTGGCAAATGCTCTTTCGAGGTTTTGCTCTGGGAGGACATATAATTTGGCCCTGGGAGATCTGCAGATAGTCTTTCGAGGTTTTTCCTATGGCATATAATCTGGCCCTGGGATATCTGGCAGATGCTCTTTCGAGGTTTTGTCCTATGGCATATAATATGTCCCTGGGAGATCCGATAGGTTGGGCTGTGTGCCCGTAATAAGTCCTGGGATGCTCTTGCGAGGTTTTGCCATGACCACATATAATCTGTCCCTAGGAGGTCCTATAGGTAGAGCTGTGTGCTCGTAACAGCCTGGGATGCTCTGCCGAGGTTTTGTGGTGACCACATATAATCTGTCCTTGGGAGATCCTATAGGTAGAGCTGTGTGCTCGTAACAGCCTGGGATGCTCTTGCGAGGTTTTGTGGTGAGGTCACATATAATATGGCCCTGGGAGATCCTATAGGTAGAGCCGTGTGCTCGTAAAATCCTGGGATGCTCTTTCGAGGTTTTGTGACGCACATAATAAGTCCTGAGGATTCCACAGTATGGCCAGTGATGACGAAGACCTACAGGTGGTGGGCCTACATCCAGTATGAAAAAGGACTGGCTCTGTAGAACTTCCTATGACAAGTATATTCAGAGATTGATTGAGATAGCAGCAGCAGTGATGATGATGATGACTCGATGACGATTATCCAGTGACGATGATCCAGAGAAGAAGACTTGTGCTAGAAGACCTGTGTTGAGAAATACCTTCCTAGTTAAGAGGGAGTGTTGATGTATATGTAACTTCGGAATGTATTTCACATATATGTATATTGTATTCCTATAGAGATGTTATTATTCCTCTATACGGAAGTGTCGTCATTTATATTGTAAGTGTCGTAACTTATACTTGATGGGTTATTAGACCACCTTGTTGGGGTCGGCCTTGTATAAGTCATGTGGGTCAAAGGGTTATTAGACCACCCTATTGGGGGTTGGCCATGTGGGTCAAAGGGTTATTAGACCACCCTAGTGGGGGTCGGCCCAGTTAGCATTATGTTAAGTGGTTAAGTTGAGGCCGACCTAGTTGAGTAAAGGTCAAGTCAAGTTAGTGTATAAATAGAGAGTGTGTCTCTCTCATTTTACACATTCTATTCTCTCACTCACACTTGGGAGAGTGGCGCATTTGTGGAGGAGGAGGCTCTGCTGCTAGGAGAAGACTATCTCTTGTATTATGGTTGTATCATTGCTCTATCTATCTCGGAGGAAGTTATTGGGGTTTTTCACCTTTATGGTTTTCCCCAAATAAACTCTGTGTCTCTTGTGTGCTTGCATTATTGTGTCCATGATTGATATGATGTACATGTTGTTCTCTCAGTTAAGATCCTAGATCAAATTGAAGTAAATTCATAAAATTTAACAGTATGGGATGAAGCAAGCTCCCAGAGCTTGGTATGGTAGAATTGACAGTTTCTTGACTAGCTTGGGCTTTACCAAGAGTAAAGCTGATCCAAACCTTTATCTCAAATTTATGAATGATGAACCTGTCATATTGTTTCTATATGTGGATGATCTATTTCTGATTGGAAATGAGAAACATATTATTGAATGCAAGAAGAAACTCTCTTTAGAGTTTGAGATGAAAGATCTCGGATTGATGCACTACTTCTTAGGTCTAGAAGTATGGCAAGGTCCAGAGGGAAACTTTCTCAACCAAGGAAAATATGCTGTGGAAATATTGAAGAGATTTGACATCTTGGAATGTAAAGCCATGGACACTCCCATGGATTCCAACCTGAAGCTGTTAGCTGATGACTCATCAGAGTTAGTGGATATAACTCTGTACAGACAGATTATTGGGTCATTGATGTATTTGAGAAATACTAGACTAGATATATGCTTTGCCGTGAATACCTTGAGTCAGTATCTAGTGCAACCTAGACGCGTTCACCTGATAGCTGCAAAGCATGTGATGAGGTACCTAAAAGGTACGATAGACTTTGGTCTATGTTATCTTGGAGATCATGATTTCAAATTGCATGGCTACACTGATGCTGATTGGGCAGGAAATGTATAAGACAGGAAAAGTACATCGGGAGGATGTTATTGTCTAGGATCTGCCATGATCTCATGATTTAGCAGGAAGCAGTCTAGTGTGGCTCTTAGCACAGCTGAAGCAGAATACATAGCTGCTTGCTCTGCTATTTGTGAAGCAGTATGGCTTTGAAAACTGTTATCAAGACTATTTGCTTAGAGATGGACCCCACTGTGATCATGTGTGACACCTAGAGTTGTATCAAGATGACAGAGAATCCAGTGTTCCATGATAAGTCAAAGCACATAGAGATCCGATATTTTTATATACGGGATATGGTGCAGAAATGAGCTATCAAGCTCGAGTATGTGAGCAATGACGAACAAGTTGCTGATATATTGACCAAACCTCTGTCTCGTGTAAAGTTTGAGTATTTTTGAGACAAGCTTGGTGTAGTTCAGAAGGACCCTCCTCGAAGGGGGAGTGATGTGGTCACTTATGATGAGATTTCCTGCATCGACAATGAGGTCGATGATGTGGATACCTATATTGGTGATGCCGACAAAGAGGTTGGTGGATGGTCCTTAGACAGGGTCTAAGTTGACGAGAGGATTGCATCATCCTTGAACACATGTTCTTAAAGGGTCCGTAGACATATGTCTCCAAGAAAGAAGAGGGATTGCATCATCCTTGAACACATGTTCTAAAGGATCCGTAGACATATGTCTCCGAGAAAGAAGAGGGATTGCATCATCCCCGGACTTCGGTCCCAGAATTGATCCGTAGACATCTGTCTCCGAGAATGTGGGGATTGTATCTTCCCTGGACTTCGGTCTCAGAATTGATCTATAGACATCTGTCTCTGAGAATGTGGGGATTGTATCTTCCCCGGACTCCGGTCCCAGAATTGATCCGTAGACATCTGTCTCTGAGAATGTGGGGATTGCATCTTCCCCAGACTTCGGTCCTAGAATTGATCCGTAGACATTTGTCTCCGAGAATGTGGGGATTGTATCTTCCCCAAACTTCGGTCCCAGAATTGATCCGTAGACATCTGTCTCCGAGAATGTGGGGATTGTATCTTCCCCAGACTTCGGTCCCAGAATTGATCCATAGACATCTGTCTTCGAAAATTGATGATAGGATTGCATCGTCCCTGAGATTTTAGTTCAAAATGTACGTGATAAATCCTAGATCTAATATAGGTCACATCCAGTATGAAAAAGGACTGGCACTGTGGTTAGGACTGCATCGTCCCTAGACATGAGATTTGTCTTAAAAGGATCATGGACTGCATCGTCCCTAGACATGAGATTTGTCTTAAAAGGATCATGGACTGCATCGTCCCTAGACATGAGATTTGTCTTAAAAGGATCATGGACTGCATCGTCCCTAGACATGAGATTTGTCTTAAAAAGACCAGGATTGATCATCCTGTAAGTAATATCTGGACTGTATTGTCCATAGACATGAGAGATGTCTTAAAGTGAGTAGGATTGATCATCCTGGAATTGGATCATGTGTATTGCAGATGCTGTAGATCGAGATGATCTAGATGCTGTAGATCGAGATGATCCAGATGCTGTGGATCGAGATGATCCAGATGCTGATGATCGTGTGGTGACAATGCTGATGATCATGAGGATCCAGATGTTGATGTTGCTATAGTTGTTCAAGTGCTACAGAAGATGAAGACTCAGTACTGAAGATACTGATGTTCCAGTATTGAAGATGTTCCAGTAACTGCTTGAGTTACTGATGATGTTGAGAAAGCTTCCAATGATTTATAGATGTATCATGTATGATGTTGATGACTCCTTGCTCCTGCAGATGTTGTTATAATATCCTTCTCGTTAAGGGGGAGTGTTGAAATATTGTAACTTCAAAGAACATTATATTTGTATTTCCGGAGATGGTACATTCCTCCGTTATGACCTTATAGTATATTCGGAGATGTTTATTCCTCCAAGAGAATGTGGTAACTAGGGTTCCTCACTTATCTCATTCATTCACTCACTTAGGAGTAGCGCACAAGTGAGAGAGAGGTATGCATAGGAGGAGGAGGAGCTCTTGTTTGGTTTCTACATCTTGTATTTGGTTGATCATCTATATTGAGGAAAGCTTTGTTGGGTTTTCTACCCCACGAGGGTAAATCTTTGTCTATCTTGTGATTGTGTTTCTTTCAGTGATCTTGCTAGTCAAATTAGTATAAACTTAACAGTTTATTAGTCCTCCATAGAGGTTTAGAAAAATATGATGATAATTTGATCCCATGGATATTTTCAAAATAGAAATTGAATTCATCCTACAAAATGTGGCATGTCCAAAAGCATTGGAATTTCCACTTCTTTGATGATCCATTTTCCTATTCCAACATTAAACCAACTTTGTACAAACCATCAGATTCTATATTTCTTTCCTTCTAGACATGATAAAAAGAAAGAGAGGTGAACAAATATTTAAGTCTATGGCTCTCCTCAAAAACTAGTCTCAACATGAAGTTCTCCAAAACACACACACCCTACATCCAATTAATTACCATCAGGGGTCCCAAAACACTTGTAACTTTGTAACACCATACTTTGCAATCAACACAAGGGTTAGCTTAAGATCCATCAATTTTACAAAATTATTTTTCCCCTACCAAAAGCTACTTTGAACTTGAATTAATGTGTAACTTTTAGGTATAAAACCTGGCCTCCTCCATTAACTTGAGAGAAGTCTTTGATATTGAGGTAATGTGTATATTTTAGGTATAAAACCCCACCTCCTCTACTAATATGAGAGGAGTCTTATGAAGCTCCATAAAAATAGGCCCAACCTCTAGATTTATCAATCACTCTAGCTCTTGTGTCTTGCCTTGGGGGGTTTTTCATTTTTTGTTTGTTTAAAATTTCTTAGGATGCTTAATCCTTGAGTAGCAAATTATATTGCTAAGACTTGTTTCTCCTTAAACAATGTTCAATTCCTCACATGACACACTCTGCATAGTGGTAAGGTCTTCAAATTATAAAAATCCTTATTACTACAACATCCTTTAAGACTCCCTTTTATGGTTGTACAATCCAAATTACATTTATACCTATGAGCACCCCCATTATTTCAAAACTTGTTTTGTATAGTCAAAAGACAACAACATATAACAAGTAGTATCCTATTGTACTTTGCATAGAGGGCATTTACCAGACCCTTGCTTACCCTTTCTTTCACACATATCCCATGCTAAAAATTTGTATTTAATGCTAACCACATTAAAATTCTTGTCTTCAATGGACACTTGAATTTCCAAATATCTTTCCACCACCAAATGATGTCCTTCAGTGGGAGTTCTTTACACAATGCCTTATTTCATGTTTATAGTGTGTATCTCCCTGTTGTAGGATTCTTTGACCAAATAAGTTCATCCTCTTCATATTTTAATCTGACATGACTAGAGTGGAGAATAGTTAAGCATTAATCCCATTCCACAACTTCATTTCCCATTAAATCAATTGATTCAGAATGCTTCCATTCCCATTTCCATACTATAGTAAGGTTATTGTCGGACACTTGACAAAGTTTGTATAGGCACTTTCTTCTCAACAATTGTACAAGGTTCTCAGAGAACCTCTAGTTTTCACCACTCTTGACCCATGGATATGCTCACAACCTAACCTTTCTACATCTTCCCATCATCCATACTATTAGAGGAAAATATAAAATTATCGTTTTCCAAAGTATGGATCCATTTTGGTGATATTTTGATGTCCTGCTTATCCAGTCTTCAACAAATGTTGACTTTATGTACTTTTGTTTTATCACTTAGCTCCATACATTGTCTATAGAAATTAATCTCCATACACACTTTGCAAACAAATCCTTTGCAAATCAATGTAAATCTTTTCGCCCCCAACCTCCCAATTCTTTGTGGAATGCAATCCTTTTCCATTTCACCAAAGCCATGCCTCTTTTCTCCTTGTCTCCCGACCATAATAATCTCAAACACATATTTCTTATTTGCTCAATCATAGATTTTGGAATGTGTACAAGCAACATTCAGTATACGGGTATAGCTTTGATCACCGAATTAATCAGTATCAATCTGCCACTGCAAGGGCCAACAATTGTATGACACTTTTAACCTCTTTTCAAACTTGAAAATGAACCAATACTAATCCTTAATACCATATTCATTGGGTTTTATGTAGAAACCTAGATATTTTAACCTGGCGTTTAGATCAACAAGATGGTAAGGAAATAACTATTTTAAAAATATTATATCATCCCCACTAATCCCAAACATGATATAGTGGATTTTCTTAGATTTATCTCCATCCTTGTAGTAGCACATTATGATTCCAATGTCTCTAGTTTCATTGCATCCCTTCTAGAACCATAACAAAGAAACATAAAGTCAACCACAAATAAGAGGTGAGATAAAAATAAGTTTCTTCCCATCCTTAGTCCTTGAAATTGTCCTATCCTCTTAGACTCCTTTAAGGTACTACTCAATACTTCAACCACAATTATGAAAAGTAGTGGTGAAATGGGGTGACCTTGCCTAAGGCCTCTACTAGGTTTTAAAAAATAGAGAAGCAATCCATTAATAAGAACATACTAAATCATCAAAGATATGTAACACATAACCCCAATTGAAAAAAGGACATGAAAACCCAGCTGAGTCATCATCAACCTCAAATACAACTACCTAACCCTATCACAGGCCTTTGATAGGTCCAACCTAACTACCATAGTTGGGAGTCTTCTAGTTGTCTTTATTGTATGAATTTCTTCCTAAGAAACACCTATTGCCTCATGTATTTTCCTCCCCTTAAGGAAAGTAAATTGTTAACCGGATATGACTCCTAATAGAAAACTTGTAACTCTTTTGGAAACGCTCTTGGCAATACTTTTGTAAATAAAATTACGTAGTGAAATCTGTACAAACTCCTCTAAGTGTCAGGGTTATCAGAATTTGAGATCAAAGCAAAAAAGGTGGCATTGAAGGTTGCCATAACTCTACTAGAGATTCTAGAATCCTCTACAAGTTACCCTTAAAAGGTCTTCTCCCATGACATCAACGAACCCTAAGAAAAACTCATTGGTCACCCGTCAATTCTAAGACACTTATATTTTATAAAAAGCGTACCTCTCTCTCAAACACACACTCACATTTTAATGATTAATTATTTTTAAATAGGAAATACGTTTTATTTTATTTTTAAATTAATTAATTAATTAATTATTTTTATTTTTCTATTTGATAAAGTTTGATTTTATGTATAGATTTTTTAATTATATATTTAAAAAAATTTAGTACTTTATCAAACTCACCAAATTCTTACAGAACTTAGTTAACATTTTGTCTCGAATCCAATGAGAAATGTACTTAACAACAAATTGCATCATACCACTTTTAAGCACATTTTTTAAAAGCTAAATTATTGCGTTAAATAGAAATGAAAATATACCAGGGTTTAGTTAGTTGGTAGGTTATTTGGGAAACCCAACCAAAATTTGTCATTTATGACTATCATATGTCTAAAACATTTGTTAATAAAAGTTTTAAGAATAACCTTCCTAATCCTATCCTTTCCATACTATAAGACTTTTAACAATTATCATGAACTACCAAAACAAACTTCAGAAATGAAGTTAAGGAAAATGTACACCATCATAGATTGAGATTAAAAACCTTTTGGATTGAGACAAAGAGAATGTATGTATTTTTGAGCACATTTTTTAAACCATTTATAAAATTCATATAAGTTGTTTTATTTTATTTCTTGAAATATAATTATTTTAGTTTATAATTGTTTTATTATTTAGTTTGCAAGATAATAAAAAAGCATTTTTTAAATAGGTTTTTTATATTTTTAATATAAAAAATAAAATTTTAAAATAAATAAATTATTTTGTTTATAAAAATAAGTTGATATTAATAAACATTAATAACCAAAGAAACTTTTATACAATATTTTTCTTATATTTAAATATCAAAATATTTAATATATTATATGATATGATAAATTTAGGAGTAGTTTAAATATTTTACGTTTTTAATTTTTAATTTTTTAGTTTGTTAATCCATTTATGCATTTAAAAACAAAATAAATAAACTATTCAATAAATTTATGTCAAATCTAAATATGATTTGGTAAATTTAGGTTAAATTTAATGATTATGATGATCTAGTTGTTATACTAAATGAAACATGGTACATTCATGAAAATATGGTGAGCATGCGATAATCTCTCCTTTTTTTTCCGTGACGACAAGTTTACTTGTGTTAAAACTTACATTACGTATAACAACATTGCAAAGTAACACTAGAAAACTTAGAGAACTCTAGTTAAGCATAAACAAAATTAATCAACAAATGACATTATTTAGACATATCAACATGAGCATAAATAAAACCAATCACCAACATACAACAAAGAATTATTACAATAATTTGAGGTTCCCAACTAGTCTATCATTGGTTGGCTCAAAATACTTGGTTACTTAGAAAAGGGCAATGCCAATGCCCAAATCTAAATCTTATTTTGCATTAAAGGAGGTGAGATCTTCTTCCTTTCTCACCTTTCACAAACTCGACAACTGACCTTTCTTTGAATCTTTTCATCGCCATGTTCCAAACATACTTACTAGATAGTTGAAACATCAAGTAATTCCCTACTCTACTCATCTTACATGGGGCCTACTGAAAAACTGTATCAACTAATTAAAGATGGAACAAATTCTCTATTTATATTTTTTCATATTTACATTATAATTTGTATAAAGGGACTTATATAAATCAAAATTTGTCATATTATATCCATAAAAATAAAACATCTCATTTTGAAGAATCAAATTAAAATTTTAAATTCTAAAGAAAATGATCACTTAACCTTATCTTCCAATATAAATACATCTTAGATAAGTAAATTAAAACTTAAAATTCTAAAGGAAATGATCACTTAACAACCCTACTTTCTAACATAAAAGAAGAAAACAATGCATCTTGGGCAAGCAAATTAAAACTTCAAATTCTAAAGAAAATGATCATTTAGCAACCCTATCTTCCAAAATAAAAAGTAAGACATTGCATCTTGAACAAACAAATTAAAACTTAAAATTCTAAAAATAATGATCATTTAATAACCCTATCTTCCAACATAGTAAAAACACTAGTCTCATCTTGAACAAGTAAATTAAAACTTCAAATTTTAGAGAAAACGATAATTTAAAAAGCCTATCTTCCAACATAAAAAAGAAAACATCTCATCTTTAGTAAGCAAATTAAAACTTCAAATTCCAAAGAAATTAAACATTTATCAACTCTACCTTCCAACATACAAGATATGTTGAGAGTAATATTTTGTGCATAAGAATTGATAAAGTTTGGCATTAGCGATGAAAATTCAAACCTCAATGACTTGATGACAACATTGCATTAGATGGTCTATGATTGCAACAAGAAGAAGTAAAAACTTTAAAAGAAATAAAAATGGTAAGCAAGATCTTATTTGAGGAAGCAACAAAGTACTTGTAATGTACCTAGTTGCCTCTTTTAACCAGTGAGACCATGCGGCACTCAATTTCCATATCTGAATTTAACATTCATGCCCAATTTAATTTTTATCCAATTTAATTCATTTTAACAGTAGAGAATAAAATGAAATGGTGGCCCAAATTAATTCATGCGTACATCAGAAATTTTCAGGCAATTCAAGCATGAAACACACACACAACCATCCAATTCCACTCACATATACAATCATTGTGAAAATCCTCACAGCATATCTAAGAGATGATGTATACCTCACAAGAGTAATTATGATTAAGCAGGAAAATAGAAGAAGAGTGAACAATACAGTATAATGAGCAACAGAATAATATGGTACAGTAGAACTCAGATAGAAGCAATAATACTTCACACACACTAATTAATTAATCACAGTATGGACAAATAAATAGTACAATGGTAGAGAGGATTCGAATGCCTAAGGTGGCAATTCGAATTAGCCTCTCAAAGTGATCATAAGATCAATAGAGTGTCATCGGAGCAAAACTAGGTGTCCTCATGATTATCGGAGCGCAACTGGAAGTCTTCATCATCATCAGTGGAGTCATCAATGCTCAAGTAACTGTCAATCATCAGTCAAACTAACTCTGGTAGGTGTAACTGAGTGTAACTCAATGTAACTAAGTGTAACTGAGTGTAATTGACTGTAACTGAGTGTAACTGACTGTAATTGAGTGTAAATTAAAGACAACTAGACTGGTAGGTGAAGAAGGGCAAGTTGCTCCCTAAAATCAAGGAAGAAGGGTGCATTAAGCAATTGGAGGGCTAAAAATGAATAGTGAGAAGCTCCTGGGGGCTGGCTAACTGAGGGCTAGGTGCTCGACTGATGACTGGGATGCATGCAAACCCTAGAATGCATGCAAACCCTAAAAGTGCATGCATGATTGAAAATGTAAATGATCAAAATACTGGTGGGACTAGGATGGAGTATAGGAATATCCTAACACCCCCCCTTAATCCATCCTGGGCCCTGGTAACTAAGACCAAAGGTCACCCAATACAATGAATAATAACAATCTATAAACCAAGGAAGTGGGAAAATTTCATGGGAAACATACCCCCTCCTCAAAAAACAGACTGTAAGGCACACACAAAAATAAATGCTCCAAACTCAAGCAGGTGTGATGCTTGGTCATATGTTTGGAGGTATCTTCTTCTTGGGAAGAAGTGGATCATGCTCAAAAAGCATGTGCTTGTACTTGCTCTTCAGATCGAATGTGATGAGAACAAGTCCAACAGTATGAGAATGATCCTTGAACCTGTGATTCGAATCAGCTGAGGTAGGATTAAATCTGTGAAATTGCATATAGTCTTTTGTCTTCTCCTTCGAACCACCATGGGTGAGATTATGCCAAAAATAACTATTACATGTTTGCTTGAAATCAAAATCAGATTTAAGACTTAAAAAACAGTTTCTTGAGATCTCCTTTGCACTAGCAGGGGTGAGATCAAAACTATCATATGCACGAGAAATTATCCCAAGCAGTAATTGCTTAGAATCCAAATTAGATCCAAGACTTGAATCATGCTTTCTTGAGATCTCCTTTGAACCATGAGAGGTGAGATCAAAACCAGTAATTGCATGAGAATTTATCCCAAGCGAATGGCAATGGCCATAATCTTCAATAACCTTCTGAAAGCATGAATTTATGATCATATAGTAGTATAAAAGAGGAGATAGATGGAGAGGAGCGAATGCATTACCTTCAATAGCTGTTTTGACCTCTGAAATAATCATGTGATCATGATGCAAACCAACAGACTCTGGTGCAAGAGAGGATTTAGGACCTTCTGCAATATCTAGAGTGTGAGCTGGCACAGAAAGAGAAGAAAGTTTGAGCATGAGTGGAGAATCTGCAAGTTCTTTGTCAACAACATCAATATGAGATGATACTGGTTCATGATTTGAGAGACCATCAAGAGGAGCGAATGCATCACTTTGTTTGCTTTCGAATGGGTTGGGACCAAGTCCTTCATTCTTTCTGCCAAATCTTTCATCCAGATGGGCCCATAACTCTTTTGGAGTCTCAATATAAATAATGATTGGGAGCAATATGTAATCCGGCATAGTAAGATTCATTCTTCCAATGTGCATGTCACCTTTATTCAACCAGTCAATCTTCTCTTCAGAGGATTCGAACTCTCTTTCAAAATAACAATCAAAGAGATCATGGCTCTTTAAATATGCTATCATATTCGGTTTCCATTCATCATAGTTGAATAGAGAAAGAGGAGGGATTTCTTCTGAATTCATTGAAGCTGTAGAAGACCTGCAAAAACAATATAGAATAACTGCAACTGCTACTGCTGCAAAAATGCAGAAACTGTTGCAACTGCTGCACTCTAAATCTTGATAATAACCTGCAAAAAAACTCTCAGGAATGGAGACAAACAATACTCTCAACATGCTTTGATACCATGTGAAAATCCTCACAGTAGATCTAAGAGATGATGTATACCTCACAAGAGTTATTATGATTAAGCAGGAAAATAGAAGAAGAGTGAACAATATAGTATAATGAGCAACAGAATAATATGGTACAGTAGAACTCAGATAGAAGCAATAATACTTCACACACACTAATTAATTAATCACAGTATGGACAAATAAATAGTACAATGGTAGAGAGGATTCGAATGCCTAAGGTGGCAATTCGAATTAGCCTCTCAGAGTGATCATAAGATCAATAGAGTGTCATCGGAGCACAACTAGGTGTCCTCATGATCATCGGAGCGCAACTGGAAGTCTTCATCATCATCAGTGGAGTCATCAATGCTCAAGTAACTATCAATCATCAATCAAACTAACTCTGGTAGGTGTAACTGAGTGTAACTCAATGTAACTAAGTGTAACTGAGTGTAATTGACTATAACTGAGTGTAACTAAGTGTAACTGAGTGTAAACTGAAGACAACTAGACTGGTAGGTGAAGAAGGGCGAGTTGCTCCCTAAAATCAAGGAAGAAGGGCGCATTAAGCAACTGGAGGGCTAAAAATGAATAGTGAGAAGCTCCTGGGGGCTGGCTAACTGAGGGCTAGGTGCTAGACTGATGACTGGGATGCATGCAAACCCTAGAATGCATGCAAACCCTAAAAGTGCATGCATGACTGAAAATGTAAATGATCAAAATACTGGTGGGACTAGGATGGAGTATAGGAATATCCTAACAATCATAACAATAATTAAATAGTATACAAACACATAAATCACCATGGCACTCATAAACAATTTAGATACTTATATTTAAATAGAGTGTCTCCAACTGGCTACATGTGAAGGACGTTCCTCCCATCCATAGGCTCTGTCAAGCAAAGTCTCATTTTGATAGAGCACCCATGAGCTGGGGCTATCAATCCACAAGGGAAAATCCCTCTCTCAATACCAATTTACTCAGCTCAATCTCTCATGAAACCCATTGGTGCCTAAACCCCCTTCACCGATATCCCAATCCCCAATTCTCCATCCCCATCAAATTGTGCAACGCCATCAACCAGCTCCCTTCTTTGAGTTAACAGTCCCTCGGGAAGCCTCCAGTTCCCTTCTAGCGCTCCAACACAAGATGGACATGAAGTATCTAAATTTGGACTCCAGGGCACAAGTTGCAGACCAGGTTTCTCTCTCACCATTCTACCCGGGAAAATGGCAGGTAGGGTTCCTGTTCAACAGTGGCATCTTCATCCTCTATTATGGTACCAGGCTATGGCATTCAAGGAAATGGTCTAGAAGTGAAATTCAAAATGGTGGAGAAATAATGGAGAACAAAACCCCTCTCTAGCTTGAGAATTCCCTTTTATAGGAATGGATCATATTTCCATGTGGCCCCTCCACATGGAACCACTTTTCCCCCTCTAATCCCTTTCTTAGGATAATTAAAATAGTGCTTTTTAATTAAGCACAGATCTTACTCAAGGTTTAAGAAATTGGTTTAAATGGCTAAGGCTAAGGATATAAACTGAATCCCACTATTACTTTCCCACTTGTGGATTCATAGCCCCCCATCCCTTCTTCGCCCTTCTTCCCATGCAACCATTTAGATATTTTTTTATTAATATAAAAAATGTACATAATTACATAGTCTTCGTCATCTCGACCATTTTATTTGGCTTTTACGACCATTTTATTTGGCTTTTATCCTTTTACATTGATATTTACAAATTTACATTGTGGGGTTAAGCTGGGTTATTACACCCCCCCTAATTTATGCACTATCCTCAGTGCATCATCGACAGTATGCCCATTTAGAAAACTTTGATCAAAACTTCAAAATAGCTGCGGGTATGCTTCCCGCATTACATCCTCGAGATCCCATGTTGCTTCTTCAAGACTGTAATGGGTCCATTGGACCTTTATCTATCCAATGGCGCTGCTCCTCAACAACACAAATTTTTGATCGAGGATACGCATTGGCTGTACCAAAATATCTCCTTCCGGTTCCACCCGAATCAAATTCCAATCAATTATGTGGTTAGGATCAAGTACATATTTCTTTACTAAAGACACATGAAATACATTATGCACACACAAACAAACAGGAAATGCTAATGCATAAGCTACATGTCCTATCCTATCCAAAATTTCAAATGGCCCACAAAATCAGGCTGCAAGCTTTGGACAAATTCCCAATTTTAGAGAACGCTTCTTTGGCCCGAATTTCAAATACACACGATCCCCCACTTTCAATCCTTTTACTGTTCTTTCTTTATTTGCATAAATCTTCTGCCTGTCTTGTGCCACTTCCAAATTCTGCCTGATTTTGACCATCTACTCTTCCATTTCTTTGAGTAGTTATGGCCCAATTATTACTCTGTCAACTGGATTGTCCCAACTGATTGGAGTATTGCACTTTCTTCCATACAAGGCTTCAAATGGATCCATATTCAAAGAAGCACGATATTCATTATTTATTGCAAACTCTACCAAATATAGGTAGTCTTCCCATTTTGATGGCTGATCCATCACATACATTTTTAACATATCTTCAATAACATTATTGACTTCTCAGTTTGTCCATCTATTTGTGGATGATGTGTTGTGCTTGATTTCAAATTTGTTCCAAATCCTTTGAATAAACCTTTCCAAAGTTTGAAGTAAACTTTGGATATCTGTCTAAAACTATTTCCTTCAGTATTCCATGTAACCTGGAAATCTCTTTCATATAAATTTTTGCTATATTAGCTACCTTATGAGCTGACTTGACTGGTACAAAGTGAGCAACTTTGGTTAACTTTTCCACCACCACCATGATGGAATCATGTTGCTTTCTTGTCATAGGAAATTTTGTGATGAAGTCAATGGTAACCACATCCCATTTCCATTCATGTATTGGTAATGGTTGAAGCAATCCTGCTGGATGTCTATGCTCAACCTTTAATTTTTGACATTCAATGCAGCTTGGTATATAATCAGCAATATCTTTCTTCATTCATGGCCAAAAGTATTGACTTCTTACTACTGCAATTGTCTTTTGGTATCTAGGATGCCCTACATATGATACATTATGCATCTTATTCATTACCAATTTCTTTAATTATGCCGAATTAGGAACATAAATTTTGGTTTCGTATGTAAGAATTCCATTGTCTTCCAACCTATAACCTTCATATTTCTACTGTATATTTTCCTGCTGTAATTCTTGTTTTACCTGAAGGTAATGCATATCCATTATGAAAGCTTCAAGAATTCTGGTTTTTAAATCTTATTTGCACATACTAATGGCTAAAACATGCATAGCATGAACTCTTCTACTGAGTGCATCCACAACCTTGTTCTCCTTTCCCTTAATATGTTTGATATCAAAATCTAATTCACACAAAATTCTAGCCATCTTGTTTGTCTTGCATTCAGATTTTGCTTCTCAAATAAATATTTCAGCCCACTATGATTTGTTCTCAACTCAAATTTCCTACCCATAAGATAATGTCTCCACATTTTTAATGCATGTACAATAGCAACAAGTTTCAAGTCATGTGTGACATAATTTTTCTCATGTTCTTTAAGTTTTCTTTATTTATAACATATCACATGTCCATTTTGCATAAGGAATCCACCAATTCCTTCTTGACAAGCATCTGTACGTACTACAAAATCTTCATTTGGATAATCAATCTATAGGATTGGTGTACTAGTGAGTAATCTTTTAAACTGTTCGAAACTTTCTTGACACCATGGTGTCCACTAGAACTTAATTCCTTTCTTCTACAATGAAGTAATTGGATATGCCACTTTGGAGAATCCTTCTATAAATATCCTGTAGTATCCATCTAATCCCATGAATTACCTTACTTATGATACATTCCTAGGTGTAGGCCATCCCATAATAGCTTCTATCTTCTTTGGATCCACTGTTATTCCTTCTTCAGAGATGGGATGCCCCAAGTAATGAATTTTCCCTTGATAGAAAGAACATTTACTCATCTTGGCATAGAGCTGATGTTATCTTAACACTTGCAGTACCAATCTTATGTGCTTGTCATGCTCTTCTTCTGATTTGGAATACATAAGAATTTCATCCAAAAATACAATGACAAACTTATCCAAATACTTCATGAATATTCCATTCATTAAGCACATGAATGTAGCTGGTGCATTTGTTAACCCAAATGGAACCACCAAAAACTCATAATGACCATATCTGGTCTGAAGGCTGTCTTGCTAATGTCTTCTTATTTTATCCTCACCTGATGGTAACCAGATCTCAAATCTATCTTTGAGAAAATTATGTTTAAATATGTAAAAGTGCTCAGTCCATTCATATATAATGGACAACCCTTCACTAATTAATTAATTTCCCTTTTTGTTCCAATAGCCAATTGAACCATCCATGTTCTATTATGATTACTTCTCTTTAGCTAAAATATGTCAACTTATAAAGTAGGAGCAATATAATTATGACTTGATCCAAAATCAATAAGAATAGAAATAAGCTGATTGTCAATTTTATCTTCAACCTCAATCATGTTGGACTGATGATCTGTGTGTCTATTTTCCAACGCTGCATATATCTTGGAAATGTTCATGCCAATATCCTCTATAGTACCTACTTCTTGCTAATTGTGCACATTTCTCATTCTATCTCCCCTTTGTGGACAATCTTTATACATATGGTTTCCTTCACATCCCCAACATTTGACTTGTTTCTTGGTTCCTTTTCTAACATATTCTATCATCCTGGGCCCATTCTGAGATGGATTTCTTTGTTGATATGAATTCTATTGATTCTTGAAGAAAGATGGTTTAAATCCTTTCTTCCTTTCATTTTGCTTATCGTTCGTCTCATCTCTCTAAAATTTATGAAAATTTGTTCTTCTTTTGTTCCGAGATCATACATGTGCTTGTCCTTCTAAATTGATTCTTCAAGAGTCTTGGGTTCATCATATTTAATCTTATCCTTGTAGAATGAAGGAAAATCGCTTAAAATCCTTTGTATTTTTACCTTCTCCTCCTTCATAAATCCAACATATCTCAGCAATTCTATAAACTTCTTTCCCTACTCATCCATGCTCATGCTTCCCAACTTGAGTTCAAAGAACTCTTCCATCTTCTTATCATAATAATGTTCTAATAAGTACTTTTTCCTAAAAGTACTTGTTGAATTGCCTCCATGAAATCCTCTTTTAACCGATATGCTTAACTTGAACCAATTGGTCCCACCAAATGGAATTTTTCCTTGTAAATTTTAAATGGAAATCCTAGCTTCCATGTTAGAGGAGTAATTATGCAGTTGAAGATACCTCCTCATTCCCAACAACCAAGCTTCAACATCTTCTCCCTTGTTTTGACCATCAAATGTGGGTGGCTTAATTTTTCTAAGTTCCCCTTGTAGATAATATTTCTCATGCCTTCTTTTATGATGTGTAACTGGAGACATTTTTGGGCTACTTCTACAACTCTCAAATATATATGGCTTTCTTCCTGCATAGTGTGGTGAGTGGTGCTTCTTATGACTCCTTGCAACACTTCCTTTGGTCTCTTCCTTGAGTCTCTTCTTCGTTCTTCCTCCTCACATGAGGCCGATCCCATTTTCATTTGCCTCTGTAGCATATTCAAACTCTACACTAGCTGAATGTTTAACTCATTTTGTTGTTCTTGATTCCTCAACAACCTCTCAATGTCTACCCTATAACTCTGCACCTCCATTCTCAGACTTCTTATGGTTTCCACAAATTCTTGTGGATTTACATCTTCTCCGTGCCCATTTGTTTTTGTTTTTGCATTTCACACACCGATATCTTGACCTTTGTAATCTTTTCAATGGTTGTATGGAAGCTCCCCTTCATCCATTGTACAATTCTATATTTCTCTGAAAACTTGTCCTGTGACTGTATTTAGTTTAAAAAATGTATCTACAATGTGTTCATGTTATTACATTTGGTAGACAAAACTAACTCTAAAAATTCAATAAAAATCCCATATATATATATATATATGTACATTAAATAATGAAAAACATCATCTAACAATTTTGTCAAATAAGGTCTATAGGCCCTTTTCTTCTCATTTTATCGAAGGATCTGTGTTTCTTAATTATGAAATCCTATTTAATACTTATTCTCCTTATGATAATATTTCCAATAACTGCTTGGATTGCCATTTTTGACTTCATAACTAAAAGTTAAAGTTCTTCAAAATCAACATTTTAACCCAATTTTATACTGTTCCTGTAGCTACAATTATTTTGAAGGACCAAATTCTGAGGCTTGTAGAAGAAAATTGGTAAAGAAACAAATTTTTTTATATATTGGGCGTGGATATCCCATATGATGGTGATTACTCAAGTACTTTCATTGTTCAATTCTGATGCTCCCACCGAATTTTATAAAATTTTGGACTTAACAACTTTTAATTTTTAGCATTTTTCTTAAACTTAGAATTTTCTTTAAAAATTGCTATCTCCCAAACTAAGCATTTATGGAAAATTTTCCTTTAATAAAATTTGTTCATTTTGATGAGTAAAACAAATATTGAAATTAGTAAATTTTTTGGTTATGAGTTCTGGGGCCACTTTTTCCTTCGAGTTTTAAAAAATTGCACTTTTGTGCGCCCAAATAGTGGATTTTGGCATTCTTTTATCTCAAGGCTTCGCATATTTTTGAATTTGACCTCAAGGATCTATATTTATCTATGTGCCTGGTTCAAGACCACACCATAGTGATTTGGGCCTCAACCGCCCCCCTGTCCATCCTTGGGTTATACACCTTCAAAACCCACTAATTCAAAATTTATGTAAAAATTATGTCGATTGGGGCCATGTCCCTCACTGGAAATCCCGTAGCCTCCAAAATAGCTTTGAAATGCCGCAAGTCTCATCAAATTTTGATACAATCTGCTCCTGTTATGGCCAAAATAAGATTTTGGATCCATTTTTTTAAAAATAGCTTTCCTAATTTTTTTGCTGACGTGGTATGGTGCTGACACGTGTCTTCTTGCATGTCAGGTTGTCCCTCATGTCAACCTGTAGTGTATCCATGTCACACTTCCGTCTACTAGTTCACCACATTACCTTTTTCCTCTAGTGGATTCGCGTGAGCGATTTTACCGTACTGAAGGCATTAACGCTCGTGAGAAAGGTGGCTTTAATAAAAAGATTTTTTGAAGGCATTATCAATAAAAAAGTGACGCATGGACTGGGCAGTTTTTCCTCCAATGCATCTTCATTCCCTTTTAACGGGTGCACATATTGTGGGCGCGCTCTACCCCACAATCATTGATCTTGGATGCCTGATCTTACCCGTCAATCATACTTGGCCCTTGGTTCTTAGCCTTTGGTTCTTATCTCTAGGTCACATGATCCGTCAGGCTAGTGCTTATGTGCTTAGATTTCAAAAATCCGTTGGACTGAATTTTAGGACACCGCCGATGTGGCTTGTCCACATCACTCATCCTAGTGGCAACTTCGCATCACCTTGGACCTATGTGGCACCTCCACGTCACACTACTCATGTGGATCTCGTGGGGTCCATATAATATTTTTTTGAAAAATTTCAAAATTCCCAAATTTTCGACATGTGACTCCAAGTTAATTACACTTGGCATTTTTCTTTTTAGTCAGGTGACCAATCCAATTTACACCTGGCCTCTTCCATTCCGTCAACCAACATAACTGTACATTGCTGAATTCTTTTCCCCTATACTGGTTTTTCCATCAATTAACAGAACTCTCAAATTTTGACATTGTGGCATAATTTGACCCAGATCTCGAAGACTAGAGTCTTCTATGCTAATTTTGAAACCAAATATATACATCTCTAACCAATAATTTTCACAAGGAATTATGTCAAATAATTAACCTGCAATTTGTAGATTTTTCCCAACTTACACATAATCGACTCATAAATTAATTTATTTATTTATTGTGGCTGCTCTCCACATTTTCCCCAGCACATATTTCAATCGTATATATGCTGATTACTGTTATGAATTAGACCATTGACGAAATTCCATACTCTTTTCCCAAAAAATTCATACAAGCATTTATTCAAACACTTTCTGTTCAACCATTGAAACTGCTTGTAGAATCAAATTTATGCCCATTCAGTCCCAGTGCTGCAAACCTGGGCTCTGATACCAATCTATAATGTACCTAGTTTCCTCTTTTAACAAGTGAGACCACATGGCACTCAATTTCCATATCCAAATTTAACATTCATGCCCAATTTCGTTTTTATCCAATTTAATTCATTTTAACAGTAGGCAATAAAATGAAATGGTGGCCCAAATTAATTCATGCATACATCATACTTTTCTGGCAATTCAATCATGAAACACACACACACACCCATGCAATTCCACTTACATATACAATCATAACAATAATTAAACAATATACAAACACAGAAATCACTATGACACTCATAAATAATTTAGATACGTATTTTTTAAATCAAGTTTCTCCAACTGGCTGCATGTGAAGGACGTTCCTCCTAGCCATAGGCTCTGTCAAGCTAAGTTTCACTTTGACATGCCACCCCTGAGCTGGGTCTATCAATCCACAAGGGAAAATCCCTCTCTCAATCCCAATTTACTCATCTCAAGCTCTCATGCAACCCACTAATGCCTAAAACCCCTCCCCAATTGTTCCAATCCTCAATTCTCCTTCCCCATCAACCTGCACAACACCAGGAACACACTCCCTTCTCTGAGTTAATAGTCCCTTGGGAAGCCTCCAGTTCCCTTCTGGAGCTCCAGCACAGGCTGTACATGGACTCGGAATTTGGACTCCAGGGCACAAGCTACAAGCTGGGTTTCTCTCTCACCTGTCTACCTGGGCTAATGGCATGTAGAGTTCCTGTTCACTAGTGGCATATTCATCCTCTGTTATGGTACCAGGCTATGGTATTCAAAGAAATGGTCTAGAAGTCAAATTCGAATTGGTGGAGGAATAATGGAGAACGAAACTCCTCTCTAGCTTGACAACTCCGTTTTATAGGCATGGATCATATTTCCATGTGGCCCCTCCACATGGAACCACTTTTCCCCCTCTTAGTCCCTTTCTTAGGATAATTAAAACAGTGCTTTTTAATTAAGCATGGATATTACTCAAGGTTTAAGAGCTTGGTTTAAATGGCTAAGGCTAAGGATATAAGCTGAAGCCCACTATCAGTTTCCAACCTGTGGATTCATAGCCCCCCATCTCTTCTTCGAGGCTTGTTCCCATGCATCCATTTAAAGAATTTTAAATTAATATAAAAAAGTACATAATTACATAGTATTGACCATCTCGACCATTTGTTTCCAACTTTTATCCTTTTACATCAATATTTACAAATTTACATTGTGAGATTAAGCTGGAGTATTATAGTACTTAGGCATTGTAGAGGAGCTCCCAACAATAATAAATAAAGCAAACACACAATTGGAGATAGTTGTTGTAATATACTTGGGGTATATTATTAATATGCAATAATGTATCATTATTTATATTATAATAGTAGTCACATATGTCCATCTATATTTACTATATTGTGATAATAATAAGCTTCATGTGCAACGTGACTCACCACATTCTAAGTGTATTTATATACATGTCCATTGTAATCATTTAATCGTGAAATTTCATATATATTCAATAATAAATAAATATTATTTAATATGGATATTCTTTATGCTACATTCATGAATGATTTCATGAAGTGAATCATCAAGTTCACTTCAATTGGAGTCGAAGCGAATTTTCTGTTGGCAATTGGCTGAAGTGGGGTTTTAACATTTTGTTCGCTCATGACCAATTCTGTTGGTTTGTGGCCGAGACCATTTTTTTGGTGACGAAGAGTTGAGTAAGGTTCTGGGCCAATTATTGACATGAAATAATATCAAGTCATTGAAACACTTTTCTCAATAACAATTGGAGTGAGAAGCATTCTAGTTACAAGTTATAATATACTTTTATACTCTTACATAAAGGTAATTTGAATCTCTAGTAGTTGCTTAATAGGTAGCAATTGTGAAATTGTAGGCCGATGTGCCAAAAAGTAGAAAGAATGATCACAAAGGTGAAGAAAGATGAGTTCTTAAACAAGTGCTGCAAGCAGCAATGTCCATGACATTAGCTTGCAGCAATGTGTATGGATATGTAAATGAGAATTGTATAGACATGCACTAATGTAATATGTACAAAAGTGGTTCTTGCCATGCCCATAAATATGTCTAGATGTCTCTGCAGTATATATGAATTGGAAAGCTAATTAGTAGAAATATGCCATTGCAAGAACTTGGAGCTAGGAAATCTTATTGACCTCCCAAGTTAGAGTGAGAATGTGGGTACCTAATAAGCATGAAATTACATTTGTGCCTTAGGCTTCCGAACTCAAAATCAAGATAAAAAAAATCTATATTGTAGTTTGTAGAAAAATCAATCCCAAATAGAGAAAACGTTGTATCAAAATGCTTGAACCTAACTTAGTATGCAGCTCTTGGAACAATATCAACATCAACCATTGTCCCCATAAAGCACCTTGTGAGAATGTTGCTTGTATTTCAATAGAAAAGAAAAAGAGATTTCAACTATCCCAAGCTTCAATATTATAAAGGAGTATAAAAAAGTTGTCGAAGATTTACGAAATATATATAACATTTCATGGCTTTCACGCTAGCTTATGCTAAGAAATAACTGAAATAGTTGTTCTCGTATCCTTGCCAAAGTCAACCAACATACATAAAGCTGAATTGTCTTCTAGCAAACGCATTCCACTATGTTATGGTGATTTGATGAACAACCAAAACAATGAAAAATATTGCTTGTAGATTCAAATATAACAAAGAGCCTCAAATGCAATGGGTAAAGACGACGAGGACTCCATAATTTCTTTGGCAGCAACCTTTCTAATAAATATAAAGATCTCTTTTGACCTGGAAGTTGCGAATACTTTTTTTCTCATTTATTTTTTTACATAAAGGATATTTCTATATAATAAGTATAGCGTGAATGTTTTGGATTTTGGCAAAAGACAAGGGAGATAGGAAGTCCCTCGGATGAAAATGGAGGCTACCTGTTTTGAACTAAACCCATGCTAAAGACATTTTGCAGCTCGCTATACCAAGTAGAAGGTGTGTGCCCTTGCCATGATTTTGGCTCTATGTCAATAAATTTTCAAAATGAATGGTGAGTGAAGGATGTGAAATTGGTTGAACAAAAAAATCTATTCTCACCTAAAAATTAACAGCATCCCCAAACATTTCTACAAAGCCTGGTCTTTGCAGTGATGTTGTAGTATCTTGCATAGGCACATCCAATCCACTACATGCTCCTGCTTGCAACAAAGCTTGTTGTTGCTGTAGCATTTGGTGAAAGTGAAAATAGGGTGCCAGATTTGAAGACGTTCCTTCCAAAGAGGAAAAGTTTCCAGGAGTAGGAATAGGCATCATCATCTGTGCATAGTCCTCAAATGGCCGCTTTAGCATTTGCCTAAAATTGTATATAGAACCAAAGAAAAAATTCAAGATACTCTCGTAACTTACTCTCTTGCAAAAAATTTGTCGATGTTGAACTCTAAGATGGGATTCACGACTGCTAGTTTCATTGATAAGAACTGATATGAAAGAGAATTACCTCTCTTGCAAAAAATTTGTCGATGTTGAAATCCAAGATGGGATTCACGACTGCCAGTTTCATTGATAAGAACTGATATGAAAGAGAAGATCATGAGGTTAGATGATAAATAAATGCTAGAATTCGAGGCAAAAATCATGAACTAGCACTTTTAAAGTGATGTTTGAGATATCAATGTTGGGCAATTTTGTATGCTTACTTCTACTTTTCGTTGAAGAGATTGAACGTAGTTGATGATTTCATCCAGCATGACTACTCTACCTGTAACCTGAATGTAGAAAAGATTAAAAGGCATGTTAAAAAGTCAGGCTACTAAATATTATGTCTTTTTTCCTTGTATGTCTTTTTGTTGACTCAAACCTAGTCGACAGGGGTTCTCATCACTGTCGACACTAACCCACCGCGATCTCCTTGAGCACCGGCCCGGATAGGTTTGATCCTGCCCAGCAACACCTGCAGAGCAGATGAGGTCTCACCCGAGGCATCCAGGAAGAGCAGACGGAACCATGTTTCCACCGAATGAAGGAGGATGGTTGCGGCTATGATACTTAAACTTATTGCAACACTAGGACATAGATCTTTAAGCATTGAACATAGTATTAACGCAATATTCAACCAAAACATTCATCATTGCAAAAACAGTAATTGTAAAGCAAGTATCGCATCAAAGAAGCATGACATTATTTGTATAGTGCAACATCGCATTACCATAACTGAATAGATTGAACACAGAGATTGTACCAAAATAGCTTTATCATATTATCATTGTCGACCCAAATACAATGTATCTATAAAAACTAGATCTCCGCAATGACTCTTGACATCAAAACATACCCGAAAAACATACAACCAACATCAGGAAAAACATACAACCAACATCAGAGCTTCGCATTATTCTTCAGCAACTTATGATGCCTACAACACTTACAATTCTTATCTATATATAGGCTTCTGCCTTACAACTCTTGTCCACTTTCTAACAACTTGTTAACCGACACTATGGACAAATGACTCAATATCTAACTGACCTAGTCCAAAAATGACCAAAAACCTACATTTTGCGGTATAACTGACTCAACAGTACATAATATGTGGTCCAAATGACCCAAAATTAATAATCTGCAGTACAGTTGACCCACACATGCACAAAATAATCTTTCACTCGTTGCCTTTCGAGCCACCTTCTGTCTTGTCCGATGCTGCAATACCATCTTACCAAACCACCTGCCAACAGGTCCCCAACACAATCTTGTGGCTCGCCCTCGAGCCACGTCAACTGGAGAAGGTGTACTCCGTCGTTTTGACTTTGAAGTCCTCATATGGTTGTTCAACTATCTGCACCACCTCCTTGGCTTTCGTAGCCGCTGACTAACTATTGACCACGTCTTCTGCAGATGGTTGATCTGTAAGCTTTGCCACTACTTGTAGTCAACATTTCTGCACTGCCTACAGAGCTTCACTAGCTTGCATCATGAATTTGCCGCCGCTGTCCTGGAACTCCTCTAACTGTGCCGCATGCATCTTCTGTCGCTCGTCTGCCTTGGCGACACGTTGTTGCAAATATTTTAGCTCCTGAGACTTAGCAACTTGTTCCAGTGGTGGCATAATGCACATGGATGCTTTTAATGTGGCCAACTATTCCTCAGCTTCCAGCCGATACTTAGTCAGCTGTTCAACTTGTTCGTCATGAACAATGTGGCCCCAGAATTGTACAGTGTCGGCCGTGAGCCTGGTTTCCTGCGTCTCCAACTCCTCCATTTTAGCGGAAACTTCCTCAATTGCCCTTCTTCGTTCATCAACTTCAGCCTGAGGCGTACTTGGATTCATCTTGACCTTCAACTTGTGATTCTCCTGCCGCAACTGAATAATGGCAGCCCCCAGTTGCTGCACCCGGTGGAGCACGCCCACCTCTTCAATGGGCTCCGACACATGTTGATAAGCTTCCGTGATCGCCCGATCAATCTGTACACTATCATCCCACATACGATCCTTCTTCGATATAAGGAAATCATGTTCCTTTTTTAGGCCTTCGATTTCGTGTGCCTTCTCAGCCCGTTCTCCCTTGATGTGTGCATCGAGTTCATCCATGGCCTGCCGTGTGGAAGCAGCCTTGGCGATCAATTCTTCGATAGTGCGCTTAGCATCATCCTCACTCGCCTGTAGTCTTACACACATACCACTGATCTGCTGTAGTTGGTCTGTCATTTCCGTGCTGGTAGTAGCCTGCATAGTGGCCAACCCTTCCGTGGGCAAGGCATTCACATTAATGGCCACCGTTTTCAGTTGCTGCGGCACGACGTTGGAAGCTTTGTCTTCAGTCACAATTGCAATCGGGGGAATCTCCACATTCCTCATCCGGGGCTCAGTGCTGATTGTGCCAAAGGTTGGTGTCGCTGCTTCCTCTGGTGCTTTTTTGGAAACCATATCATACAGAGACTCTAACCGAGTGGTGATCGCATGGAACCCTTCATTTGATTTCCTTGACATCTTGTTCGCTGCCGCAGAGGATGCATTATTGAGCGCTGTGAGCAGGCGGCCCAACTGTGCCTCGGCTGGCAAGGACAACCCGCTGATTGTTGCATGCTCCGGATACCTTTTCGATCAGGTTTCTTCAAAGGCCCGGTCACTCTCATCCGATATCATTTTGGTCAATTCTTGCCCTGAGTTATGGTGAATTTGCGGGTCCTGGGCCGATGCCTGATCATCTAGGCCCAACGCTGGGCCACCGACTTCTATCTCTGTTAAACTCATGGGTTGTCGTCATGCCTCCAGCCACTCATTCATAGTAGTCTCTCAATATTCGGACTTCACCTTATACAAGGTTTGCAACCATTATCGATCAGGATCACGGCGGGCTTGTATATGTATGGTATGTGGCTGAATTGTAAACGCCATGAAAGGTCTGAATCGCGCTGCAGTTTCTTCAGATATTCACGGGACTTGTGTTGCCACAGCAAAAAGCATCTCCCAAAATAACCAAAACTGCAATTGGCAATCCCGGAGTCTCTCTAGCTCCTGTACATACCACAGATTCTGATATCGCGCACCCCGTCGTTCTGCTGCAGCCGGAATGTCCATGCCCTGGTACGTGTCAGGCTCTTTCCATGAGACGAAGGCGATCAACAACAACAACCAACTATATGTGAAGGCACCCTTTCCCGATTGGACCGCCACAACATCCTTCATTAAATTATTCAAGAGAAACAGAGACCAGTTCATTTGGGCTCCTTCCGCACATTGCTCTGCACATGCAACAATCCCCAAGTTGCACTGGTTAGGGTGACCACCCCTAACCACCTTGTAGGAGAGGATCTTAATGCCCGTTAGTACCACCTGATCATTGTAGTTGCTGGTGCGATACCCACGCCCATCCGTTTCTAAGCCATATTTCTGTGCCAACTGCAATGCTCACTTTTTGTCGTTCGCCTTTCCTTGGATGAACTGTGATGGATCGAATCCATTTTTAGGCAAGCTGGTTATGTGCGAAATTAAATCGATGGTGACCGGGATTTCTTTGTCCAGCCACAACGAATCACCATGAAAGCATGCAAGGAGCTGCTTCACACACGCATTAACTTATGCTAGTCGCCCAAAATGTGGCATGTTAATAAGCCCTAACAAGCTGGCCTGCTTCAATCCTCGTGCCCAGTCTTGTACAGTCGGTGTCAGGGAAAGGTGTGTCTCAGGCACATATGGGGCGGATGCAACATCAGGGTAGGCCACCATATCATGGTCGTCATAATGCAGGTGCATCAACGCCAGTCCAATATCCATAGAGCACTCCATTCCAGTCGGGAGCGCCGACATCTTCACACCATACTTCTGTTTTGGGCTTATCTTGCATGGGGTGGCATCCGACCGAACGGGAGGGACATACCCAAGGATGTCACCGACTGACAGTCCTTCCCATGGGGAAGAATCACGAATGCGGTGACTGGACTACGCCACCTGTTCCTGAGCTTCTCCTACCTCCACTGCGGATGACCGAAGCACCCTCTTACTCTACGGGGACTCAGAGTGTTGACCCCCCCGCTGCTTCTTAGCAATGACTGATGCTCCCACCGGCATATTTGCAACTTTGGCTCCAAGATCAATGGCTCCGGATGACACAACTTCTTGCTCGACAATCACCGGGATGAAGGGAGACTCCACTTCGCTGCTAATCTCGACTGTCTCTAGTTTGCCTGGCATACCTCGCAGCACTTGGTTATATGCTTAACAAAACCTTGCTCAACTCACGATTGCACTCTACAACAACACTGCACAACTGATTTCTTGGTATCTTCCAACCGACGTCCACCCATTCTTATAGCTTCCATCCCAAGCCTCCATAATCATGACTAAATCTTGCATTAACTCAACTAAATTTCAGCATTAATTACCAAAATCCGCCGTCGATCCTGCTTGCTGATCAGCCGGATCCATCATTAATGTCCATCATTCGAACAAGCACCTTTAATTAACTGTTTGAACTTTTGGCATTTATTGCTGATTTGACCAGGTCGTAACCCTGCTAGTTGTCGCCAACTGCTCCAAACTTGCTGCGGAAGCCTCCTGCCTACGCGTTTATCTCTCCGTCGGTGCCCCATCCTGCCACCGAGCATCCTGCAACACACATTTTTTTAAATTTTTTAATTTTATTTTTCATGCGACTCAGGCATCGCGCTATTCCAAGCCCGAATGATAGGGCTTCAACCTATGACCATTCACCAGTTTTGGGAGCATTGCCCCATCCAGCTACTGCAGCTGGACCGCGCCCCCTAAAGTAATACTACTGATGCGATACGGACCAAGCCAATGCATCTGCAAATTCCCTGGATGTTTCATAAACTTGCTGTCGTACAAAAACACTAAGTCACCCTGCTGAAACTATTTGTTTTTGATGTGTCGATCATGCCATGCCTTCTGGTGATCCTTCTCTACCCCCTAGTGGAACCCAGCGTTGAACCGATCTTCCTCCAACTTCACCAACTGCTCTAGACGTTCATCTAGTGCCACTGCATCATCCAGGACTGTTGCGGCCGCGATGCGCAGACTCGGGACAATATACTCCATGGGAATAATTGCTTCTTGTCCATATACTAACCTGAATGGTGTTTGACCTATCAACCATTTACATGTGGTGCGATAGGCCCACAACACCGCTGGGATTTTCAGATCCCAGTCATCGCGGTTCGTATTGCACACCTTTGTCAGCGCATGCTCCAATACCTTGTTGAAGGCTTCCACCGCACCATTTGCTTGTGAATGATATGGTGTACTCTTTTTGTGCTGTATCTGCAGTTCCTCTATTAATGCACTGATGGTGTGATTGAGAAAGTGGTTGCCTTGGTCAATTAGCAGTATCTTGGGGCAGCCGAAACGAGTGATGATGTTATCAAACAAAAATCGCGCCGCCGTTGCTATGGAAGAATCAACTACTGGTTTCGCCTCTTCCCATCGAGTCAAATACTCTGTCGTTGTGATAATGTAGTGCGCACTCGTGCGCTTCCCTGGTGGATTGATCGGTCCTATAAAATCCACTGCCCATTTGTTGAACGGCTGCAATGTCAACTGAGGTGTGAGTGGCATCTCATCGTGTCGGGATGGTTTTCCAGTCCGCTGACAGACATCACAGGACCATGCATAGTCTGTCGCATCAGTATGCAGTGTGGGCCACCATAGCCCGGCACGCAGCACTTTCCTAGCAGTCGCTCGACCGCCATAGTGTCCTCCGCCGACTCCTCCATGCGCTTCTGCTAATATCCGCGCTTGCTCATGCGGCAAGACACACCTGCGCAATATTTCGTCGGCACCCATTTTGTATAACTCTCCTGCGATTAGCTGGAAGTTTGCAATGTTGACTACCAACTGCTTCTTCATACTGGTGGTGAAATCATCTGGTGCAGTACCCATTGTTAGAAACTGAATGATTTCCGTAAAGTAGTCATCTGCAACCTCAACCCGAAACAGTTGAGCATCTGGTAAACCATCTTCAATGTTGATCGGCTCCTCTCCTATATCGATCCGCGAGAGATGATCGAGACTGGCATTCAATCGGCCGGGCTTCACAATGACTTCAAAATTGAACTCCTAAAAAATAAGTAGCCAGCGGCATATCTCCCCCCCCAACATAGGCTTATTGACTAGGTATTTCAACGCAGAATGGTCGGTGAACATTTTAAAGTGCCCACCCAACAAATAGTGTCTGAACTTCTGCAGTGCATAGACCATTACCAGACATTCTCGCTCAGTAGTAGTGTAATTCCTTTCGGCGGAGGACAGCTTCCGACTTGCAAAAGCAATGGGATGATCAAGGTCGCCTTCTCCTGGTTGGGCCAATATGACACCCAATGCAATCGATGAGGCATCAACATGGACATGGAATTCCTTACTCTAGTTGGGAAATACCAATATCGGTGCCGACGCCATCTTTGCCTTCAGTGTTTCAAATCTAGCCTGACATTCTGGGCTCCACTGGAATGCCACATCCTTCTTCAACAACTTCTCCATAAGGGCAGTAATCGCAGCATAACCCCTGATGAACTTGCAATAATACCTCGTGTGTCCCAGCGTCGCCTGTAACTGCTTAACAGTCGTCGGTGGTGTCAAAATCAAAATAAGAGCAATCTTTGCTGGGTCAACCAACAATCCTTGCTTACACACAATATGACCCAACAGTATGCCAAACGGTGCACAGAAGATACATTTCTTTAAGTTCAACGATATGTGATGTTGCCGACATCGCTCCAACATCAATCGCAGATTCGCCAGATGATCGCGGACCAACCCGTAGACCATCCAATCGTCCATGTATACCTGTAAAAACTTCTGAATGAAATCTTTGAATGCAGCAATGACAACCCACGAAAATATCGCAGGTGCGTTCTTCAAGCCAAACGGCATCACGGTGTACTGAAAGCAGCCCCATTCGGTAACAAAAGTTGTCTTATGGCGGTCTTCCTTTGCAATGCGAATCTGATGGTAGCTAGAGAACCCATCTGTGAATGAGTACATCTCCTGGCCACCCACACCTTGAGCACTTCGTCGGTAAACGGGGTTGGGAATGGATCATGCAAACATGCATCATTTAGCTTCCTGAGGTCGATGTAAATGCGCACCTCGCTAGTCTTCTTATCCTGTACGACCATAGGACTAATCCATTCCAACTCCTCGACCAGTTCGATGATACTAGCATCCATCATGTGATCAAGTTCTGCCTTGACCCTCTCCTTATGTCACGGATTTATCCGATAGGGTCGCTGCCGGACCGGCTTAGCATCTGGTTTTAATGGAATCTTCATGTCCCCTAAATCGCCCAGAATCCCCTTCATGTCAGAAAATTTTGTCAGAAATACATCCTGAAACTCATGGAGCATATCAGTGACCTTGCTTATCAGCTCATCATCCCAGTAATCCCCGACATTTGCGAACTTCAGAGTGTCCTGTATCCCAATGTTAATCTTGTGGATCTTCAGCGGCTGACTGATAGGATCGCTTGGCACATCAGGTGGTACCACAGCACGAATACCTTTGATTCTGGGATATTCACATTCCACAGATCATCACCATCTTCTGGCCCACCACTGATATTGAAGCATTCCATGAGAGACTGCATTTGGCAATGCGTATGCGGATCCGCAGGATAGGCCACCAGGACAACCTGCAGAATTACATCACGGATGAGCTGTAATGCATTATTGATCTCTGGATCAACATCCGCAAAATTGAATGTATGGGTAAAACACACAGTGAGCTCCAACCAGGTAGAAATTTCCCCTCGCAACTCAGCTGCATTATACCATGAGCATGGCATCTCATCCAAAGTATGGATAAAAGCATGGACCCACTCATCTTTTGGTCGCGATACCCGTAACCGTTGACACTCCATCAAATGACCTACAGGGTCGTCCCGACCATCGTACTTCTCAGTGTGGTAGACCTCGATATCGCCAAACTGTACCATCATCAATCTTTTGTATTGCGACCATCCATCAATTGATGCCTTGTGTGTTTCCCACTAGTGTGCTGGAGCAGCCTCCAATGCTTCGTTCAACGCCAGCAATCGCTGAGGTTCGGAAACTCTTGCTTCAAACTCCGTTAGAAATTCAGATAAGCCAGGAAGCCCTTCATATATTGGTAGTGTAATCATTTCAGTTGTGACACAGCATAATGACTGTGTGATAAACCCGCACTTACGGAGCGATACCTCGTGCAAGCGGTTCTGCCAATATTCTAGTGCATCATCAAAGTCGGAAGACGCAGAGCTATCGCTGTGCCATCCTAGCTCACCATTGGTAGTTGGATGGATATAATATTCATAAATATTGAATGCATGGTCCCATCTGCTGGGATTGTCATCCTTCACTGGCTCTATGTAGCAGCGTCCTTCAGCTGGATCCAACGGGGCGATAACTCTGAGATCGCGATTTTCAAAAGTCATCATCCGTCGCTTGATGTTGATTACAGCTCCACTATCATTAGCCCATCCAATCCCCAGTAATGCTGGATAAGAGCTTCCTCCCTTGACTACTTCTATTACATCAAAGTCGGCATATGTTTTCATTCCCTCAATGTCCACCACCATTCGTGGAACTCTCCCAATTGGTGTTACTTTAGCATGATTAGCTAATCGGAGCTCTACAGGAGACCAACTCAATGGGGGGCTCCCCATCCTCTGCCAAGCCTGCTTGCTCAAGATGTTAACATCCGAACCAAGGTCCAGAATAACCAAATCAACATCATAGTCGCCAATTTGAATATTCATCCGCATTTCCTTACCCGTCTTCCGTCGTTGCAGGGAATTAACCGCAAGCCCTTATCGGTCTTGGGCCGATCGTTGCAACAAGGCTTCAATCGCAGCAAGAGTATCGGGATCTCTTGCTAGGGACAAAAAATGTTTAAAAAATGTTCGAAGTGTGCTGGACCGTTGTGACGGGTCGGCCTCTGAAGTAGCATCAAAAGTAGAGGGCATGCCATACAAAACAGCTTTACCTTGATCGTTTTCCAGTGCATGTCGTGTTTGAAGAAAGGTATCCCGCTCCGCATCAATGTCAAATGATACCTTCTTTTGTCCAGCTAACCGGATCATTGAGCTGTCCGCTCCAGTTGTATTTCCTCCGCGCGTGACCATGGCAACAAAAGCATCTTGCGGTCTTGGCTCTGCAGAAATTGTCACGATATTCGCACCCTGGGTCTGGTTCAGCGGTGGATTCCTGGGTGGGTTCACGTTCTGATTCCGATTCTGCCGCATATTCTGGTTCTGCATTGGTTGCTGCACTTGGTTCTGGGCAGGATGCTATGCCTGGGGATGGTTCTGCAATTGGGGAGTATTTCCTGCTTGCCATGGTGCAATAAACTGTGGACAATTCTCAACCATGTGATCGTTAACAAAGCAGAATGTACACTGGTTCTATAGTAGCGGACAATCTTACTGGTAGTGTCCCCATACTACATAGTGATAGCATTGAACAGGTCCACGACCACCTCGTCCTCCTCCATGACCAAATCCACTGCCATGGCCTCCCTAGTATCCTCCCTGCTGTTGGTACTATGGTTGATTAAACTGTTGCTGCACTAGTGCCGGTTGCATTCCTTGTCCTTGTGGTGCGTACTACGGTTGCTGTACATACTGTGGCTGTTGTGGAGCCATTTGCATCGGAGCATATTGCGGCATGAACTGCGGCGGTACAAACTGCATCTGTGGTTGAGGTAGCGGCTGGGCTACCTGTGGTTGCGGATGTTGTACGGCACGCTGGTCGTCCTTTACATAGAATGCATCACACACTCTTTCTTGTAGCAACCCATATGCATGGAAATACTTGTCGTCGTGACCCACCGATTTGCAAAATGTATAATAAAGATTCCTCGTGGTGATGACCATTTTCTGCATATATGGGCAATTGTCATGGCTGTGCCCATACACCTGGAAGACGCGACACCACGACATGCTACCACCATTCAATGGATTTGGCGCTCTTGAAACCAATTAATTGCATAAGTTTGGGCAATTGTCCTTCGTATTCCCTTCTCCTCGACATCGCGTACACCATACATCTTCGCGCTGCTCCTTGCCCTTTTTCAAATCTTGCAGCTGTATGGTTAAGTTAACAAGCTGTGTTTGTATCTGTGACATCCCGGCTGCATTTTCTCCAATAGGAGACGCCTCCAATCGCATTGCAATATCCAAAGCTTCACTGGGCGTCGAGATGTTTTGTTGCATCAATGGTAGCTGAATATGTGGTAGCAGTGCCGTGATGAACCATTCTTTATGTTGGACGGTGCTCATATCAAAACTAACCTTTGCCATCAGTATCTTGAATCGCTGGTCGAAATCCCATACCATCTCATTGGGATACTGCTTAATTTCTTTCAATTCTATAATATATTGAGCCTCAGACTTTGGCTTTCTAAATTCAGCAATCAGCCCATTTCGAATCTCATCCAATAAATTCTCTGGGGCTCCTGTAGGGACTAGAACAAACTTCATAAACCAATCTAATGCACGACCTCGCAGAGTCGTCGCTAACTGTCCTTTTTTAGTAGCATCATTGATGATTTGTTTTATGGTCTAGACCGCTTTAGACAAAAACCAATACTATTCTGGGTTGTCTGTCGCACTCCCATGGAACAACGGTAGCTTAGCATCATTGCCCGCCATCTTGGGCTTCTTTCCTCCTTTCGCTATACTACTACCAATTAAATTCTATGGGATTGACGAACTTGGCGGTGTCGAAGTGGTATTTCTTGCTATCTGAGAGATAGTGAGTGAAGGTGTGGGTACGTTGGTGCTGGGGTTTGGTCCTGCTTCTATCCCGGGCATAGCCTAGTTGTCCTTGTCAGGACTGTGAGGTCACTTTGTCCCATGTGGCCTTCCTTCGTGGTCTTGCGGTTTGATTGCAGCAGGACCTTCCCCTGTCCTCTGCCTTTTCTCCTGTTGAAACCTCGCTCCTCCTCTTGTAAGACCACTCTCTTCCTCGGCTTCACTCATAGTCTCATCATGAACTGCACCCATCTACCCCTTAACATCCCATGTACCACCCCCCAACTGTCGCGGTACCCACGGCCTACGCCCACCAGGCTGTCTACTGATCAAGATGCATCTTCAATATGCCTTTTTCGCAAATAAGCATCTTGATTGACAGTTGAAGCAACAATAAAAACCTGCCCCGAGGTTCACGGAAAAAATATCTTTCAGCTTCACTGTAGGACTTCTGAGTGTCAACCGCGAAATCTGTGATATATCCCTCTAGGATGCTATCGAACCACACTTCGATAGCCCGTGATGTTTTATGATCAACTTCCTGCAGTTCCTGAATCAATTCGGGGGTCCAAGTCGTCAGTTCACCACCTTGGAAAATTTTCTTTTGGAAGGTCAACTTTTCCAACCATTCGGACAGTAGGACCGGGAACTCACAGAAGAACCATTCGTGTGGACTGTCATGAATGTATCTATCTACCCACTGTCCTACTATCAATCGCGTGTTCTGGCTTTCTTCTTCAGCGAATTCCTGCAACTTTTGATCAAACCATTCTTGGATCTCCAGTTTCGTCGGGTGCCACAACATATCCTCCTTTCACTTCGTACACAGTCTCGGAAATGGAACCATTTGTTGACTCAAACCCAGTCGACAGGGGTTCTCATCGCTGTCGACACCAACCCACCGTGATATCCCTGAGCACCGGCCCGGACATGTTTGATCCTACCCAGCAACACCTGCAGAGCAGATGAGGTCTCACCCGAGGTGTCCAGGAAGAGCAGACGGAACCGTGTTTCCGCCGAATGAAGGAGGATGGTTGCAGCTGTGATACTTAAACTTATTTCAACACTAGGTCATAGATCTTTAAGCATTGAACATAGTATTAACGCAATATTCAACCAAAACATTCATCGTTGCAATAATAGTAATTGTAAAGCAAGTATCACATCAAAGAAGCATGACATTATTTGTATAGTGCAACATCGCATTACCATAACTGAACATATTGAACACAGAGATTGTACCAAAATAGCTTCATCATATTATCATTGTCGACCCAAATACAATGTCTTTGTAAAAACTAGATCTCCGCAATGACTCTTGACATCAAAACATACCTGAAAAGCATACAGCCAACATCAAAGCTTCGCATTATTCTTCAGCAACTTATGATGCCTACAACACTTACAATTCTTATCTATATATAGGCTTATGCCTTACAACTCTTGTCCACTTTCTAACAACTTGTTAACCAACACTATGGACAAATGACTCAATATCTAACTGGCTTAGTCCAAAATCGACTAAAAACCCGCATTCTGTGGTATAACTGACTCAACAGTACATAATACGTGGTCCAAATGACCCAAAACCTGCAATCCGCGGTTGAATTGACCCACACATGCACAAAATAATCTTTCGCTCGTCGCCTTTCGCGCCACCTTCTGTCTTGTCGCAGCATCGGAGATGCTGTGATACCATCTTACTAAACCGCCTGCCAACACTTTTTTTCACAAGGAAAGAGTAGCAGTGGAAGTTGAATAAAATGTGTGGATCAATTCAAGAAAAGGGCTAATAATATTTACTTTATTGCACTCGGGAACCAAATCCTGCAAATATTTGATGCATGCACTAATTTTCTCTCTTCTAACCTGGAGGCATGGAAATGGAAATCTTAGAAAAATCCTTCGCATTTCTTTACTACCAGCAGAAATTTCAAGCAACTAATAGAATGACAGATATTCTCAACCTATTGATGACTTGAGCGCTACATAACTGCAGGCTATATGAGAAAATAAAAGAGCTTACTCTCTTTGCTAAGATATGGTTGCCCATTGCTTGACCTCGCCGAGCTCTAATATGAATGTAGTCTTGCTTCTGGCTCTTTAAAGGCTTTGGATTTTCTCTCGCAGATTTTGGCCTAGAATCTACTGAATGATCACTGTTACTCTGCTATGTTTTTTTCCATTACCTCCTCTTTCTCCTTAGCGCCGGAATGGAAAGCTTTGCTTCGCTTTTCCTTGGACTCTTCAGAATCCGCCACCTGGATTCAATTTCACCAGACGCGTCAAGGTTTCAGAGTCGAAACAAAACAAACTTCGAATGTAAAAAAGGTAAAATCTTATGGCAATCGAACTCTTCAAGAATTCAAGTTAATCACAAAAATGCAAATTCCTCAAAACGCTCAACCTTTTGACTTGAAAACAGTTCTACGAATTCTATTTTCAGAATGTAGTTGCCTAAAATAGATACAAATCCTCACTACAGTAAATCTTGGAAAAGATAAAACCTTCATTCTATCCCAATCTTGGCCAAAATCCTTCAAAATGCACATCTATCACAATATTTTCTAAGGCTCTTAGTGATAATAATTTTAAAAACAATATGAAAAATAGAAAATATAGGAGCAAAACTATATATGAAGAAGAGCATAATTGATAAAAGAACAGTTGAATGAATCGCTATTCCTCTCAATATTTCTTCTAGAAATTATTTTTTCTTAAAAAAAAGGGGATATTTATAGTATTTCCTCAAATTTATCCAAAAATATGCAATATTTACAACAATAAACTTCATACGAACATAATTTATATAAAATCTGAATTAGCATACCCTGTGGTTTTGAGCACTTGTACCGCGGCTTTTCCTCTTCTTTACAGCATTGTTATTTGAAGTCTTGGCGTTCCCTGCAAATGACTTTTAGAGAGGGCAGATTCTTCATCTAGGTACCGAAGATTTCTTAGTTTCAGCTGCCGCATTTTTGACAGTCAGAGGGTAGATCGTCGTTCTGCAAAATGCCTTCCTACTTTCGGAATCGTCGAAATAGCCCACTTGCGTTTATTTTCCCTTTGATAGCTGAAACCAAAGCCAGCACACCAAAAAATCCGAGCGTCGGTGATAATCAGCTGGTTCATCGACTTGCTCTTGCTATGCTCTCAACACAACCAGGCGACGATGAAATGTGTGTCCAACATCATTCCTTTGGAATGAAGAAGGGATTTCCTGTTAGCGTGCTAACTGCGATTTTGATTGCATTCAAGGGACATGACAGCACTGTAAAATATTATGGCAATCAAACTCTTCAAGAATTCAAGTTAATCACAAAAATGCAAATTCCTCAAAATGCTCAACCTTTTGACTTGAAAACAGTTCTACAAATTCTATTTTCAGAATGTAGTTGCCTAAAATAGATACAAATCTTCACTAAAGTAAATCTTGGAAAAGATAAAAGCTTCATTCTATCCCAATCTTGGCCAAAATCCTTCAAAATGCACATCTATCACAATATTTTCTAAGGCTCTTAGTGATAATAATTTTAAAAACAATATGAAAAATAGAAAATATAGGAGCAAAACTATATATGAAGAAGAGCATAATTGATAAAAGAACAGTTGAATGAATCGCTATTCCTCTCAATATTTCTTCTAGAAATTATTTTTTCTTAAAAAAAAGGGGATATTTATAGTATTTCCTCAAATTTATCCAAAAATATGCAATATTTACAACAATAAACTTCATACGAACGTAATTTATATAAAAATTGAATTAGCATACCCTGTGGTTTTGAGCACTTGTCCTGCGGCTTTTCCTCTTCTTTACGGCATTGTTATTTGAAGTCTTGGCGTCCCCTGCAGATGACTTTCTAGAGAGGGCAGATTCTTCAGCCAGGTATCGACGATTTCTTAGTTTCAACTGCCGCATTTTTGACAGTCGGAGGGCAGCTAGTCGTTCTGCAAAACGCCTTCCTGCTTTCGGAATCGTCGAAATAGCCCACTTGCGTTTATTTTCCCTTTGATAGCTGAAACCAAATCCAGCACACCAAAAAATCCGAGCGTCGGCGATAATCAGCTGGTTCATCGACTTGCTCTTGCTATGCTCTCAACACAACCAGGTGACGATGAAATGCGTGCCCAACATCATTCCTTTGGAATGAAGAAGGGCCTGCCTGTTAGCGTGCTAACCGCAATTTTGATTGCAATCAAGGGACATGACGGCACTGTAAAATCTTATGGCAATCGAACTCTTCAAGAATTCAAGTTAATCACAAAAATGCAAATTCCTCAAAACGCTCAACCTTTTGACTTGAAAACAGTTCTACGAATTCTATTTTCAGAATGTAGTTGCCTAAAATAGATACAAATCTTCACTACAGTAAATCTTGGAAAAGATAAAACCTTCATTCTATCCCAATCTTGGCCAAAATCCTTCAAAATGCACATCTATCACAATATTTTCTAAGGCTCTTAGTGATAATAATTTTAAAAACAATATGAAAAATAGAAAAGATAGGAGAAAAACTATATATGAAGAAGAGCATAATTGATAAAAGAACAGTTGAATGAATCGCTATTCCTCTCAATATTTCTTCTAGAAATTATTTTTTCTTATAAAAAACGGGATATTTATAGTATTTCCTCAAATTTATCCAAAAATAAACTTCATACGAACATAATTTATATAAAAACTAAATTAGCATACCCTGTGGTTTTGAGCACTTGTCCTGCGGCTTTTCCTCTTCTTTACGGCATTGTTATTTGAAGTCTTGGCATCCCCTGCAGATGACTTTCTAGAGAGGGAAGATTCTTCATCTAGGTACCGACGATTTCTTAGTTTCAGCTGCCGCATTTTCGACAGTCGGAGGGAAGCTCGCTATTCTGCAAAACGCCTTCCTGCTTTCAGAATCATCGAAATATCCCACTTGCGTTTATTTTCCCTCTGACAGCTGAAACCAAAGCCAGCACACCAAAAAATCTGAGCGTCGGCGATAATCAGCTGGTTCATCGACTTGCTCTTGCTATGCTCTCAACATAGCCAGGCAACGATGAAATGCGTGTCCAACACCATTCCTTGGGAATGAAGAAGGGACTGCATGTTAGCGTGCTAACCACGATTTTGATTGCAGTCAAGGGACATGACGACACTGAGTAGAGGATGCCACGGACCAGGGACACGCGGTTGATTGCAGGCATATGGCTTCAAAGCCGGAGACACCGACTCATGGGACGAACGAGGACACGCAGCGGTTGAAACCCCCGCGACAAATTTCGAGGAAAGAATTACAACCAAAACATTGCAAAACTTTGTAACATAAACAAATTGCGATTTGTACAGTTAGATTAATATATCCCAAAACATTGCAAAACTTTGTAACATAAAAAAATTGCGATTTGTATGGTTAGATTAATATATCCAAAATGGATACATTATGTCATGGACATAACAACTACCTAGTGCAATTTTAGACAATCATCTTAAATGCGAATAAGGAAAGTGATTGATCTTATTCATGTTTAACACCATCATGATAGTGTGTATTTTTGCTTGCTATAATCATTACTTGGTTGTTGTGGAGTATGCATTGGTTCATTTTCTCATAAGAAACTAGGTTGGTTGAAGTGGAGGAAAATTTCAATTGGCCAACTAAAATTATTGTTGATAGCTATTGGTATGTAAGGAAGAAAGTGCTAATGAATTACTTCTCAAGTTGAGCATATGTTCAAGTAGATGGATTTTTATTGTTGATAACTATTGGTATGTAAGGAAGAAAACACTTGAATTTAATTCTCAAGTCGAGGTTATGTTCAGGTATATGGATTTTTATGTTCATAACTTCATATATGCACAAGGTATTTTTGAATATGAAACTAGTGACATGTGGAGCACGTTATGGGATGCATTAATATCAAATATAATTTTCTAATTAATTTAATCAACAAAGAAGTTGGTGTTCCTTTCAAGTTGTTGATGACTTACAACTATTAATTATAAATGAGATAATACCTACAGAAGTTGGCCGTGTCCCTTTCAAGTTGTTGATGACTTACAACTATTAATTATAAATGAGATAATACCTACACAGGGTAGACATTAATATTCAAATGTGTTTCTCTAATTAATTTAATCAACAAAGAAGTTGGTATCTCTTTCAAGTTGTTGATTTATAAATGAGATAATACTTACACATGGTGTTAGTACTGGAGTTGTACCTTCAATTTTGCTATCTCTTGTTTTTATTTTATTTTATTTGTTCACTTTATCCCTACAATTTTAACCATAGTATTTAGACCTTTTTCTGTTTTGTTTATATTTCTTATTTATATAATGCATTTTCTAGTTAATGAATTAAAAACTTGGCTCATATCTATTAAAATCTTCTTCTAAGTCTTCAAATATGTCATTTCACATCATTGCTAACTCATCTTATGGAGACTTATTAATGTTTTTCTAGCTTTTCTGATTTGACACATTCCGACAACGTAATCGATAGAGGCAGCATAATTATACAATTGAGAATAATAATTCTAGATGTATAGACACATATCTCTACCCACCCTCTTATAAATGAATTATGATGTTGCAAATCTGCAAATCTATTATAATAATAAAACTAGAATGATTGTATTGACAATTATAGATAAGAAACTAGAATATAATTTGTTGAAAACTTCAAATAAGGATAATGTTATGTTTAATACTAGTGTTGTAAGTTGTTAACATTTTCTTTTGATTTTTTTTTTCAATTTAGGTTTTAAAAAAAAGGTAAATTATCATATTTAAAATAAAATATTAATAATCTTTTTAAGTAAAAAGTAAATAGAAATTTGAAATAAAATCAACAAAAATGCATTTATAAGTTGTTCACATTTTCTTACAAAAATACATTTCAATTCATGTTTAAAAAACAAATAAATTATCATATTTAAAATGAAATATTAATAAATTTTCTACGAAAAAAGTAAATAGAAATTGTTGGCCCTAGGAAATTTTGGGTACCAATTTTGGAAAAGTAGTTTTTGTGTGAATACAACCATGGCAAAGAGGTTCGACGAAGTGGTCAACTCCGATGGAGCGGTCGAGAAACCAGGAAGATGGACATTTTGAATATGTCAAAGGTGGAGTTAAGTAAGTTAGTTAGGGGTTTTGTCCAGTTACATTAATGAGTTGAGTAGTTTAGTAGCGAAGTAGTGGAAGTAGGGAAGGCTATGTGCGCCCTATAAAATGTAAAAGGTTGGCATTTTTGGGGTTAGCAAGTTGTTCATGAAGGAGTTAGCTATTTGATGTCCTTATTTTGCAAACTGCCTATTTTGCATGTCGAAGATATTGGCTGATGTGAAGAGAAGAGTCGCATGATCTGCAGGTTGTGTGCGTAGATCCATTGTAACATAAGAAGGAAAGTCCATAAGTCATTGTAAACATGACGTGCTTTTTTTTTACTGTGACTCATGAATGAAGGAAGCGCTTATGTGGTTTTTCCCATCTTGGGTTTCCATGTTAAAATCATGGTGTCAAATGTGTTGTGATGTGTTATATGATGGTTATGTTGCTTACTAATTGCATAAATTGATAATTGAATGTGCTAAGAATGAATAAATGTATGAATGTGAAGTATGTAATACATCCTAATGTCGTAGTTAATTCATGATATCTGTCGAAATGCATGGCTTTTCGAAGACCTTGATCTATCGAATAAGTGATTTGTATGTTGAAGGATAAATATGTCGAACTATTCCCCTTTCCCGCTGCAGAAACCTGGTTCCTACATTCCCCATAGGTACTTCGGGTGAGACTTCATCCGCTTTGTAGGTATTGCCGAAGGGCCCAACCCCTTTTAGAATGGTACCTTGGGATTTGGTTGGTATGGTTTTGGGTGAACTTGGGTTGGGATAGAAGTGTGCCAACAAATAGTTCTGTTGTAGTCTAGTTTGTTAGGATAATCGGCTCTCACCTGAGAGACTTGGGGGCCTGTTGGCCCTAGGAAGTTTTAAGTGCCAATTTTGGAAAAGCAATTTTGGTGTGAACAAAACCAAGGAAAAGAGTTTCGACGATGTGGTCAACTTCGACGAAGTGGCCGAGAAACCAGGAAGATGGACATTTTGAATATGTCAAGGGAGGAGTTAAGTAAGTTAGTTAGGGGTTTTGTCCACTTGCATAAATGAGTTGAGTAGTTGAGTATCGAAGTAGTGGGATATGGGAAGGCTGTGTGTTCCTTATAAATATTTAAAAGGTTGGTATTTTTGGGGTTAACAAGTTGTTCGTGAAGTAGTTAGCTAGTTGATGTCCTTATTTTGTAAACTGCCTATTTTGCGTGTCGAAGATATTGGCTGATATGAAGAGAAGAGTCACATGATTTGTAGGCTTTGTGCGCAAATCCATTGTAACATAAGAAAGAAAGTCCATAATTCATTGTAAACATGAAGTGCTTATTTTTTACTATGACTAGTGAATGAAGGAATCACTTATGTGGTTTTTCCTGTCTTTGGTTTCCACGTTAAAATCATGGTGTCAAATATGTTGTGATGTGTTATTTGATGGTTATGTTGCTTACTAATTGCATAAATTGATAACTGGATGTTCTTAGAATGAATAAATGTATGAATGTGAAGTATGCAATACGTCCTAATGTCATAGTTAATTTGTGATATCTGTCGAAATGCATGGCTTGTCTAAGATCCTGATTTGTATGTTGAAGGATAAGTATGTCGAACTGTTCCCCTTGCTGCAGAAACCTGGTTCTTGCAGTTCCCATAGATACTTAGGGCGAGACTTCATTTTCTTTGCAGGTGTTGCCGAAAGGGCCAAACCCCTTTAGGGCCGGTATCTTGGGCTTTGGTTGGTATGGTTTTGGGTGAACATGGTTCGAGATATAAGTGTGCCAACAAATGGTTTCGTTGCTGGGATCTGTGTCGAAGGGGAATGTCGCATATGTGGCATCCATCTAAGCCTGAGATCTAGGATTGGGTAGATTAGAAGTTGAAGGAGTTTACTAAATATCAGAACAAGCACCCCCGATTGGATAATAAAGCGTGGTTAGGTGAGTATGCTTTCTCATATCTTCATGAGGTATTCTTTGGGGATTTTCCCATTATATTGATTGAGTGGATGGTGAGGTTACCGAGAAAAAGTCGAACTTCCAAGGAGGTGAGCCTAAAATTTCGACGCCTGAGTTGATCTAGTGACTGAAAAGTATGAGTAATAAGATTTCATGTGCTCTTGATTATTGGTTGGATAGTATATTAGAAGGGTACATTACCAAATTTGTTGTTGACACTACCAAGTCATATAGTTAAGCAGAATGAGAATTCTTTCAAGGACCACGTAGTAAGTATCCGAGATCTTTAAATTTGTGGATTAAAATGTTGCTCCATGAAAAGGGAGTAATGAGAATTGAATCCGACGAGTAAAGCATTTGTGTGCAGTTGGCATGTGTGTTGACTGGAGAAAGGTCTGGGAGAATGTATGGAATGAGATGAAATGATAAGGGGAGAAGAGAGTGAGACAAATGAAAAGTGTGGGTTTCTACGAAGTGGGAATATATTTCAATTGAATAAGAGGAGGAGAACTGTGACGGGGAGAGAAGGTTGCAGTGCGACCGAGAGAAGGGACTATGAACTAGTACCACAGCTCAAGGAAGATTCTTACTACGAAGAGGGGGAATACCAGCTCATTTCAGGAGAAGAACATCCTGCAGATCTGTCTTAGACCTGAGGCTGTGACATACCCATGACCCTGTGTACATCTTCAGAAACTGAAGTAAGACATAGCAGTTCATCGTAGTTTTTCCAAGTAAGTCAAAGTAGTGGTAATAGTCAGAGTATCACTTCGCCAGGTAGTAAGATTTCGATTAGTGGTCCTTTAATACCAAGTCACCCAAGACCCCAAAGGCCCAGAATGGATGGGGATGACATGAAGTTGTCAATATTTCATGGAAATGGATCAAAGGATTCAGAACAACATTGGTTCTTGTGTGAGGTTGTATGGAATATCAAGCAAGTCCAAGATGATAATGTAAAGGGAGCTTAGCTCATCGTGACATTCCGAGGTCATGCCCTAGATTGGTTTATGAAGTTTTATATTGTTCCGACTGGATCTCCGTAGAAGACGCTAGCATACATTAAATATTTCCTGAAAGATGAGTTCAAGAAGCCGAAGTCCGAGTCGCAGTGTATCATAGAACTGAAGGAGATTAAGCAGTCGCCGACTGAATCTGTATGGGACTTCGACCAGAGATTCAAAACATTAATGGCTCGTGTGAGTTTTCAAATTTATGATGTCCAACATAAATAATGGTTCATAGTTTCCTTGCTACAACATATTTGAGTACCATTGATGTAACAAAAGATTGGGTCTAAGTATGAGCCTTTGGAGATTTCCATGAAGTTAGAGACATCACCAGTGAGAGAAATTGGTGTGGGAATAGGTCAGATCTAGTCACATCTCGCCAATTTATCGCTGTAAATTCAAGATATCAAGAAGGGGAAATAATTCTGAGAAGAAGTTTGGTGTGCTCGATGCAAAACAGAGGGTCACCATAAAGACCAATGCCCAACATTCTAGGAATATTTAGCTGCGGGGGCACCTAATCCCTTGAACCATCCAAGTATGTCGTGGTGTAGAGTATGTTATACTAGAGGGCATCGATATGAAGAATGTTATTTACTCCAACAAAATTGTAAGTACTCCTCATAATCTGTTTTTTAAATTATTTTTATCGGTGGGGCACGATTAGAATGATTGTCGAGCATATTAGCTGCTCACAGAATGCATACCAGATACATATCTCATGAAAGGGGAAGAGTGAGCTGAAATAAGCAATGCACAGTTTAATAAGCCGTGGGGTGGATTCCGAGGATACAGATGAGGAGGGTTTGGTTGGGGAAGAGGCTAGGTGATTTGATATAATTGTGTCCAACCAGGACATTATGCAAGAGGATGTTTGAATTCCACTTCGACATGCTCATATTGTAGGGCACTAGATCATACTATTGAATATTGTCCCTAGCTTATAGAAAAATGGTAGGCGAAAAATAACCAAAATCAGAACCAGAATGTTAAGAATATCTTAGCTGAATTGAGACATAAGCATCCTATTGTTGTTGTGGTCACCAGAGGAGGGGCTACGATGGGTGATGACAAAGGAAGTTACAACAACTAGTGGGATCTGAGAGTGAGACCAACAGTCCAACAACCATCACAATTTGATGTTCAAAAAGAGAAGGGAGTTTTCCTTGAAGCCCATGATGAATTTACGATGAAACAGAAGGGAGCGTTGACATCCTCTCCACCACCAGTATTTGATGAAGGCCTTGTCTATGACATGCCACCTCACTTCAACCAGTCTATGTCAAGGAGACTTCCAGGAAAGGTAAATGCTCTAAACATATTTTTGAAAAGTTGTTTGGATCTAATTAAAGATGAAGATGCATTATGGGAATTGCATATCTTAATTGGTGAGTCTGAGGGAGATTTAGGAAAGAAAGAGTTGTAAACCATGTTCAAAAGAAGGTAAAAACTGGATGGGAGATGCGACTTAATGCACCCATCGGAGATTCCGATATGGATTTTGTTATTCTAGATTTGGGCTATGATGTGAACATTCTCACTAAGTAGACTTGGGAAAACATGGGAAAGCCTAAGTTAGTGTGGTCACCTATTCAGCTGAGATTGAAAAATCAACACAAAGTCATACCCTTTGGAAGGATGGTAGGAGTTCGGATCAAAGTGGAAGGACTATGCACTTTTGTATATTTTGAATTCATAGAGATTCTCGATGATACCAACCCATATCCCGTGCTTCTGGGAATAGACTAGGCAATTCAAAACAAAACTATTATTAACTTTAAGAAGAGGATTCTAATGTTTGAGAATGAAGAAATAAGAGTTGTCACGCCTATGGATCTGTTGGAGGGGCAGAGGTATGTCAAACCGGTAAAGGAAGAATATGATGCTCGAGACTTAAAAAATATTTACAATGTATCTTCAAGGATAAACGATTATATCAAACCCACAACGGATGGTACAATAAGTTGGTGAAGTGTTAGCTCATGCTCATTAGATTCTGGCGAAGCTCTGGAGAATTTGCATAATAGACTACATGAAGTCTCAATGCGAAGGTGTGCTTGGGTTATGAATTCGTTGAGCTGGGTTGGTAAAGAGGTATGTGACCTTCCCACCTATGAAGGATTGCTTAATTTAGATAAATTTATTGCTGAGTTTGAAGTTAAGGTGCCATAACAACAATGAATGTTGGCATTAGATGTGGCTTTGAAAGCTACACCAACAAGATGGTGGAATGTTAAAAAATAGTTTATAAAGGGATGGTCGCAGTGTAGACGATTATTAGAAATCTGACTTGGTGAGGGAGTCCCATATGTTGGAGAAAAATATAATGGTTTAACTAGTTCTGTTGATCATCTGACCACCCATAGCGCAACTTGGCGGAATATACCTAAGCAAGAATGGGTTCACATGTTCATACACACATTGGATACCATACCAAGGAATTGGTATACGTCGATGGAGCTTCGACAAGGAACTTGTCACGTCCCCACTTTGACCCTTGCATAATTTTGGGTTATAATGTAAATATTGTATTCATATTATGTATGATTCCTAGCGTGGAGCTCAAGGCCAAGGCCACGCTAGCGAACGCTCGACCTAGAAGAGGCAAGTATTTGAAATTATGCTACCCATGTGCTAGTGAACCATGGGAATTGTTAATATGCATCTTAATATAAATGCCCACAACTAGCTATGAAATGCAACAAGAGATGGGGGCATGATGTTACAAGGAATTGGGAGGGAAATATTCAAACCCTTGAGCCAATCAAGTCAAGCCAAGTGTCAATGAAAGAACCCATGAACCCTCAACTACCCATGTTGACTTTTGTACCCAATCATTGATTTCTCCCAAGAGTTGGTTGAGGTAGTTAATGCCTTGGGGAATGGGAGGTATGGTTGTCCAAATTCGAGTATGGGCAAGCCACATTTCCTAGATTTTCGTGTTTGGCTTCTTGGGCAAGAAAAGGGCCACGAAATTGCTCCCCAAGCCATTATTCACCTATCAGTTTGCTCTCTCATGAGTTGGGACCTTCTTGGGCAGTTCCCTCCATGGTTTTGTTATGTTTACCTTCATTTTCCTAGCTGGGAAGGGCGTTTTTGCTGTGGCTAATAGTGGGGAAGAAGGGAAAACGATTTGGGGTTTTATTGAGGCCGTTTGGCCCACTGAATGCTCATACATATGTGGGAGAAATCGGTTTTCTTCCCTGGGATTGATTCCCTCTTCCCACAAATCCGTTTTTGGTGTGCCTACGTTTTTTGGAAAACCCATGTCCATCTAGCTTCTATGTCCCATTGATAAAAGTGTGTTTTCCAAGCCCATATCTGAGTTTTGTGTTCAAGAGAATTCTGGGGTTGAGTTGGGTATCCATTGCTTTGGGCTGTGCTGTGCTTGAGGGTTCCCTTTTCCTTGTAGATATCATGCCGAGCTTGGGGGTGGTCTTTGAGTGCTGAAAGAATACAGGCTGGGCAGAGACCTATGGTTGGAAGGAACGTTGCAGCGACATAGCTAGTTGTTTGGGACAATTGTATAACAAAGATAAGTGTTTTTATATCTATGTGTTTTACCTCTGCAGTGTTTAAATTAATGACTATTATTGATATATTGAGTGCATATGAAAATATGTGCGTGGATGAGTTATTTCCACTGTGCATATTTGTTTGATTTACATTTGCACACATTTGTTTTTAACTGTATGCATCTAATGAATTGGCTGAGATTTTTGAAAAGCCCCATAGATTGGTAGCATATTCCCCTCCTCGTATTGGGTCCGCAGGTGGGTACATTACAGATGGTATTAGAGCGATGGTTGCAGCATTGGGTCTAATGGGCCAAATCAGGAAACATGCAGAGGTAAGTATGCTTCTTGTGCCGCACAGACCATTAAGAAAAATTTCAAAAATTTCAAAAATTCTCTAAGTGTTTTGTCTAACTGATTCGGCGAGTCTCGTGGAGTTGAGCTGATGTGTTTCGGTGAACCTCATTGAGTTGCGCCGAAGTTGCAAGCTAGAACTGGTGAGTTTGTGCCAAAGTTGGTGGAAAAACTTGGTGAGTTGCTCCGCAACAAACCGACAGAAAATCAATAAGTTTGTCGAAATGGCGGAAGGAATTGGCGAGTTTTCGCCGAAACGACGGAACAAACTGACAAGTTTTTGCTGAAATGGTCGACTGAAATTTTTTACGTTCGCCAAACCGGAAAAACTCGGCGAGTTCATCCGCAACGACAGCGAAACTCAGCGAGTTCGTCTGCAACGGCGGTGAAACTCAGCTAGTTCATCCGCAACGACGAAAAAAGTTGGCGAGTTTGCACCGCAATGTCAGAGGAAGTTGGCAAGTTTGCGCCGCAATGTCGAAGGAAGCTGGCAAGTTTGCACCACAGCGGCGAAAAAAGTTGGCGAGTTTCCACCACAGCGTTGGAAGGAATTGGCGAGTTTCCGCCGCAGCGTCGAAAGGAATTGGCGAGTTTCCGCTGCAGTGTCAGAAGGAATTGGCGAGTTTCTACCGCAGTGTCGGAAGGAATTGGCGAGTTTCCGCCGCAGTGTCGGAAGGAATTGGCGAGTTTCCGCCGCAGTGTCGGAAGGAATTGGCGAGTTTGCGCCGTAGTGTTAGAAGGAATTGGCGAGTTCCACCGCAATGACGGAAGGAAAAGCCGAGTTTTCGACCGGAAGAATTCAACAAGTTTGTCCGCAACGGGTCGGAAGAGAATTGCCAAGTCCGTCGAAACAGAGAATTTCAGCTGTTTTCCAGGGTGAATTTCTGGTACTGAAAGTTGAAAAATGCCATGGAACTTATGCGCCAAATTGCACAAAATCGAAGGATTTACAAAAAAAAACGAGGGCGCTGCTCTCGACCCACCCTGCAGTGGTGGAAGCCACAAGGGGCCAAGCCTCCTTGACCCTCGTCGTCCCTTGGAGATAGTCGTTGAAAGTGTGAAGTGCATTCTCTATGCTTGGGATGAGAAGCAGGAATTGCATAGAAGGTTGTGGAGAGTAATTGGCTGTAATATGAATTCCAGAAGAGCAATGGGAACAACAAGGCAACATTGATAAGAGGGAAACTTCTCACCTTAACTATTTCTGTTATAGCATAGGAATTTCATGCTTGAAAAGTAGCAACTAAGAATGTTTTACATTTGTATTAAATTGCTACTTGGTGAGAAATGATAGCTAATGATTCCTTGTGTGCTTGGTAGGGAAACCAAGAAAAGGATCAGCTATGACGTGGAGAAGGGACTCTATGTCATGCTTGGAAAGGGATAATTCCTTAACTCCTCTCTTGCTATTGTTTTTGTATTTTACAAGTTTTATATGCATAGAAGCTATGGCATAGGAATGCTAGAAATGCAAAGGATCATATAGACGAAGTAAACGTGCACTAGTTGGCACATTAATAGATATTGCATAGTGCATATGAAGGTGTTTATGCATGAGCATGATGTTGCATATGGGTAAGAAGGTGGTAAAGTGAACATGTACTAGCTGGAATACTAACAGACATTGCATAGTGCATGTGACAATGTTTGTACATGTATATGATACTGCATATTGGTAAAATAGTGAGGTTTTACATATGCAATGAACCACTTAAGATCATTATGGTGGTTTCTAATAATTAGTTGTGTTCGCATTGGTTGTAGGACCAAAGAAAAATGAAACATGGCTAAAGATGTGGATGATGATTGTTGCATATGACCAACAACCTTATGAAGAAAGGATGGTGCAACAAATCTATGATCATGACGTTGGTAAAAGGATTGTGTAGCATTGGTAAGAGGCCAACTGATCAGGTAACATCAAGCGATGTTAATGACAACCATGCAGGTACTGGTTATCTGTGCTTAATTGCATGAATGTTGAAAGAGGATTTGGTAAGATCCCTTCAACTATGTTCAACTATGTTGATTTGGTTTGCATATGGTATTGAGTTCCTGAATATGAAAGTTAATCTATCGAGTATGATGAGGTGTGGGTAAGCGAGGGAAAGGATCGTTACACCCTGTAATTGCTTAGAAACCTCAATGCATTCATATAAAATTATAACATGCCATTGTATATGTTGGAATGCATAGTATCCACGGATTGATGCAAAGTTGTATTGAGAGATTATGCATTGAGTGAATGCACATTAAAATATCATGTAAATGTTGTGAATGTGCATGCATATGTGTAAGTGCACATGTTGAGAAGCATTGCGAGAATGCATGGTTGTGATATGTATAGGTTTCAATGCATTTAGATAATAGATGAAATGTTGAACCATTGTTAATACTGAGAGAATTTTATGAGCTGCTATGAATGCAGGAGGAATATTGCATGAAGAAGGTAGACATGATGATGGGCTACTAGAGTGCTCTACGGAAGGATAAAGATTGCATGGAATGTGAAGTAACGAGTACTTACAATTTATTTAAATTGCACGGATAGTGTACCCATGTCTTGCAATTTTATTGATGATAACGATGCATATATAGATATATACATATATTTCCCTCAAATGCTAACAGCTGAAGGTGTTTGAATTATTGAGTGTTATAATTCTGAGATCACTTCAGTGACTATTGTAGCAATGAAAGGATTATATGCATAGATACTCACAACATGTTTGGCTGATTGAAGTTTCAGATTTCAGGTAGATTGTTTTGGGCATGGCAAATGTGAGTAAGTCCATGACAAAGATTGGAATCTACCATGAGCATGAGCCAAACGATATGAGAATAGACTCATGGCTAAGCAAATCAATTTCTGTAGAGAACAGAATTGCAAATTCATACTTGAATTTAATTATTAATGCCATTGAATGATTATTGTTAAATGGTGTTGACTGTTTGGCTATTTGGTAAATATGCCAGGAAGACACATTGCAGGAAGACCATGTGTGATGACCTGCAGAAGCCAAAATCCATGGGAAGGACCCCATGCTTTGGAAATGGGTTTCGGGTATGTCACATACCCAAATTTGTGAGTTTAGTAATTTAGTGAATTTTCCATAGATTTCGCAAAAACATTTTTTTTTCAATAGGAGATGATCAATTAAATATAGTAACTAGCATAATTAATCTTTGTTTTCCGACACAAAAGTCTTCTATATTTCCAAGTCGACCTAACTATCGTTCTTTTCAAAATACCGTTACAACTCTTGGTATTTCTTTTGAAAACTAAGTACGATGATTATAAAACTCCAAGCTTTCCTAAGTATAAGATATGATATAAAACTATTTCTTCTTCTTTTAAACTTTAAGTATCACACATACCTCATTTAAAACTAAAAGTAGATATTTAATTCTACTTTTCTTGATGGGAATCTACTATTAAATATTTCATTCTATAAGCATCACTATATTATTATAAAGCTCTATCATTGATCCCATATTAACTTTTCCATGTCTAACCAAATCTTTCTATCTTTATTATCCAATTATAAGTAAAAAGGAACCGTACCTTGTATACCATACCTCATCATAAAGATTATTGCCAGTTCATATATGACAATCCAAGAGAGATAATAAAACATTCATATAAGTAAGTGGTACACAAAGTACTATACAAATACTTAAATTTCAATCATAAGTACACACATAAACACAAGAACCCAAAGACATATACAAGGGACCAAAGACATATAAATACACATATAAGAGGACACCACAATTATTTGGTTGCTAAGAAGCGTAATAATCGATACACATGACTTATCCATTATACATTCATACTCATAATAGAGAGGCCAGAAATAACATTGAGTAAAATAACACATAAAACAAGCGATCTTCATAAATAACATTCAAACACATTTAGATACAAATCACCATATCAAGAATAATACACACCAAAGAGACACATGAGAGAGACCCTTTTTTAAAGTGATTCACCCACTCTTGGGCTACGTCCACAAAAGCTTTGTATCTTATTATTCCTCAAATCAAGAATTACATTCTGCAACATATTTGTTGCCATAAGTCCTCCATCAATCTAAATCTTATATATTATTTATTTTTGTAATAATTATCACAATCCTTTCACTAAACCTCCTTTTTACCTTTGTATTGAATTTCCAATTCAAAGAACGAAAACTAAGTAATATTATACCTAGTCTAAGAAGTTTCCCCTCAATATATTGTTATAATATTTTAACCAAGGATAACATCCTTCTTGTTATGCTAAAAATATCAAGATATCACATGCCTCAAACTTTTATCTAAAGGTTAAATAAAGTATCACCCCTTTTCATTATGCTAAAGTGCTTTTAACCTAAGGGAGGCTTTATACTCTTTTCTATGTAGGATTCACTACACTTATACCAAATCTACCTTTATCTTAAAATAAGGTGGTGAATAAAATCATTACATGAACGGAATAGAACTTAAGTTAATATGTAGGATTCACTACACTTATACCAAATCTACCTTTATCTTAAAATAAGGTAGTGATACAATCATTACATGAACAGAATAGAACTTAAGTCAAATCTTCTACGAATCGATAACCTATGCGGAGATGATCCAGGTATAAAAAAAAAACATATATATAATATGAATCGGTTTTCTATAGAGGAGTTTCCAGGATTGCGTAATAAGACGGTTACTTATTTCAAAAAATAAAAAAGTGCTCAACACAAATTAACTATAAAATAATCCAAGTGTTCCACTAAAGGAACCAAAACCATCAAATGGCGAAGATCCCCCCTTTTACCAAGCGACAGTATCCTATTCATAAGTCGGTGGAAGCCACCATATACCAACTGGCAACTCGACTAGTTCAATGATGTATACGTGAAGGAGACAGCTCCCTTATAAAGCTCTTCCACTTCTAACTGATAAGTAAGGTGTATAGTTCGATTGCTTTTCTTTAGGAAGTATGCCCATAATGTTTGCCTATAGCAATAAATATTTTAAATGATCTTCCCTCCCACTACATAAGAGTGAGTGTCATGACTATTAACATAATATACGAGGTCGTCAATAATCATTATTGACCCACTTTTAAGATAGTAAGTGTCATGACTATTAACATAATATACGAGGTCGTCAATAATCATTATTGACCCACTTTTAAGATAGTAGGAGTATGCTCCTATCTTATACTCCTCCTATTACTAAATGTTCATTCAGTAAAAGAGTACTAGGTATGTATACATATATACTCATGTTCTCATGCATACCTATCATCGTCCATAGTTATATTTTGTGTCATATATATATATATATATTAAACCATTGCTTGTATTGAATATGATAAAACCATATGTCACTTTGTGGTATAATTTATTTTATTCTTAGCTTATAGTCTCTCTTAGTTGTTTTCTTTATCACAACTTTTCTTATCAAAAACATGTATACTTTATATATTAAGAATATATATATATATATATTATCACTTTATGATATCCAATTAGTATTTATTTAACTTTTCATTTGTAACCCAGATATATATAAATATATATAGTAGTTATCTCAATTATTATACTTACATATAATTGTACATAACAAAATTATATATGTATGATACTTCATATAAATGTAGAAAATAGTTATCCCAATTATTATTTGACTTTCGTTTTATATATATATATAAGACATAATATATATAATATCTATTTAGTTGCTTCATTTGTTCTTACTAACCCTTTCTTTTGGGGTATAGTTTGGTGTTCAATTTTGACTAATATAACAATAGCTCAATTAAATAGCTGAGTTCATCAAATATTGCTAACACCTATATATTATATGATATTTTCCCAAACATAAATGTTATCAATACTACATCTTAAAACATATATATTTATATTTATATAAAATCTATCTTTATGGCTTCATAAAAATAGGATTAGAATCACTTAGGCATAGTATCTTAGCTAGATAATTAGGGTGAATAAAGATCCTGCTAGGACGAACTTATATCCTTACTCATCATAATGATAAGTCATGATCTGGTCAACAAACACGTGGCTCCCTAGTCATTATATTTTCTTATAGGTGGGTTTTGTTACTTATAGTTTAGTTGCATTACCGTTCTTTAATCTTCTAGGCTTAAACTAAGACTTATAAACATAACACTAGCTCAAGGTCCACTTGTGGGGCCTTGGCCTTGAGCTCCTCACCATGGCCATTTACAAAATTCATAATTATATTTACAAGAGTAATAATATTAGAGGTCGGATTTGAGGGATGTTACAGGGTAAAACACCATTACATCTATTAAGGATGATATCTCAACTAAGCTGTATGTTGGAAAACCATGAGAGTGAGATGGTAAAGCTATGCCAATAAGGCATGAGTGGATTATGGAACGTGGAAAGATTGGGGTGGCAAATTGAAGAACTGTTGACTCAGAGAAGGGAGCTCCCATTCTTCGCAAATGAAGAAAAGAAAAGAATGAGTATTATGTGACCCTAGATAAGAACATGCATATCTAAATTATTAGGGTTAATATGCAAAGCATGCTCTATTCTATTTATATGTCTTTTCAGACTGCTTGAGTATGATTAGGGCCTACATGGCTCACATCGGAAAGGGGGTGCACACCTTTTCTGGTGGTGGGTCATGATAGGGTTGTCAATATTGACTACACCCTAAGGGAATGGACGCATTCCTGGTGTTTCAATACTTGATAGTGAATGTTCTGGAATGCGGATACAATTTTGAGAAGCAATACTGATAAGCCTGCTTATCCTTCTTGTGTTGTCAGCCTACACAGATGCCAATTGGTACTGCACATTAAGAGGCAAAGTGAAGAAGGGTACGTAGAAGGACTGTATAGGAATTGGTAACCTTTCTATGCTCACACTAAATAATACTGGAAGTGATGGACAAACCCAATGAGCTGTGTAGTAAAAAGGGGTATCATCCTTGTGTGAGTGGGACCATGCTAACCTGCAGTCAAGAAAGTCACCTATAAAGTTCCTAAAAGGAACCACTGATTTGCACAATAGAAGGAGTGGCGTCCTTGTATAAATGAAGAGTTGATGTGTGTGTGAAGGGTTGTGGTGCAAGAAGGTGTGGTGACATTGGTGAAGGCATAAAATCTCTATTGGGTTAGCAGTAGGAGGGGGCGCCAAGACTGACTGAAAACCCTGAGATGCCTATGGCTCCATAGTAGAGCCTTGACCTATAATGGTCGGTGGTGCATTTTCCTTCCATTGGTCGATGACCTAGACGAATGTGCTGGCTCGACACTGGAGAGGGCCAACCAGGTATGGGATTGGTTGGGCACCACCAAATGCTTGGTAATTTCAGTCGGCGTGAAGGTGTACTAGTTAAGCATTAACTACATCCAAGTCCATAGGCGATTCCAAGGCTTGCAAAGCGAAGCAGGACCCTGTGGACCAAAGGGGAAACGCACAATACAGATAAGTATTTGTTTTCATTTATGTCTTGTTTGGAATAATGAAGATTTCAGGTATAAGTCTTCTAACAGCTAAGTTGATACACTATTGTTTCTTTGTTGGAAACCTTTGTCATTGCAGGAAAGCAAGACCCTGAAAGAACTATAAGTTACTGGTAAAATCCAGAGAGTAAATGAGTGGGCGATATAAATTATGGAGAAATCCAGGGAGTAACTGGTTGAACGCTATAAAGTTCTTGATAAGTCCAGAGAGTGACTAGTTGGGCATTAACTACTTGATATTGTAAAGCAACGTGTATGCTGACCCAACATTCCTTAATTAATTAATAAAACCAGTCGGAGCATTGGCCTAGCATATTGCTAAAGGAAATGATTAATAAACCCAGTCGGCATATTGGCCTAGCATTGCCTATTCGAATGATTGTGGAGTATCCTACGTGCTGGCCCAACATTCATAATTGTGTTCACGGGAAATCCAAGGCTCGTAAAGCAAAGAAGGATCCTGTGGAATAAAGTAAAGACATCTAATACAGATAAGTATTTGAATACCTTGCAACTTCTTGCTTATAAATATACATGTGTATATGATTTGGTTATGATTTCCTAAACTCTTGTTTAGAGATAAACCCTATGAAAATAAACTAAACATGTGAATTGATTCAATGTTTGAGTGTAGGTATTGTTGGAAGCAAGGACTAGTAAGGCATCATAGGGATGCAGATGGACATGTGAGCATCCTAAAGAGCTCAGTATGAGCAGTAATGAAAGATGGTGCTAGTGGACATGAGAGGGTCATAGCAGCCAAAGGTTCTGTAGGCAACTATGGAGGAGGATTCCTAATTGAAAATCCTTAGACAGACCTTAGACACTAAGTGTCATAGCCAAGAAAGGAAAGTCAAAGCATTCACATTGAAGTGAAAGAGACTAAGGAGCATGAAACCACAACGATGGTGTAGCTCCATAATAGAACAAGACTAAGAGGGAGAAACTCCTACTCTTCTCTTTCCTTTCGATTGATGCATTTATAAAACAAAAGATTGTTGAGTGCATGTCATGGCTAAAAATAGATTGTGTTTAATTGCTTGAAATGAATTGTGAATGCTGAAATAGTAAACTTCCTGTGAAAGGATGAACATGAATGAGTTCATGTGTATGTTTGGAAAGTATGAAAAGTGTGGAAGTCCCATGAATAAAGCATGGACATTCCATGTCAATTGGGAAAATAATTGACTAATCTTAATGTTTATGTTATGCTTGTCCTAACAGAGAATTTCCATGATGAATTTCACAGGTAAGAAAGTGAAACAATTGGTTGCAGCTGGCATAAGAAAGTGTTGCTAGTAAGCAAAGTGGGGTCAACTGTGCATATTGACCATGGCAGTAGACCGAGGGCTATTAGAGTTGGCTGAAAGTCTTCTTCAAACAATTGCCAGGACTGAAGAAAATCTTGGAGAAATGCTCAAGATACAAAGGAAACAGAATGAGATGAACCACCAGGTTTTGCAGGACTCTATTCGTCTGCAAAAAGAGGTAAAAAGCATTCTGGGAGCAATTAGTAAGGGAAAGGAAAGTGGATCCATGAAGAAGCATGCATCCAATCGGCCGATTAAGAAACGTTCAAGGTGGGAAGACTCAAAGGAAACTGAGCAGGAAAAAGTAAAGCCACCAATGAAATGTTGGGGACGTGGAGGAAATCATTGCCTCTGCGACTGCCCAACAATGGAACATCAAGAGGGTAGCCGCCATAAAGTTTCCAGACTTGTAGATCAGTGGGAATGTAAAGAAAGGGAAGGGATTGTTTTGGAACAATGCCCTCATGCAGAGCTAGAAGGTCCCAGCTAGCAGGAGCTGTTTGTGAAGACCAATGGACTTGGTCCTAAAAACCCAAGTAAAGGGTGAAATGCAGGATAGAGCTGCCACATTTTGTAAATTTTGGACATGTATATAACATGTATGTATTCCTAGGTAATTGGAACACCGAGGATAGTGTTATTCCAAGGGGAGGGGATTGTCACGTCCCCACTTTGACCCTTGTAATATTTTGGGTTATAATGTAAATATTATATGCATATTATGTATGATTCCTATCGTGGAGCTCAAGGCCAAGGCCCCGCTAGCGAACGCTCGACCTAGAAGAGCCAAGTATTTGAAATTATGCTACCCATATGCTAGTGAACCATGGGAATTGTTAATATGCATCTTAATATAAATGCCCACAACTAGCTATGAAATGCAACAAGAGATGGGGGCATGATGTTACAAGGAATTGGGAGGGAAATATTCAAACCCTTGAGCAAATTAAGTCAAGCCAAGTGTCAATGAGAGAACCCATGAACCCTCAACTACCCATGTTGACTTTTGTATCCAATCATTGATTTCTCCCAAGAGTTGGTTGAGGTAGTTAATGCCTTGGGGAATGGGAGGTATGGTTGTCCAAATTCGAGTATGGGCAAGCCACCCTTCCTAGATTTTCGTGTTTGGCTTCTTGGGCAAGAAAAGGGCCACGAAATTGCTCCCCAAGCCATTATTCACCTATCAGTTTGCTCTCTCATGAGTTGGGACCTTCCTGGGCAGTTCCCTCCATGGTTTTGTTGTGTTTATCTACATTTTCCTAGCTGGGAAGGGCGTTTTTGCTGTGGCTAACAGTGGGGAAGAAGGGGAAATGATTTGGGGTTTTATTGAGGCCGTTTGGCCCACTGAATGCTCATACATCTGTGGGAGAAATCAATTTTCTTACTTGGGATTGATTCCCTCTTCCCACAAATCCATTTTTGGTGTGCCTACATTTTTGGGAAAACCCATGTCCATCTAGCTTCTATGTCCCATTGCTGAAAGTGTGTTTTCCAAGCCCATATCTGAGTTTTGTGTTCAAGAGAATTCTGGGGTTGAGTTGGGTATCCATTTCTTTGGGCTGTGCTGTGCTTGAGGGTTCCCTTTTCCTTGTAGATATCATGCCCAGCTCGGGGGTGGTCTCTGAGTGCTGAAAGAATACAGGCTGGGCAGAGACCTATGATTGGGAGGAACGTTGCAGCGACATAGCTAGTTGTTTGGGACAATTGTACAACAAAGATAAGTGTTTTTATATCTATGTGTTTTACCTCTGCAGTGTTTAAATTAATGACTGTTATTGATATATTGAGTGCATATGAAAATATGTGTGTGGATCAGTTATTTCCGCTGTGCATATTTGTTTGATTTACATCTGCACACATTTGTTTTTAACTATATGCATCCAATGAATTAGCTGAGATTTATGAAAAGCCCCATAGATTGGTAGCATATTCCCCTCCTCATATTGGGTCCGCAAGTGGGTATGTTACAGAACCACAGACTGGGATAATCTGGCTATGCGTTTTAAACAAACATTTAACTATGAAGATGAAAGTTCGACAATAGATGCATCTCTACAAATCATTAAAGCAAAAATATTTGAGGAAATACCTGGACTAATGTCTAATTTTTCCTAATGGAATGAAACAGTCAAAGACATGATGGAATGCTATAATATCATAGGACGACCATAGGATGATGATCCAAGAGATGTGCATATCCTAGAAACCGAAGGAAGTTGCAACCTGGAGGGACTAGAGATCTCATTCGACAAATTATTGAAGCCACTGAAGATAAAGAAGGTAAATATTGGGTCCCTTGAAAATCCTAAATTTGAAAATATTGGAGATTATTGGGAAGATGAAACACTAGGTAAGATCATTGATTTACTGCATGAGTTTCAATATTTATTTCCTACCAAGTTTTCTGAGATGAAAGGGATCGCTACCGACCTTGGAGAGATCAAGATCCCGTTGAAACCAGGTGCTAAGCCGGTTAAGAAAATACCTTATAGACTGAATCCTTGGTACAAAGAAAAGGTTAGAGCCGAGCTTGGTAGAATGTTGAATGAAAACACTATTGAGCCTATCAAAGAGTCAGAGTGGATTAGTCCCATGGTAGTACACGATAAAAAGACCGGTGAAATTCGAATATGTGTCGATTTAAGGAAGTTGAATGATGCATGTCTACATGATCCCTTTCCTACGCCATTCACAGATGAAGTGGTAGAAAATGTCAGAGGTCAAAAAGCATACTCATTTACTGATGGATTTTCTGGGTGACATCAAATAAAAGTTGCCAAGGAAGATCGACACAAGACAAATTTTGCGACATAATGGGGTTGTTTCCAATATAAGGTAATGCCCTTTGGTTTAAAGAATGATCCTGCGATTTTCTCTAGAGTAGTTGTTGTTGCTTTTAAATAATTTATTCATAAATTTCTTGAAGTCTACTTTGATGATTGGACAATATATGGTCTACTTAAGAATCACATTGAAAGTTTAAGATTGATGTTAGAGCACTGTAGATAGTACCAGATCTCTTTAAATTTGAAGAAGTGTATATTTTGTGCTCCATTTGGAATATTGCTTGGTCATGTGGTTCGTAAGGAAGTATTGTTGGTGTATCCTGCAAAGATTACAATCATAGTGGATCTAACCCCACCTACTTCAATTCAACAGCTAAGGACAACTATGGGACATACATGATATTATAGGAAGTTTATAAAAGGATATGCTTAGATTACAACCCCTATGGAAAAACTGCTAAATAAAGATGTGAATTTTCAATGGAATGAAGAGTGTCAACAAATACTCGACACACTAAAAGAGAAAATGGTGATAGTGCCTATCTTGATATTTCCTGACTGGTGAAAAGAGTTCCATGTGTATGTTGATGCATCTTCAGTCGCTCCGGGTGCAGTTCTCGTTCAACCGAGTGAAGGGTCTATTGATCATCCAATTACATTTGATATTAAGAAATTATCGATGAAAGAAATGAATTATACTATGGAAGGGATGGAAGCGATAGCTATGGTATATGCCCTACATAAGTTCAAGCATTATCTATTAGAAGGGCACTTTAAATTTTTTATGGATCACTCTTCCTTGAAGTACCTCGTAAACAAGCCAGTGTTGGGGGGGAAAACATGTTTGTGGCTCTTATTGTTTCAGGAATATGATTTTGAGATTGTAGTCAAGACAAGAAGGCTGAACGCAGGGCTCGACTGTTTTTCGAGATTGGAAACATGAGAGGAACCAACCAACTTAAATGATAACCTCCCAGATGCGTAGCTCTTTTCAGTAAGAATGGTAGATGAATACTTTGAAGATATTGTGAATTTCTTGACTACAGGAATAACACTTGAAGGTTACACAATTGCACAGAAGAAGCAACTAGTTGTTAAATCTACAGATTATCAATTGATAGCTGGTCAAATGTATAAATTAGGATCGAATGAGGTATTGCATCGATGTGTTCTAGAGCATAAATGACCAATGATATTGGCCGAAGCTCATGATGGTGTTGCAAGAGGCCACTACCTAAGAAAAGCTACTACATAGAAGGTATTAAGGGATGGGATGTGGTGGCCTACCCTGCATAAGGACGCCAAGGACTACTGTAAGACCTACGGAATATGCCATAGAATCAGGAAACCATCAAGGAGGGATGAAATTCCATTAGTACCGCAAGTCACATTCCAGGCCTTCAACAAATGAGATATTGATTTTGTGGGCCCGATAAACCCACCTGGGAAAATGACTAGAGCAAGGTACATTATCACTACGACTGACTGTCTTACTAGATGGGATGAAGTTGCACTACTGCGAGATTGTAGTGTTGTGGCTACTGCTAAGTTTCTTTTTGAAAACGTAGTTACAAGGTTTGGATGCCCTCGATTTTTACTGAGTGATCAGGGTGATCACTTTGTTAACAACACTATAGAATCACTTACAAAAGAATTCCAAATCTATCATAGGAAGAGCAGACTGTATGATCCAAAGGAAAATGAGACCATTGAAGCATTTAACAAGATTCTGGAACACACCTTGACGAAGGTTTGTAATGTTAACTGCAACGATTGGGACTTGAAGGTTCCTACAATTTTATGGGCTTATAGAAAAACATGCAAAAAATTGATAGGCCATACACCCTTCAGACTAGTGTATGGACAAGAATTTGTTATTCACATGGAATAAATTGTACCAAGTTTAAGTATTGCTGATTTCACCAGTATGTATGGTATTGGTGCCATTGAAGAAAGATTGTCGCAGTTGCTTCAACTAGAAGAAGACAAGTTTATTGCAGGATTTCACTAGCAGGTTCAAAAAGACAGAGAAAAGGCATGGCATGATTGCTGCATTACCAGGAAGCAGTTTTAGCAAGGAGACTTAGTTCTCCTTTATGACAATAAGTCTTTCAAACACCCTAGCAAGCTAAGGATGCATTGGCTAGGTCCTTATGTCATCAATTATGTGACAGAGTGAGTCACAATACAGTTGCATAAGCTAAATGGTGAACTCCTCAACATATTGGTAAATGGAAGCCGACTGAAATATTATAGGGACAACCATTCCTTCTTGCAGTAAAGGTATCTGTATATATGTAAAAAAAAAATGTATATAGTTTTTGGAAACCCCATGTTATTTTAGGGTTGAAGTGTTGTTGCGTTGGGGTTGTGTCAAGTCAGGGATTAGGGGTATGGCGTAGTTCCTTTTGTTGATGTAGATAAATATCGGGTCGAGGTTGGTGATCTATCACGGTTTCATTTAACACACATTAATGGATGCTTTTATGACAGATGTAGTGGTGGCATTAGTGAAATTTTTGCTTTAAATGCCGAAGAGACTCAAGTGTGTGAACATGATTTGCCGCTACTATCATGATGATTGCAAGGATTTGGTCCATTCATTGAACATTAGTACTGATAAAGTAGTCATGTGTGAATTTAAGATAAAAAGTGCCTTAGCCATCCAGTTGGGATTCATTGTTGTCACAACATTGAACTATGTTGAGCACGCTAGAGCTTAAGCAATCACATAGAGCAAATTTAGTAGAGAAGAGTGCCAATATGCAAGTTGATCTATCTGCCATGAGTGAAGAACATGGATCTATTGAATAAATTGACACGTGGGGGTCCATGCCGGTTAGCGCAGATCAACCGGAGGTTCTATCACCGCAAATTCCAGCCAATGTGTCGAAGAGATCCAGTAAATAAAACCACAATGTGAACCTAGAGGAAAGGACCAAGAGTAGACATGATACTGAAGCTTTTGGGTCGGACTGCCAAAGAATTCTAAGTATTCACTAGTATTCCGAAAGGTATTATTGTTGTGCATGGGGACATATTGCGTAATGTCAACAAGTTGTCATATGCAGATCATGACATTTCCAAGTACCCAGAGTTTCAAGTTAGAAACTACATGATGACAGTTAATGCATGATATGGTGCACCGCTGGAGCTGGAGCCTATGGAGTGGGCCCTAGGACTCCAAAGGTATGGTATTTTGTCACTAATGTAGTTGCCTCATTTTGGTCAGACTACATAAGCTAATGCTTGTGTCAAGTAGTTACTGTTATGATTCCATGGTGGATTCTTGTGGCTCGACAATAAGGTGTCAGTTGAATCTGGCATGATTGTGCGAATTACAGGGTTACCCAAGGCTGGGGTGGACCCTGCTTAGTTTTTTGTGGGAAAGAAAGATACAGAGAATTAATGACAACTCGAATGAAAAATAAATATCAGTTGTAGAAGACCAAAAGAGGATTTGATATTGCATCAATCAATGACCAGGTTTTTCGCTTCGTCTTAAATACATTGGCTACAAAAGTGCTGAGAAAGGTTCGATCAAACCAAGTGAGTGCATCCGTCATAGCAGCAGCAGAATAATGTGCAACAAGCGTACAAATGATTTGGGATACGTTTCTCCTCAATGAATTCCTCAGTGATTGTGTTGAGGCCTAGGATAGCGGTAATCCTTTTGCATACTCCTAGATATAAAATTTAGTTTCATTTGTTGGATGGGTGGAACCAAAAGAATACCAGGGCATGGAACCAATTAGGCCCTGTTTTGTGTCAAGGTATGCAAACTTATGGTATACTAAGAACAAGAGGCGATAGCCATACAATAATGCCAATTTCTATGTGTACAAAGAAGTGTTATAGTGTAATGTTGTGAATATCCCCCGTGTCAAAGAACAAACATTGGCCAAGTTTCTAGAAATTGTGAATTTCAAAGGCGGGCCTCATCACATGTACATCCAAGTGAGGAGGGATCCATATCGGCAATGGATAATAACTGGCTATAAGTTGTTGGAGGAGGAAGTGGATGTTATTATCCAAGAATGGCCACAGGAGTGGAATTTCCCTGTCGAGGTAGAAAAAATATCACAAGATCTGTCGTAGCAGGATACATGACAGGAAGGTATATCTAGGAAACATCGAAATACCAGTTAGAACCAGATTACTTATCATAATGGATCTGGGGGTGGTGATGGAAACTTACCCCATTCAGATAATGATGGACAAGAATCGAGCATAACACCAACTAATCCAATATTCGGGGAGAAACGCAAGGCTGTGACATCCACATAAAAAGGTAAAAAGAAGCAAAAGGAACAGAATCTTGGTGAACTTCATTCCTTGACTGACGGTGATGTTAAAATCTTGTTCGATAGGATGAGTGAAGTGGAAGAAGAAAACAAAAAGTTAACAAAAGAGAAGACTATTGAGCTATTTGGTGGAGTGATAGACCTACTTGATTCACTCTATTAAGCGGTCAAGATGATCAATATATCATCCCCACAACAAGCGATTGTGCTGCGGGTAGAGGCTACGCAGGAGGAAGAGCACTAGGAGAAATTAGCTACATCATCTCTCATCGACAAGGTAGTAATATTGTTACCGCAGGAATTAATTTTTGACGAAGCAGGTGTAAGTGGGAAAATTCCCTAGTCGAGCTATCACAACTTGAAGCTGTCAGCCTTTCCTATCTTTGTGTTGCACAGTCTTCAGGAGAATGTCACGCAGGATATCAAGGAATGAGACCAATCCATATATGATCTCATGAAAAGTTATAGGAACCAAAAGGATGTGTTTAAGGATCAATCCATTGAGCTACAAAAAGAGAAGGATCAGATGAGCCAGGAAAAATAGAAGTTGTATGAGGTTGTGATAGTGACATGTCGAGCACTTCCAAAAGTAGAGGTGATTGATGAAATGGTGCCTGAGGAGAAGTTACAACGAATTGGAGGATTCATCTCTGGCTTCAGGAAAAATGTGGAAGAGTTAGAAGAAAATTTAGTACTAAGCACACCACTTAAAGTTGCAGAGCAATGGCGGGCATAAGTATAAGGGCCCCTCCAGATTATCCAGGAGTTCAAGGTTCAGTGCATGAAAATGTATGAAGAGGTGCCATAAACTTGTTAAGATATTTTAATACTCCATCCTTGTCCTACCTAGCATTATTCATTTTTCCTAGTTGTTGATGAAGTCATTTTCCCCCTGGTGGTGTGCAGATGTTATCCAGGATCCATCTACCACCTTCTGAGGCCTGCATGCATCATTTTAGGACCACTTCATCCAATTCCCTATTTTATAGGAACCAACCGAGTGTTCCAGTGTAGACCTAAGTTAGCTGACTCTTGTGGGGGGTTGGAGCTCTGGATGCCACTGATTGTGGTCTCATGCGCCCATTTCTGATTGACATGCATGAAAAACTCACTATTGCGCCCTCCTTAGTCAGTTAATTGATTGCGACTTCAATTAGCTGAGCTTAGGTTCAGTTCAATTGAGTTTGAGTCTTTCGGAGCACTCTAGTGGTGACAATCCCTATGCTAGACCAACTGAGGTTCAAATTATCCTGTGCGATTTGGATTCTCTCCATTGTATCATCATTGTTGACTGTATTGATTATTGGAACATGTGACATTATCCTGCACCTTTATGAGTTCTGCTCCATAATTATTTCTCTGCTCTTTTTTACTGCAGTTTTCACTCTTATTTAACTTTTCTGCTAATTATTTCTTTGGGAGGTATACTCAGCTCTTAGATCTGTTGTGACTTTGAATTTCACATGGTATCAGAGATCGTGAGCGGATAGGTTGACCAGCTGCTTTTTGTAGTGCACTAGAAGCCTCTGGATTTCCACAGCAAATCCTAGTGCAATTGCTTTGAATTCATTAGAGAAATCTAGTGAGGTGTAGCCAAGTGTGGAGGATCCATAAAAATGTGCCTACTATCCAAAAGCAGTGCTCAGTAGTAGTCTATCTCCAAAATTGAGAGTTTTTTGCAGGTTATTCAAATTTTTTGAGTGCAGCAGCAGTTGCAACAGTTTTTTCTGTAGTAGCAATAGTTTCACTTTGTATTCACTCCAGCAATTCTAATGGACAATTCAAACTCTCCTCTCTCTCCCAGGATCCTAAAACCCTTCAATTACCTTGCTTGGAGGGATGATATGCAGATGGTCTTGCACAACAAGTCATTGTTTAGGGTGAAATGGGGAAGGAGGTCGAACCACAAGCAACTGTGGAGAAGGCCAAGTATCTGAATAGATTGGATGGAGAATTTGGTTTCATGTGTATTCATATTTCCAGGGATCTACTCTTCCACCTCGATGGAATGAAGACTCCAAGAGAATTATGGTTGAAGTTAGAGACCCTCTTCGGAAAACAAGATGAGCTAAGAGGCCATATTTTGGAAAATGAGTTGATTTCTCTTCAACCGAGCAGTTTCGAGACCATTCAACAATTCTTTTCAAAATTCAAATCTCTGGTTATGCAATGCAAGCAGTGTGGCATTGAGAAGAAGGATGAGCTATCTGCGCAAGCTAGGTCCTGAGTTCTCCATCTTCATCTCTACCTTCCATTCTGGGAGAATGTCAATCCCTGGTTGGAATATTCCCTCCTTAGATGTTTTCACTGGATCTATCATCCAAGAACAAGATAACTTGATATAAATGGGCGCCTTGAAGGCCACCAAAAATCAAGCTCTTTTGGCAGGAGAACCAAAAAGTGCGAATGGGAAGGGGAAGCACAAAGGAAAGGATAAGAGGCCATATGAACCCAAGTAGAATGCCAAACCAAGTCCATCAGAAGGATCCTCCTAGTCCAAGAAGGACAAAAAAAAAAGTTTGAGAAATCCAAGTGTACATATTGCAAGAAGGGTAATCATCCTAAGAGTTCTTGTATGAAGAAGACCATAGATCTAATGGAAAAATTCCTTGAGCAACATAACATTTCCCTTCTTGAAGGTGAAAGGAAAACTGATCCAGGAGACAAGATAGAATATCATGAGATATTACATGCATTGAAGGATGGGTTCTCACAATCCCAAGATTTTCTTATTGATTATGGAGCCTCCAACCACATGGTTTCCTCCAGAGAGCCATTTTATTCATTAGATCTCACCGATGGACCAATCATACACATAGGAGATGATTCTCAAATCTTTGTTGAAGGGAAAGGTACCATACAGCTTGAGCATGGAAGGTTCAACAATGTATTGTATGTGCCCTCTTTAGCAACTAATCTGTTGTTTGTTTACCAGATGACACACATAGGTCCTCCAAAGGAAGTCGTATTTGGAACTGATTCAATTGAGGTTATTGATATCTCATCTAGGAAGATGATAGCTAAATGAGTTGAGAATCATGCCTCCAACACTTATGAGTTATCCTCCTTCTTTCCATACTCCCATCAAAGTGCTCTCTTGACTCATGCAAATGAGACAAGTGGGCTCTGGCATGAAAGATTCAGTCACCTAAACTTCAAATATCTTTAACAGTTGCAGAAGGAAGAGATGGTTGAAGGTCTACCAGACATAAAATTCTCACAAGGGATCTGCAAAGGTTGCTTGGTAGGGAAGAACCCAGAGTGAAAGTATGAAGTTTGGAAGGAAAAGAGAGATTCCTCCATCCTAGATCTGATTCACAGTGATGTTTTAGGACCGATGCCCACTGCTTCAATGAATAGATCCAGATATATTCTGACCTTCATTGATGACTACTCTAGGTTCTGTTGGATCTACTTTCTCAAGCATAAATATGAGGTGTTTGAATGCTTCAAAGTTTTCAAATCCCTAGTTGAGAACACTGTTGGAAGGAAGATCAAAGCTCTCATATATGATAATGGAGGGGAGTACATCAAAAGAGATTTGCTACATCTATATGCTTTCAAAGGCATCCAGATTCAAAATTCTGTTCCATACACACCAAAACAAAATGGTGTAGTAGAGAGGAAGAATAGGTTATTGAAAGAGATGGCTACGTGCTTGCTTGAAGCAAGAGATCTCCCATCAAATCTCTAAGCAGAAGCAATAAACTGTGCCACATACATTCAGAATAGGGCACCCCAAAAATATGTTGATGGGGTCACTCCATTAGAAGCATTGAAGGGACACAAACCTGATGTCTCTCATCTGAGGGTTTTAGGATCCAAGGCATGGGCCAGAATCCCCATTGACAAGAGGAAAGCACTTCAACCTCAAAGTAGCGAATGCATTCTTCTTGGATATGTAGAACATGCAAAGGCTTACAAGCTAATGGAGATTGCAACAAAGATATGCTTCATTGAAAGAAGTGTGTAGTTCAATGAGGACCCATTGCATGATCTACAACCAACTGACAAAGAAGGTATAACTGATCTACCTCCTCCATTCACTCCTAATGATGTTTCTATAGGTGATCCATATTCAGATTCAGAAGAAGAAGAACAATATGATTCAGATATAGATATTGAGCAAGCAGATCTAGAAGATCTAGCATCTACTCCTAATCCAAGTCCTAAGTGGGCTCAAAATATTATTGAGGCAGCTGGGGTTACTGTTGGAGATCCATCTAACTACAGAAGAACAAGATCTCAATACCAAGATGAAAACATTTCACTTTTCCATATAGATCCACTTCTCCATGAGAGGTGCTTCATGATGGTAGGATCTAATCCACAGTCTTACAGAGAGGATTTCCATGATTTGAGATGGCAAGTAACCATGGATGAAGAACATGAGTCACTCCAAAACAATGGAACATGCGATCTTGTCCCTCTTCCACCTGGGAGGAAACTTGTTCAGTGCAAATGGATCTACAAAAATAAGCTTGGATGTGATGGATCTACAACAAAGTACAAGGCTTGGTTGGTTGCAAAGGGGTACCCACAAGTCCAAGGGTTGGACTACAATGATACATTCGCTCCAATTGCAAGGATGGATTTAGTGAGAGTTGTTTTGGCCATTGCAGCTTCGTATGCATGGGAGGTACATCACATGGATGTAAAGAGTGCCTTCTTGCATGGTGACTTGGAAGAAGAGATCTACATGAGACAACCTGAGGGGTACACTGATGATCCTTCCTTAGTATGCAGACCAAGGAGATCACTGTATGGGCTCAAGCAAGCCCCAAGGGCATGGTATGCCAAGATGGATTCCTTTTTACTATCATTGAAGTTTGAGAGATGAAGATATGACTGCAATGTTTACATGCAAAATAAGGGTGAATGTCTGCTGTTGATTTTTCTATATGTGGATGACTTTCTCATCATTGGTGGATCTGCTACTGGGTTGAAGCACACCAAGTATTCCTTTAACAAAGCATTCACTATGGTAGATATGGGATTGTTGAGACAATTCATTGGTCTTGAGGTGACTCAAAACACTTCAGGAATCATGGTTTCATAGTCAAGGTATGCATCTGATTTACTGACAAAGTTTCATATGGCTGATTGCAAAGCTACATCCTTTCCATTCCTATTTGGAATTAGATTAGAAGAATGTGGTTCCACACCCTTGGTTGATAGCACACTTTGCAGACAACTGATTGGTAGCTTGTTATATTTGACACATTCGAGACCAAATATATCGTATGCTGTTGGTGCTGTGGCTAGGTACATGCAGGATCCACATGAGCTGCTCTAGAAAGCAGCTAAGAGGATCTTGCACTATGTGTAAGGTATGAGAGAGTTTGGGATCCACTATTTTGCTGTTGCTCCACTAGATCTGGTTGGTTTTACTGAACAAGACTGGGATGGAGACAATACTGATAGGAAGTACACTTCAGGGTATGTATTCATGATTGGATCGGGACCAATATGTTGGTCAAGCAAAAAACAAGCAACACTTGCACTATCTTCAATAGAGGTAGAGTATAGAGGGGTTGTGAATGTAGCCATCCAGTAAGTTTGGTTGCATGGGATCTTGACTGAGTTTATCATTCACACTTCTCCTTCATTTGACCTATTCTATGACAATCATAGTGCCATCTAGATCTCCAATGATTCAGTACAGAAGCAGAGGACCAAACATATTGAGGTTCACATGCACTACATCAGGGAGCTAGTGCACAATCAGACCATCTCACTGCATTATTGTCCTATAGCGGAGATGATTGCATAGATATTCGCTAAAGTTTTCACTCAAAAGAGATTTGTATTTCTCATATCTCTACTTGGTGTGAAAGTTGTCTAAGCTTCCTACTGTCCTATTTTGAGGGGGGGGTTTTCCCGTGAGGTTTTCCCCATTTCCTTGGTTCATGGACAATTCTTTATTTTTAATCATTTTTTGATTTTATGGGTGACCTTTGGTCTTAGTAACCAGGGCTCGTGATGCAAAATTATGGATTAAGGGGGGGTTTTAGGATATTTTAATACTCCATCCTTGTCCTACCTAGCATTATTCATTTTTCCTAGTTGTTGATGATGTCATTTTACCCCTAGTGGTGTGTAGATGTCATTGAGGATCCATCTACCACCTTATGATCCTTGCATGCATAATTTTAGGACCGATTCAGTAAGTTCCCTATTTTATAGGAACCGACTGAGTGTTCCAGTGCAATCCACCCGAGTTAGCTGACTCTTGTGGGGGGTTGGGGATCCAGATGCCATTGATTGTGGTCTCATGCTCCCATTTCTGATTGACATGCATGAAACACTCACTATTGCACCCTCCTTAGTCATTTAACTGATTGTGACTTTAGTTAGTTTAGTTTAGGCTCATTTCAGTTGAGTTTGAGTCTTCCGGAGCACTCCAGTGGTGACAGTCCCTATGCTAGACCAACTGAGGTCCGAATTCTCCTGTGTGATTCAAATCATCTCCATTGTATCATCATTGTTGACTATACTAATTATTGGATCATGTGACATTATTCTACTCCTATCTGAGTTCTGTTGCATAATTATTTCTCTGCTCTTTTTTACCGCAGTTTTCACTCTTATTCAACTTTTCTACTCATTCTTTCTCTGTGAGGTATACTCAGCTCTTAGATCTGCTGTGACTTTGAATTTCATAAAACTTGGGAAGCTTTGTTCGAAGATGCAAAAATTCAGGATATTCCTACCAGGATAGGGATGACGAAGGACAAGATGGTAAATCTACGAGGTCTTTTAAAGACTCTATCGCCAATGGAAAGGATGTGGAAGGCTACAGAAACCAAGGTGTTACAGGAAGAAATCAACCAGTTAAGGGTTCAACAACAGAAGCAAATATAAAGGGTCGAAGCACTTTAGACTGAAGCTAAATGATTTTTTAAAATAATTGGGGGAGAGCATGCAGAGATCGAAAAAGCATTCACCGGAATTGTCGAGCAGAGTAAAGACCATGTCCCTTCAGAACTTGTTGATGAAATGGCTGGAAAAAAGAGGCTGTCCAATGCTTGGTTGAGGCAACGAAGAAAGTTTATGAAGAATTTTTGTTGCAGATGAAGGAACTAGTGGAACAACCTTGAAGTGGCTCGGGATGAGCCACATGTGAGTGTTGGAGGCCTATTGGCCCCAGGAAGTTTTGGGTACCAATTTTGGTAAAGCAGTTTTGGAGTGAACAGAACCAAGGAAAAGAGGTTCGATGAAGTGGTCAAATTCCACGAAGCGGCCGAGAAACCAGGAAGATGGACATTTTGAGTATGTCAAGGATGGAGTAAATTAAGTAAGTTAGGGGTTTTTTCCACTTGAATTAATGAGTTGAGTAGTTGAGCAACGAAGTAGTGGGAGAAGGGAAGGCTGTGTGCACCCTATAAATATGTAAAAGGTTGGGATTTTTGGGGTTAGCAAGTTGTTCGCGAAGTAGTTAGCTAGTTGATGTCCTTATTTTGCAAACTGCCTATTTTGCATGTCAAAGATATTGGCTAATGTGAAGAGAAGAGTCGCATGGTCTGCAGGTTGTGTGCGCAGATTCATTATAATAGAAGAAGGAAAATCCATAAGTCATTGTAAACATGAAGTGCTTATTTTTTACTGCGACTTTTGAATGAAGGAAGTGCTTCTGTGGTTTTTCTCGTCTTGGGTTTCCCTGTTAAAATCATGGTGTCAAATGTGTTGTGATGTGCTATTTGATGGTTATGTTTCTTACTAATTGCATAAATTGATAACTAAATGTGCTTAGAATGAAGAAATTTATGAATGTGAAGTATGCAATACGTCTTAATGTCGTAGTGAATTCATGATATCCGTCTAAATGCATGGATTGTTGAAGATCCTGATTTGTTGAAGATGTGATTTGTATGTTGAAGGATAAGTATGTCAAATTTTTTCCCTTCCTTACTGTAGAAACCTGGTTCCTGCAGTCCCCATAGGTTCTTCGGGTGAGACTTATTCTACTTTGTAGGTGTTGCCGCAAGGGTCAAACCCCTTTCGGGCCGGTATCTTGGGATTTGGTTGGTATGGTTTTGGGTGAACCTGGGTCGGGATAGAAGTGCGCCAACATTAATCTGAAATAAAGTTAGACAAAAATGCATTTATAATATGTAAGTATTAAATAACATAATGTAAATTATAGAAACATAATTAAAATACCTTAGGGATTTTTACACATGTAGACCACTGAAGGGAGAGAGAAAGGAAGACATAAACATTGATAATGTACTCTCATTCTGTAATACACCTAGTTTTGAATTGGGATGTATTTAATCAATATTATGTAAATAATGTAAATATGCTAGTATGGATTCCTATTGTGGAGCTCAAGGCCAAGGCTCGACTAGTGAATGGCTAGGCATGTATGATGCATATATTTTTATTTAGACAGTGTGGTTGGATTATATATGTAAATATTATGCTGGAAATAATAAAATGGTCCAATATGGTTGTGTAAAGAGCACTAGAGGGGCTATGATTCCACCAGAGGGGAAGAGAAAAGGGTGTCTAGGGGAAACTAAATCCTTTGCTTCCAAGTGTCAACCTTAGAAATCATCCAAATTTTTCCATGTGCTTTAAGTAATCCAATTACCTTCATCTTGACTATTAATCCCAATCATTAAATGTGTATGTGAGGTTGGTGATAAAAGTAACGTCATGCAGTTATTGAGGCATGGGGTTTGTGATAGTTAAGTTAACTACCAAGAGTCCTTTCTTCTATGTTTAGAAGCTATGTTAGTTGTATTTTCACTAGTATCTCATGACCCTTGGAGTCAGCACCCATTCTATTCATTCTCTCAAGTAGTTTTTCGCTCTACGTAGATATTCCTATTGTTGTTCATGGCCATGACCAGACCGTGTTTAACTCATAAATTCGAATTTGGAGACAGAGTTGCAGATTTGAGGGGAAATTAGATGGTTGTAGGTGAGCATAGAGGATGGGAAATCTAGGAACCTTTACCCATTGAGTTTTGCTACTTTTGAATGCTTGAGAAGCCATGAATTAATGATGTAGGAGATTCTCCAATAGCATACAATAGGTTGGGCTCTTACTACACACACCGGTAAGTACTGTAGGGGTTGGTTTTCTAAGGGAACTATGGATCAATGAAGGGAAATTCCTTCCTTGTGTTATGCGGGGAAATTGGAAGGAGTGCCTTGGCTATGATGGCTTAGTGAGATCTCTGTAGAGCTCTGGATGAGATTTTGGCTAAGCATATAGAGCATAATGGGTTGTGGTCCGAGAGAGAGAAGTATGTAAGTGTTTCCTTCGTGCTGGTGGCCTCATAGCCCAAATTGAGGGTGGCCTCTCAGCATAAATTGTATATGCTGGACAGAGTGTGTATGGTTGGGTGGAAAATCGCTCTTACACAACTAATTGCTTGGATCTTCTTTGTTAAAGATAAGTATTCTCTTTGTATTGAATCTGCAATGTTTTTATTTGATGCTTGTAATGATTGTGCTTGTATATGCATGTTATGTGTGTGGATCAAGTTTATTTCCACTGTGTATTTTCATTTATGCATATGCACACACAATTTAAATGTTAAGCATTCATAATTATGGTTATGGGTGAAATTTAGAGGCCCCGATTTAGTCATTGTCCCCTTATGTTGGTCATATAGGGTGAAGGGGATGTTACACATTCGACCCTATGGGTTCTTAAATGTACATATTTTTTAGAGATGACTCGAGAGGGAAAATAAGGTATTGATGAAAGGAATGCAATGTTGAGTGGCCATGCTAAAGGGATTCACCTATTTTGGCTTCATTTATTTTTGTTCCTTTATTTATATATTATTGGGTTTGTTTTCACATGGGTTGAGTGACATTTATCTCAAAAATAAGGTTATGCTATGCATTATAACATTGGGTTCCATGATTTTTCTTTGAACACAACCAAAACTAATCACATGATCGTATTTTTTGGATTTGAAAACAAGTGTACCTAGATGATGAAGGCTAAGGATCTATCTTCTTCCTCCACATTGTCATCATTATCCTTCTCATCACTATCATTGTACACCTTCAATTGGTTCTCAGTTCCTATCAATTGTCTAAGTTCAAAGCCAAAAAAATTATCGACTTTTCTTGTTTACTACTATATGCTTCATTGATGACACATTCACTCTATTGATCTTTAGGTTGCTCTGCAAGAACACATATGTGATTATCCCTAACATAAGTTTAGTGTTCCAACCCCACAATGAAATTTCATTGTGACAATGTAAGTATTTCTCTTATTGTTGTTGTTGATTAAATGGATCATATATATATATATATATTATTTCATTATTCTTAGTGTTATACTTGTATTTTCCATTGTAGTCCTTGCAAGGATGTTACTAGATGTTCTAAGGTTGAAATTACCTAATTGATTAAAATTTTCATAATTATTTCATAAGGACATAATTATTTTGTCACAATCTCATAATTATGAAATAAGAATCATGTCATAATTGAGAAGAAATTTTATAGTGAGTTGGAAATTGCTCATAATTGAGCATGGAACTTGTGCATGACTTGTAATTTCTTAGTTCACATACCATGAAGCCTATATATGACTTGTATCCACCTAATTCACATGCCTAGAAGACTATATCCAATCTCTTCTAAATTCCTATAAGAAGAGGCCAAATCAAGGGGATGGGGAGAGATTCATTTGTGTACCTTCACTCTGAATAAATCAGAAGTGGTTGTTCCTTGGGTTCATGATATTTATATCTACAAATATCTATATCTTTGTTCTTATGCTTCTATGTGGATTAGGGATATAAAACCACCTTGTTTTTACCTTTCCTCTATGCATATAGAGCTAGAGATTTGAAGATGCTCTAAGTGGCCCAGGATTGGAGCAACCTAGAAAATGTTGATGAGAGGTGCCAACAACAATATTAGGTTTGTAATTGTAATTTATATTCATAAATGAATATCTCTCTTCTTTCCCTCCCCAAAAATTTGTCTTCTTTAATTAGTATTTAAATTGGAGAATCAATTTTGGCTGAAAAATTGATCAAAAGTTAGATTTGTATTCATATTTTCTTATGTATTTGGGAAAGGTACTTTTTGTGATGTGTTTGCAGATCTAATAACTCCGATCCAGTGGGAGATAAGTCATATCTGGATTAGTAAGCCAAGGATCTCATTATAAAATATTTGAAATAAGGTATGTTAGTTTCTCCTTTCTTAATAGAAAATCATGAATAATTAGCTTCCAGGGGAAGCAAATTGATATTCTCCACATCCGATCTATGATTATTCAAACCCTATCTATTAGGATGATTTGATTTGAAACACTTATTCCACCTCCTCTTCCATTGAAGTACCAATCATAGGTTGCAAGGAACCAAAATGATCCTTTGGATAACATTGAAGTAAATCAACACTTTTCCTCATATTATTTTAAGATAATGTATACATATCTATCATGGCATGCATTAGGCTTATCTAAAATAACAACACATGTTGCCTTGTAGTAACTCAATGCTTCTCCATCATCCATTTCTTCTTAAACAACATGGACACTGATGATTCACAAAATGTGGAGTTCTAAGTTCAATGTCTCCTTTTCTCCCACCAATTACTCTAGCACTTGACACACATTTAGGAAACTTGGGGAATTCCTTTACAAGGATGGTTAGGGCCATGATTAGAAGTGAAATAAATCAATACCACATAATCCATGAAACACTCTAAAAAATATAAATAAATCAATGAGAATAAGAGTAATCTTATGATTGAAGGAGGTCCTCATTCATATCAATCATCATGTCATCTTCAAATGGGATAAAATGTCCAACCACCTATTGATATAGATATGAAGGAGTTAGGAGACATTATTCTCTCCCTCTTTTGCAAATTTAGTTCTAGTGGGATTTCTACATGTAAACATAGAACATATCAATTTATCTTATAACCAACCCATCGTAACCATCACAACGAAAACCTAATAAGTATGAAGTTTCTTTTAAATTTACCCAAAAGAAAAATATTCTAAGCACAAATTATATTGTTTTCTTTGTTAGTAATTACAAATAAAGGGGTGTCGAATATGTGGGTCCACTCAGTAATAATTGCTCACATAACTAAATATTAAATAAGAAGGAAAAGGTACCAATTCCATGAAAGTGGCAAAGGTGGTTATCCTAAGGAAGAGGTGATTCATGAATTTGATAACTAACATAGATTATCACACTTCTTTCTTATAAAAAAAATAAAAACAACATCTTTCCCAACCCATAAGATTTATACCTTGAGTAATTTTCTTCATGTCAACATTAGCATTTTTCTCCAAACATCCAACTACAAAAGACATTTAAAATAGACAATAATGTTTACCTTGAAGATAAAATTCCAACACTATTTGTGGTGGGATTTTAGCACAGAAGAATGTGGAAACCTCACTAGTGGTTTGGTTAGTTTACCTCTAATAGTGCAACGATTAAACCTAATCCATTCCCCTCTTTAATTTCAAATTTGGTTTTCAAATGCAAGTGACTAGGAAGAAGAGTTTGAGAGAATAACTTGTAATGATTATTAGAAATCATTTCATTGGATCATTATTCAGGTGATTTGTACGATAAGTGGTTGAGTTGCTCCCATATTTAAGATATTTGTACACATACAACTAAAACACCAAATTCAATCCAAATGAAAAATGAAAGTTTATTCATGGATAACAATAACTTACTAATTACAATTGCTAAAACTAAATTTACGTAGGTTATCAAATCTACACTAATTGATTTAAAATACTATCAATAACATGAATGCAAATGCAACGAACATATTATGAACACACAATATGGGGGGGAAGAGTAGGTATATTCCATATGAAAGAATTTGCAAAGATTTATACCTACCATGCTCTTTGACAATGACCTTCTTTCCCGAGGAAGGAGTTCCTCCATGCTAAATTCCTTTTGACCTCAATCATCATAAGACTTCAATTATCCTCAAAGATTTGGGAAAAGTGAATGCTCACCCTAGACACCCTCAAAATTCTCGATAAGGATTTTGGCAACATAAGTTTACCAAGGATCAAGTTATTTTCTCAAGGTAAGGATTTTAACAACATAAGATTACCAAGGATGTATCTATTTTCTCTCTCCAAGTTACCACCTATTTCTATGGGAGAAAGATGGTTTAGAGAGAGAATGTTTTTCTTGGCAACGGTGAATAGGATCCATATAAGTGGCATCATCATATTCATCCTCTTTGAACCCAAAATCATGAATATATATATATATATATATATATATATATATATATATATATTACCAAGGATGGATGTATTTTATCTCTCCAAGTTACGACCTATTTATATGGGAGAAAGATGGTTTAGAGAGAGAAGGATTTTCTTGGCAAGGGTGAATAGGATCCATATAAGTGGCATCATCATATTCATCCTCTTTGAACTCATGAATATATATATATATATATATATATATGGAAAATATCAATCATTCTAAATAAAGAATGATCATGAACTGTCCTCCTGGGATTTACATTCAAAATTTAACATGAGATTCATAAAGGTTACAAAATATATGATGCATTTACCTCTGCATCAATTTTACAATTCATCAAAATTTATTCATAACAAAAAATTAAAATTCATCATGGAATTCTTTAACTGATGTCTGGCATAGAACTAAAAGTAAGGCATTTTTTGATAGCATATCAACTTCGGTGTTTAACTCTCTGTAAACATAAGAGATAGTAAGAATAGAGAATAAATCTCTTTGCCTTTAGATGACATGAAGAAGGTGTTTGAAGATGAGGAGCTCTGATCTGCAATTTTTTGTTGGCCCAGTTGACAACCATTTTTGAGTGTCCAAAAGAGTTGTAAGCAGTTCACCTTCCTTGTAATGGCCAGTTCCAATACCGAATGTAAAGCTGCAAGTTCAGCTTTGTTGTTTGAGCAATGCCTTGGTGCATGTTTCAGCTGAAATTTATGATTAATATCTATCTATCTATCTATCTATCTATCTATCTATCTATCTATATATATATATATATATATATATATAGAGAGAGAGAGAGAGAGATAAGGTTTATCATGGATTTTCATCCCTAAAGTCCAATCATCAACCTACTCATGAGTCTAATGAAGGTAACTCAGAATTGATGGGAAAAACATGATTTCTAAGGGAAAAATGGACCATGGAAATCTATCATTATTATTTCAAAGGATTATTAATGGTTAGAGGATCATGTTTGGATTAGGAAAAACCTATGTAAATGATCAATCACCTAATTTGGTATAGGATGATTGGATTTGGGCGATGATAGATGGCCCCTAATGTGTGAGGTCAATAGGGAATCATATGGACAAAATACATTATCCAATTTGTATTCAGGGAATAAGGCTTATAGTAGGTAAAGTATAATTTTCGTGCACTACTTGGGTTGGAAGAATGTCAACAAAAAAACAGGTCAAGGTCACTAATAACTCTTTTTCCCAAGGTTTCCATACCCATACTTGTGTGACAAATAAACATGGCCATCCATTCAAGTAAATTGTGGATCCATGAAATGAATAAGGCTGATGTCATGGACAAAAATAATATATAGTAGATTGATGTATAAATAACAGATCATGGCCATAATAGATACACAATAGATCCATGTTACAGTAGGTCAAGAGAGTTGAGCAAGAAAAAAAAATCGATGTCCAAATAGTATTAGAATTTGGGGGTATAAATTCAAAGTTATCACTAGATCTAGGGACATATCAATGATGAATTGGATATAATAAATCAATAGTAGTGTAAATGGCATCAAAGGAAGATGCAATATATGCCCAAGGTCTTCAAAAAAGATCCATCATGTATGAATCTACACGATGTCGATAAATGTAATGAACTTGAACATTGGAGAAACTATCAAGTTAGTATAATCAATAATGAAAATGGATCTCTGTTGCGAGGTGCCCACTAATAATAATTTTAGGAACTAAGGTAAAAAGTACATTATTGTAAAGTGCATGTAAATGTATTAGATTCAAACACCAAAGGAATGATATAGTAAGAGGTTAATGATGTAACTTGCTATTGAATGTGAGGAAACTTGCCATTAATGATTGTACATACCAAGGTAATGGGAGGCCTTTAAGTCATACTTCTAGAGAATGAGTTTGTGGCTATAGAAGTAGAATCATTATGGAAAGGAAATAATGAATCCCCTTGTTTGACATGAGGTAAAAAATGATGAGGATATTTTGGTTGAAGTATTCAAATAATTGAACAAGTAATCTGTTGGGTATGGATTTCTACTACACACATTGAAAGTAGAATAGAGAAATACTACCTAGTCAATGATCATCAATGAAAATCATTTCCAAGCATCAGGTGTCTCACCAGTGATGAAAATGGGATCCAATATACTAGTATGATCCTCAACTGTGTGAATAAATGAGCTAACGTGGAAAATATGAGGAACCATTTAGCCAGGGACCAATAATGGAAACATGTTGCTTACTACAAGGGAATGAATTAATTATGAAAGTAAGTGCTAGGGTAGTACAAAATCTAAATCTAACCTTTAATATAGCAATGTATCATAGTCGATAACAGAAAAATTGCTAGAGGAAAAGTTGTAATGCATCTCTATCATTTGCACAAGGTATAAGCATTGAGTTAGTAGACCATGAAATTAGAGCACTTGAATTAAGGAACGGTTGACATGAAAGTCAAGAGAACCAAGGAATTGTAAATAATAGGATCAAAGGATTAAATAATATGGGTAATTTAATCTTCAACTTAGGGATTCCCTTGAATTTGAGCATGGACAAGAAAAACATGCACAACACCTATGACCAAAATGGACCGATGATATAGATACTCACCATAAGAGGCATCGAGGTATACTTCAATGGAGATTGGAAGAGTTGTCGGTCAAGGGGATTTCAATAGTGGACTCAAGGGCCAATTCAAGTTTCTTAAGGCATGTTTGAAACCCAATTATGCCCAATTGTCATGTACCTAGTCACCAAATTAAACTATAATCAACATTATTACATGTAATTTATGGGAGTTTACATTTTTCAACAAAATTAACATTGCCCATGATAATTTCAATAAATACCCATGAATATTTCAACTATTTTAACACATAAGACACATTTTTTTTCATACATTGAAAAATAATGGCTTATACAATGCAATTAAACAATATATTGCATACATAATCATTTTCCATAGAATTTAATCTCATTACGTCAATGTTGTGTCTTCTTTAAGATATCCACAAAGGCCATTTCATCCTATGTTCATGGTGGAAGTTTAATTTACAAAATGGAGGCATAATTATGCCCCCTATATTACAAATATTGGTTGTAACAACCTTCTAAATCTTGATATACATATTTTCCAAACATCCTAGATATTATTCTAAAGCCAACAATAATTCTAGCCTTGTATCTTCCTCAATAAGCACATATACCTCATGCATATCAATACCCACAAGCATTAACATCAAAATATAACAATATAAACCAATTTACTTATATCTATAAGTTGCACTTGGGGAATAGATCCATGGGAGCATTTTTACTCCTAGCCATAGGCACCAACTCATGTAGGTGCCACCCCCATGCTGGAAAATGAAAAAACAACGAAAAATCTATTGACTATGGCTTTGGTTTTCCTCACTCAACCCATTTCTAGACATCTCATATAGGGAAATCACATTCCAACCCAGTTTCCCAATAGCCATCTCACTTTCCAACCTCTCTTTCCCTCTTATCCCTACACAACATAAAAAATGGGATCACATTCACTACTAAAACAATCCCTCAAGCTATCCCACTTCTCTCTTGTGCTTTCATGTGGGATGGATAAGAAATATTTGGTGTTGGGAACCAATGAAACTCAAATACAATTTTAGCTTAGCCATCACCCATGAACTTAGTCATGGTTTCCTCATGTTTTCATAGCTACAACTCTGATAAAATTTTCCCTGTTATCCATAGCACGCACATACAACTATGAGAATGAATGAATTTTCCCATAGGTGCAACCACATGCGCAAGTTTGGTAAATCCCGAACCAATTAAGAAGGAGACCAAAGAAGATAAGAATTTATAGGACTCTCCTCCTAGAAAGGGATCAATCCCAGGGCCAAATTTTCTCCATTACCTATCTTCCACGAGAGTGAAGAACCAAACCAATGAACATTTATGGTGAAAACATACCAGATATTGGAAGCTTAAGACACCGATTTTCTATCTTTCCTTAAACAATATTCAACAAAATACCTCTTAAGGTATTTTGATCTGATGACTTGAATCCAAAGTCCTATTCCAAAGAGATCCCTTCAAAGAATTTTAAGGCAATTATACACACATACTGTACAAAGACTGCAATTTATTTTCTCTTTCCAATATAGAACACACATCTCTTTTTCTTTTACAGTTCACTACGCACTACAAATAATTTTGATTGTCATACAAAATGTTCAAAAAATGAACTTCACCTCCATACGACCCATTAAAAGATGTGACTTCATATAAAATTAAAAGATAATCTAATACTTCTTATTTTTAACTATTTAAAAGTGGTAAATATGGTAAACACACACACATACAGACACATAGCTTGACACATGTCTATCTATGTCGACCATGTTCCATCCTCATACCGATGGATAGATGAAAGTTGTGAATCACATGATGGTATAGTTGCTCCACATGTACAACCACAAGCATTGTATAACATGGTATGAAAGTCTCTTGTACATCCAACATAACTATAGTTGAACACAACATAGTTTAACAGGAAAGGGCCCGTTTGAAGTCTGTTATGGATTTGAGCCCTCAAATCCTATCAGCTTAGTTAGTTGAACTACTAGTCCGATCGACGCAAACCATGAACAACAAGAAGTCTAAAAAGCACTCAAGTTCAAGAACAAGGTCAGAGAGATTAAGAAACAAGCTCACAAGATGTTGCAGTGAGCTAGTGAGAAAGCCAAATCTCGACACGACAAACATCACAGTCCTCATTCATTCAAATTTGGTGATTAGGTCTAGTTGAATCTCAAGAAAGAAAGATTCAGTGTCCCGCACAAGAATATGAAGACTTTATGGTATGGTCCTTGCACCATTCTTGAGAAAAATGAGGAAAATGATTTTAAGCTCAACATTCCACCATACCTAGGTTTGCATCCAGTATTCAATGTGGAATTTCTTCGACCGTATTTTCCACCACTGATGGAACTTATCGACATACATCCAACATATCCATAATACATCCATCTAGATGTTCAAGAGCCCCTTGTTGTCAACACCATTGTCGACAAGCATGCCACACAAGGGCGCAAACAATTCCCATGTTTTAGGTGGGCAAAGTAGGAGAACTCACAACTCAAGGAAAGTGGTATCCTCTCACTGAATTGGAGCACACATTTCCTCATATTCTTAAGCATGCAATGGGGATCATTTCCACTTAACGGGGAAGGTCTAGTGATCCATTCCAAGATTCGATTTGTGCCATCAACTAGTACCTAGTGCAAGTTGACTCCTTGGTTAGATATCAGTCGCATCAACTTGTTCGATCTCGCAGATCATTTGATCCATCAACTCAGTTGACCCTGTGGTTTAGTCAATCCATCAAATCAGTTGTCTCACACAATCTTCTGTAAGGTTCATTCATCATACATGCCTCACAACATTCGATGACTCAAACACATATCAGTCGACATTCTGAACAATCAGAAGGCACCGGGAAGATGCCATCAACGCAGAAACAATGTCCCTTCATATTCTTCTAGCCAACATATCAGAAGAATACAATTGGTTTCCTCAATCAAATTGGAATTGCTTCTTTGTAACTGAAGCACGGTGGGTAGGAACCCAAGAATCCCTCAAATTTGTATATATACATGTAAGCATGTAAGCTCAAATATGGAAGGGTTCCTTGTTCTTGATTGTACTAAGACGGGTCCCGAAAGAGAACACTTGATTAGTTCCTCATGGTTCCTTCATTCGACCTCCATTCATGTAAACGAGTCTTTTGACCTAGTACACCTTGATACAAGGTTTTGCTTATAGACTTAAGAGACTGACGTCCTATAGATGATTGCTTAATACAACCAAAGTTTTTTCCCTTGGGTTTTTTCCATTAGGCAATTCATGACTTGCATTTTCATGTGATTGGTATTTTCTATTGCTTTCAGTTATTTCTATTTGGTTATTACCTACATTGGTTCTCTTATTCAGTCTAATATTATTCGCTTCCACCATAACATGGCTTAACTCATTCCGTCGACTTTGTTGTCCTCCCGTCGACTCCTTGGGTGACACAAATCATATATATATAATTTTAGCCTCTTGAGCCTCTATTAGTTTCATGAAATTCATTTTTTTTTAAATTTACACACCCCTAGGTCGATGTTAAACATAAATTGGGTTTGTGTGATCTAAATTCAAGCCTTCACTTACTTAGTAACTATTGGTGACTCTAGTGCCATAATATGTTTTGTAAAATTGACCTAAAACTTCATCCCATTATTTGAGTTTGTAAAAGCAGTTTGCATATCTACAAAGATGTACGCAGTATGAATAGATTTATAAACCATGATATTTTATTTTATTTTCTAATCTCTTGCTCCAACTCCATCTTTGTTATTGCTCTCAAGAGTGGTTCTCCTTTGGGTGACTACATTTTTTTAGATGGTGACCACTACTTACTTCTCATGTGAATGAAATTTATTGTTTCATGTTTCAACTATCATCAAACTTTAAAAGTTTGTAGTATTTTTCATTTGATGTTGTTGATGATCCTAAATTACTATATCAATCAATATGAATAACATCAACTAGCTATAAACATTTGAGACACGAAATAGAGTTGTTAAATATCATAGTACTAGCATATAAAGATTCATGTTTATTCACTTAAGTACACCATAAACTTATATTTTGAGTGTGAACATACCTAAAAAGATAAGAGGCGTGGACCCTTTTGATTTTGAGTTCCTCTAAACAAAACACAATTTCCAAAACTCACCAATCTATGACCTTGAAAATTAAAAAAATGGCATGAATGATAGATTCAATTGATTTTTTTTATTGTTCAATTTTTGGAAGACTTCTTATGATTTTGCGCCCCACATGGTTGGGAACTTGTGGAAGTGGCTTTCTTGTCAAGGAGCATCTGGAAGCTCCTAAATAGATAAGGAGATTATACAAGTCCCCCCCCAAAAAGGAGCAGCCAAAACAAGTTCCTAAAAAGGTACCAAGCTCCCAAATAAGATTCCATAAAAAAAGGAACATTTCATAGTAGCTCCTAAGCTCTTGGGAGATGGGAAATGTTGGGTATGTTTTTCCCAACTCCTAGTAGCAGTACCCATGCAACTATGATAAATACGTGTTGCATTCATATTTTTATGCTATACTTATTAATGATGTGGATATGGTTTTAGGATACCCTAGGATGGACTATATTGCTACATTTAATATTAATGTGCAAAAAAGTTCTTGAAGCTTTGGTACATAAGAAAAAAAATACATTGCAAGATATTCTCTTACTAAACAAGTGCATCCCGAGGGGGCACATGAAAAAGTCCTTATAGGTAAAATAGTTGAAGTACCTCTAGACAAATTAGATCGAGAGTTTGATTTTGAATAAGAAGAAGGGGATAAGGAGCTACAAGCATTAAAGCAATTGTAGGTTTAAGAGTCAAACAAAACATAACCAATAAGCAAGGCTAGCATGTATCGAACCCCACGTTACCACGAGATGCAATAATCATTAAGGCAAGGTTGAGAGCATCAACAAAAATAGAACCTAAAAGGCAAACACTATGGAGGAACATGGAGGAAAAAAATTAATGCATGGAGATATTATAGTAGCACAACGACAACATGGAACCAAAGGAGTAACCAAAATGAAGATTGGGGTGGTAATGAAGCAATTGTACCTCATGTCCACATTTCGCTAAGGTTCATGGATGCATGTGCTTGGTACCAGCTAGATACATTACTTAGTATATCATATTGTATGGCTTCCTCCCATGTTTTGAGGACAAAACATGTGAAGGTGGATGGAATGTAATGTACCTAGGGAGGTACCCAAGAAGATAATGAATGTAATGTGAACAGACCCACTTGTTAGTTGGTGGGTAATAAATCTGTCCACTAGGTGTTAAAAGAAATAATATAATAATAAGTGGTAGTTGGCATATGAATACTCGTGAGAAGTATAAATACACATGAGTATCATTGTACTGAATAAGTTGAAAATTGGATGTTGATTATTGTAACAAGCATGGCTTGTGGAGTGATTCCTTCCGTAAGGAATAATTAATGATGTTACGCTACTTAAGGGTCTTCTCTACATTATTGTGTTCATTATTTTGTGGTTTATTGTGTGGATCTATTGTGTTATTTGCAAGTTAATTTCTATATTCTATCTTTAGACCTATTAAGGACTACAACAAATTGTCATTAGAATGATCAAAGTCTCATCAAATTTCAAAAACCAAATTGAGTTATGTCAAAATACTCATTACATACAACAATTTAGTAAAGAAATATAGACATAAGTTTACAGAAACATGAGGTATAATGCCAAATCATAAGAACGATATTAAGTAGTGGTTGACACCAATCCAACATCTGGCAAAGAATCATCATGATAATTTGGGGTTGTTTCCTACCTATTAATACATGAGTTGTCCTCTACCATGATAAGCTCTTGGTTACTTTGAAAATGACTAAATCCAATCTTAAAAACTTGTCATTTTGCATAGAAGGATGAAGCTAGCTATGATCACGTCCCTACCTTTCTTGACCTTGTGGGTCAACCATGTGGTAAGGCTTGTCATTTCCACATCGTAAATGTACTCAATGAGCAAATGAAATGTAATGTGAATCCTTACTCATGATATGTGGGGCCACCCTAAAACTCTAGTAATTGTTACAAATAGACCATTTCTATGTAAATTTTGTGTCCATATACTATTAGTTACAAAGACAATGACACAAATCAAAACACTAACATACCATTTTAAAAATTAAAAAACAATATTTTAAGTATATCATGATATTTCTAGAACTTCAATGTATTTGATTTCAAAACAAATCATATACTATTAGTTACAAAGACAATAACACAAATCAAAGCACTAACATACCATTTTAAAAGTTAAAAAACAATATTTTAAGCATAGATGTTTTCACAATAGTAAGTCACATTATCATGATATTTCTAGAACTTCAATGTATTTGATTTCAAAACAAACCAAGATTTCATGATATTTCTAGAACTTCAATGTACGATTTCAAAACAAACCAAGATTTCAAGTGAATGTGTCATAATTTTATTTATTATTAAAAATAGTTTTATTAAATTTTGATTGTAAAAATAAAAAAATTTCTAACACGAACAAACCTCTAAATAAATTGAAATAATGATACCTAAAAGATGAATATCCAATTGTGCTACCTTCCAAAACATGAAAACCCAGTGGTATTGACCCCACGCATGACTTTGTCCAAATGAAAACCAAGTGGTATTGACCCACGCATGACTTTGTCCAAATCCACAGAATCTACTTTTTTCCCAATCCATACAAACTACTTTGTCAGTGACAGATCACTTAAGCTGGTGTCCTTTCATTTCACATTACAACTTCCAAGCTCCTTCAACATGGAAAAGGAAGCATCCCTTGTGGAAGGAATCAATCCAGCCCCCCTTTTTTCCAACATGTGATGTGCACTTCTTATTATAAGGTCCACTATGTACATCAAAATTTATAAAAAGGAAATCAAATCTCATAAAAATCATAACTACGTCAGCTCTCACGCTATGCACATAACGTAATAACACCACATTTTGGGCCAATGGTGATTGGCCAATTGAAGATAAAGAGAAACAAAAATCCCAAAATAAACAAAATATACGGCAGACATCCCATGCCCCTCCCTCCTGCTTGCAAGCCGGCCAGCTCTGAAGTAATCAATCGTACACAGCGGACAGTATTCACCAGAGATTCCATTATTATGGGAGAGCAGATTTCTGGATAACAATTGTGACAGACAAGAGATTGTCCTCAGCAAATTGGTGTCTTTATTTTTCTTGGGGACTGGACTTGTGAAAGAGATTGCCAGCTAATTCAGCCAGAATTGTCTGTGGGCTTATCTATAAGTGGTCCACTTACATGGGCAAACCGGCTCACAGTGATAAATATGTCTCAGGGATTTTAACTTTCATGTGAAATAACAATACTCATCATTAATGAACGGTGTAAGCATCTTGTGAATTGTTTTGTTTGGTTTTTTGATTATTTTGTTTACCGAAATTTAGATGGTTGAAATTGTAAATTTTTTTTCCAAAAGAAAAGGAGTTAGAGGATCAGTGTATTGTAATTGTCTTTATAACAGGAGTTTTGGTGGTTTCTTTGATTCACTTATGAATAGCAGGAAAACTATAAATATAAATTGTTAAAATTGTATGTCCAGATTTTTAAGAAAGCTGAATCTATAATTTATAATAAAAATGCAATTTAAACAATGAATGACCACAACTTCAACAACTATTTCACCAATTTTCTTTAACAATATTTTAGACTGCAATTAATGTATAATATTTTCTTTTTTAAATACAATATGGATATGTAATATTAACATAATTTGTTGTAATGTTATTGGTTTGTTTGTGTACCACAATTAATATTGATTCTCAATCCATTTTATTATGAGTTCTATTTGAAAAACTTTGGAGCTATATATTGTAGAGTTTTGATTTTAACTTTATGTGAGGTTTTGGTCCACAAACATTGTCAATAATAGTTAAAATCATCACTTAAGATATAGACATATCAGTTGAATTGTAAATTTGGAAAATTAACTATTTTATTCTTAACACATTGTATATGACTTCACTTAAAATCCTGGAAGTCCGGTATCCTAAAAAGATTGGCATACTTTGAGAAAAAAAAAAATCCTTATAAAAAGAAAAAAAATTGATCATAATGTATTTAAAAACACAACGTACATGACTTATGGTTGGGTTGTACTGCATTTTTATCCCTATGAATTGAGCTTTTTTGGGAAATAATAACATATGCAACATTAATCAACCAATCTTTATTAACATTTTTCCGTATTTAGAGTGTAATAGTAATATTGACATATTGAGTTGTGGTGTATAATGTAAAGTTTTTGAGAATTTATCACAATTCAATTTATATATTATAATATAATGGATAAATAAAACTTTATTACAAACTAGTGTATTAAACAATTATATTAGTTTTGATTTTATTTGAATTTTTAATATACATATGGAAATAATAATTTAAAAAAAAGGTTTTATTTTCATATTCTTTTTATTAAACATAATAAACTAGTATATTTTTTAAGAACATAAATAAGAGTGTTCACACAGTACACAGATTTCTGAAATAAATAAAAAATATAAAGAAAAATGAAAGTAAACATATCCCAATCTTGTATAACTCTATTATGTGGTTCTACTTTGTGATTGAGAAAAATATAGTTTCCTAACATTTAAACAACACTTTCCAAGCTCTCCTCCAAAATCCAAAAGTCCAATATGCACTTCTAAGTTCCAACCTCTCAAGCTTAGAGTTTCACACAATACAATGCAGTGACTACCTATTTGACACATTCACACACATGAATTTGCAAATGTTCTCAAATTTTGGGACCAATTTATTGTATTCTTTCACAAAATCTGTGAAAACAATCTTATCATTAACTTTACCAAATTATTTTAAAATTTAGGTTTAAAGTTGAAAACTTACACTAATTTTTTTCTAAATTTTAATTGTTGTTTCCACCTTTTCACTGATGTTATTTATAATACATGCCAATGGTTTCATAAAAAAAACAAAGCATATTTAACAAGTAACATAGAGGGTTCTCCGGTTACTCATCAAGAAAGGAGAAATGGGTACTAAAAATGTGTTTTTATAAATAATAAATTTCCTTCAAATATGGTGCTTTAATGTTAAGTTAATGGTAGAGTTTTTTTAAATATTTTTTAAACATTTAAAAAACAATTTTTATTGAAGTTACATCTTTTAAAAATGCTAATCTTATTTTAATAAAAAAATAGATAATATTTATTAAACTATAATATATTAAATTATAATTTAAGGAAATTTAAAGTTGATTCTGACATTGTTTATGACTTTACTTGAGAATCTTGGAAATTAAATACTGAAAAAAAGGATCCCACTTTCATTAAAAACTGGAAGTTTTGAGAAAAAAATATAACTTCCTATAATGGTCTTTCTCACTGCATTATTATTGCTTTTGAAAAAAAACATGTGATTATTATGTACCAACACTCCTACATTACTAATCCACAAAACCATGTTCACATTTTTTAATTTTTTAATCCTTGCATTTGAACTTTTATGGAAAATAACAATACTCCTGCCTTACTAATCCACCAAACCCTGTTCATATTCTTTTCTTTAAAGTGGAATATTGATGTGTAATATTAACATAACCCATCCTAATGTTACTAGGTGTAATTAAAAATGATAAGAATTTAACATAACTAATACTGAGTTTCAGTGAAATTTAATATGGGTTTTCCTGTAACCTTTAAGAAACTACATAAATATAAAAGCTTTGATCTTGCTTATGCTAAAAATGGGATAGTTTTTGCTTGTCAAAAGACCTAATTGCTCATTCTCAACACAATACATTCTAATTTTATGGCCAAGTGACATGTCTGGGAAGCTCGTGAGAAAAGAAATAAGTTATTGTAATGCTGTCTCTGACATGCAATGTAATGGTCTCTGACATGTAATGGTGGTTTCTGACTTGACTTGTAGTTGTTATGTAGTACATTCTTATCCATATGATTTGAACTCTCATGGCAACTATAAACGCTCCTGCATTAATAATCGAACGAGCTCTGTTGACATTTCTCTGTTTTTTTTAACTCCCATAGTAATTATAAACACTCCTGCATTAATAATCAACCAAGCTCTGTTGACATTTCTCTGCTTTTTTTTTTTTAACTCTCATGGTAACTATCGACACTCCTGCATTAATAATCAACCAAGCTTTGCTGACATTTCTCTGCTTTTTCCTTTTAAACTGCAATATTCATGTGTAATAGCATAACCTCTTGTAATGTTCGTGGTTGGGTTCTGTAGTATTAACATAACCTGTTGTAATGTTTTTGGTTGTGTTGTAATTTAGCTTAAATTCGTAGGAATTTACTACAATTAACGCTGATTATCCGTTCATTTTAATAAGGGTTTTACAAGGAAATTCTTGCAGCAACATATTCCAAAAATTTTCAATACTCTCCATGTTTTCTAATTAACTATCATTTTGATTTTCAACCCTTCCTATACGGCTACCTGACAGTCACATGCCTTCAAAGATTGACCCCACATTGAAAAGAAAAATGGAAGTTTCTGAGGAAAAAAACATACCTTACTATACTGGTGTTTCTGACTTGTGGTTGTTATTTACCACATTATCATCCCTATAATACTTGCATCGTTGGCAGTTTCTGTGTCATATCCTGTGAATTATCTTTAACTTGTGAAATTATCTTTAACTTGTGGTTGTTATGTCGAGCTACAATGCAATAACTGTGCAAACGGATTTGCCTGGAAGGCTTCATGTGAGTGAGATGATTTGGCTATATATAGTGACGAGCGACCATCTCAACATGTCTGAAGAAGTAATTGTGTAGTTGGTTTGTGTTTGCTCAGATCGTATTCCTATTCTCGGTTGTTATAATCTTATGAATTTTGCTTGTATTCTCAGGCTGTATCATCTGAATTTTGCTGTTAATTCTCTATGTATCATCGGAGATCCTTGCGAGAGCTATTGAGATATAATCCATAGTGTAAAGGAAGCAGGGGTGGGATTTGATCTGCTGCAGCTGTGGAGGAAATTAAGAGGGTATCATCGTTGAAGGTGCCGATAGATAAAAATAAGTCCAATCAAGGAAAAACAAGGTCTGTCAAGTTGGGGCAACACGGCTATTATCAAAATTATTTTCCTGTTCCAACTCCATGACAGCAGAAGGAGGAGGTTTATGCGCCGTAGAGACGCTCTTGGTGCTCTAGAGAGGACAACGTCGCCGCACGGCGGGAGAGGAGCTTTACCCTCGGAAGGCGGAAGCCCTTCTGATCTCCAGTTTCTAGCAGGAGGCGGCCGTGACCTTGCCCTTTTCTGCCTCGCCCATCCATTTCTTCTGAGCAAAGGAGAAGTTTGGGAGAGGGAGAGGTAGTTTAGTTTAGTTTTGCTTTGGCGTCCATCAATCGTTCAAATTACTTGTCGTTAACAACCATGTTGACAATAAAGAGATGCCCTACTATTCTATCTAACTACCAGGAGGGTTCTGAAGGGCTTGGATGCGGTCGCAACTGCTTAGGCCAATGCTGTGTTCCAGGTAAAAAATTGCCTCTCCTTTCAGACTTCTGTCTTAATGGGGTTTTCTGCACTTTTGTATTTGGGATTTTAGTTTAATGTCTTTATTTATTAAAATTTATATATATATATATATATATTATATTTTGAATATTTAAAAGTTCAAATTAAGTTTGTTGATTTTTTTTTTTCTAAAGAAATAGTTTTTATCATTTTATTTTGGAGAATAGACAGCTAGATTCCTTATTAAATAAGTGTCTTTTAACAGATCATAAGATCAACTTTGTCTCTCACTATAATCCAAGAAATATTTTTTATTTTTATTTTCTTCCAAAAATATGGTTTTTATCAATTTCTTTTTGAGAATAGGCAATTTCAATCTTTGTGAAGTAGGTGTCCTTTAACAAATCATGATCAACACTGTCTACCACTGTAACCCAACCCCCCTCATCTGGCCTTGGCCTGAGGAAGACTAAGGCACCACCAGTCAATACCACTTGGCTTTTATCAATTTGTAATGATATTATATGGGATTTTAGTTTTATTATTTTGGTAAATTCTCATTTATATTAAATGAGATTTTAGTTTTATTATTTTGGTAAATTCTCATTTATATTAAATGAGATTTTAGTTTTATTATTTTGGTAAATTCTCATTTATATTAAATGAGATTTTAGTTTTATGTCTTTAGTTTTATTATTTTGATGATTAGTGATTTATGTGGAAGGTTATTTGTTTTTATTATTAAGAAGTTTATAATTATTTGATATCTATCCATACTAATGCTGGATGATGCTTGATAGATAAAAATCAAGATGGACTTAAAATAGTTATTTACTAATATATTACTTAAATTTCCAATGAAGAGGCTCTAATCTATATGAAATATCATTGAAATCATTAGACAAAATAAGTTTATTTATTTTTTCTAAAAAGGTTTTAAACAGGGCTTTGTTCAACTCACACTCCTAGTAAGGTGGTTATTCCTTTGACTGTTTACTCTGAGAGTCTTCAGTGAAGGGCAGCTTTATTTTTTGGAATGCGAAATATGAAATATGCATTATTGTCCCATTTTGAGGTTGGTAACTTTTATGGGGGACATTTAGCTTGTTAATTCTGCTAATTCCTATTGATGGTGGTTTTTGTTCCTGTCATTAGTCCAGGGTTTGTTGGATTGGTTGTTTATGCATGTTTGGGAATTGGGATGCTATGAATTCCTCTACGGACGTTTTTTGAAGAATGTTTGTCTTTCTCTCAGCATTATCTGCCATGATATTGTGGATCTCAATCGAGAATAGGACAATATCTGCTTGAGCTTTTAGTCTAAGATTGCCAACTAATCTTTGATTGTTGCAAGGGCAAAATCTGTGATTGTGGTTTAGGTTTACACTTATTCAGTGAACTGTCAGTAAGTAGTGTCAATTTGCCTTGACTCATAAAATTGTGATAACGGTTCCATGTATATGTTTAAGATTCAAAATCCATAAAATAATGTTTTTGTTCCATTATACATTTAAATTGCTAATTCTACAGGTGTAGGATTCCCACATCTTGTTGGTTAGTTTTGGTGTGAGAATTATGTTTGACTGTTAATTTGCATGTTTCATTATCTTGCTCCATGCTAATTATACCTCTGATTTTTATATGCTTTTGGTAGAATTGGTTTGTTGCTTGGTTGCCTTTGCAAATTTTGGATTTTAAATTTTAGGATCTTTTGCTTTTTACCTTTCCTTAACAGACCATGGCTGTCTGAAAACTCAGTTTATGGCTTAGTTTTGAATCTTTGTGGTTTTAATGTCACAAACGACCAATTTGCTTGAGGTTGTGTCTTTCTGATATATTCTTTAAATGTAAGCTTTTTAAAATTACAATGTCATATCCTTTGTTGGAGCTTTCGTCCCACGATATTATAGCTGCCACTTCTTACCAGTGATTTTGACACTTGCATTTAATTTCAGGCTCGAAGTTGTCATTGTACACCTTCAAGAGAAGGCACACCATTGTTGGAGAGAAACACGTAGATGAAGATGTTAAGTTGGCAGATATTCCTTCCCTTGATACTCTGCTTCTTGGGCAGGTGAGAATTATTTCTTTATTCTGGATTTGTGGGGAAAAACCCACTAAGGATATTTCTTTTAAAAAAGCATATACCAATACTGATATCGTTTCCATGGTGACTTGGCAGTGGGAGGAAAGGATGCAGAGGGGTTTGTTCCGCTATGATGTTACTACTTGTGAAACCAAGGTTGGACTTATGTTAAAACCATTTTTCCAATTATCAGTTGTTTGAAGAATACCCTTTGTAGAATATTCTTTTTTTAACAACTGATTCTATCATTAAGGTATGTTCAACTGTTCCAATTTGGTATGGTTTTGGGGATAACATTTATAAAGACAAGGTTTGATATGGATTATGTCCCAAACGCTGTGTGGAAATGATTGCAGGTCATACCCGGTGATTATGGTTTCATTGCTCAGCTGAATGAAGGGCGTCATCTGAAAAAACGTCCCACTGAATTTCGAGTGGACAAGGTGCAGCAGGACTTTGACCCCAGTAAATTCAACTTCACCAAAGTAGGCCAGGAAGAGGTGCTCTTCCGTTTTGAAGAAAGTGAGGAAGACAAAGTTCATTACTTGGAAAAGGCCCCTGTCTTGGACAGTCCAAACGTGGTTGCTATCAATGTAAGTGGAATTAACGATGATGGCAGTACCTCTTATGCAGTGTTTGAAGTGTTTGAATGTTAAAAGATTATGTGCATGGATCATCTTTATTCTACTGCAGGTGAGTCCAATTGAATATGGGCATGTGCTTCTCGTGCCAAGAGTGTTGGACTGCTTACCCCAACGCATTGACCATGATAGCTTACTGTTAGCTTTGCATTTGGCTGCTGAGGTTGGCAACCCATCTTTTCGTCTTGGGTACAATAGCCTGGGAGCTTTTGCAACTATAAACCATCTGCATTTCCAAGTAAGACTATTGTTATAGTTACAAAATTTGACTTGTCTATGAAACAGTCTTAATGCACCTTTTGAACAGTAAAGAGATAAGATTACAATGATGATATCTAAATTTTTTGCAATTTGGCATAATGAATCGAACATTGTGGCAGGCTTATTACTTGGCCCTTCCTTTCCCTGTTGAAAAAGCACCCACAAAAAGAGTACCATGGAAGTCTGAGAAAGGTGGAGTCAAGATCTTTGAACTCTGCAACTATCCTGTGAGAGGTCTGGTTTTTGAAGGGGGTAATACTTTTGAGGACCTCTGTAATGCCGTTGGCAGCTCCTGCATCTGTCTTCAAGACAACAACATACCATACAATGTGCTCATTGCAGATTGTGGCAAAAGAGTTTTTCTGTTTCCTCAGGTACAGTGCAGTAGCATCTTACTATGGTTCCAATTTTTATTGCTTCCTCGTGTAGCGTAGTAGACTGATGGTGTTGTTGAGACATTGTTTCCTTTTGTGGAATTTAGAATTTGTGGGTATATTTCTGAAAAGCTTGAGCTGTTTCTGTGACCAGTGCTATGCAGAGAAACAGGCTTTGGGAGAAGTGAACCAAGAGATACTAGACACTCAAGTTAATCCTGCTGTGTGGGAAATTAGTGGACACATGGTTTTGAAGAGGAAGCAAGACTTTGACAGGGCTTCTGAGGACTATGCATGGAAATTACTTGCTGAAGTCTCTTTGTCAGAGGAAAGATTTGAAGAAGTTAAAGCTTATATTTTGGAAGCAGCAAGTACTAAGGAGGTGCAAGTAGAAGAAGAGGAACATGATGATGTCGTGGAAGATGAGGTTCCTCGTTATGATTCCTCGAAGATTAACCATAATGCCCCTGTGCATATGAATGAAGGGCTCGCGCTACAGTGATCGTACTATTTACTTTCTGTTTTCAAAACTATTATCTTAGCATGACATTATCTATATGCTACATATTGCCTATAAAATGCTGGTTGGACATAACATATCTATATTCATATATTTTCTCCTTGTAGTTGTATACAAGGCTATGGAAATTTGGCTAGTTTACTGTTATTTATATAAAACTTGTTACTGGCTCTTTTATCTTATTGCTCGAAATTAAACTATTTGCAATGCTGCCCATGCTACTCATGTTAGGGCATTTATTAAATCTCTGTAATGTATCTATGCAACTTTGGTTTCGAATGTTTAGAGTAGTTAGTATTTGCTTTTTGGATGTTACAGGAGCTTGTATTAACTGTTTAAGTGCATATCATTCCTTGCCTATAGAAACGATATACTTATCTTGTTAAATCTCTATAATTTTCCACAATCAGTGCTATTCTAAATTATGCGATATTAATTTATCAAAATTTTCTGTTATCTTCCTTTTATATGTCTTAGGTAGGTATTTCCATCAGTTTGCAATAATATGATGACTCGAGAGTGCAAGAAAAAACTGCCCCACCTTACATTCTGAAGAAACAAAATCTGCTTTATTTTTATTTTTATTTTCTGAAAGGTAGGTGTATCTCCTGAATTGAAGCTGATAAAAATGCTAGTTCAACATATCAAGTAATTTTTAAGGCACCACTTGGTGCATCAACAATCCAGCATATAGTCAGTACTAAGAGGTGCTATGAGGCCAGGTGTAGAACCCAAATGGTAGCCAGCTTTGCCAATACATAAAACCCAGCACAAAATTTCACCTGGCAACTCTTGGCCAATCTTATGAAGCCAACACAAAATCCAAATAGTAGTTAGCCTAGCCAACAGTAGGAGGCTAGGAATCAAATCTGGATGGTAAGCTAGGGTGGATATTCACTACTATTTCATACCACCGCTAACAGTAGGAGGCTAGGAATCAAATCTGGATGGTAAGCTAGGGTGGATATTCACTACTATTTCATACCACCGCTAACAGTAGGAGGCTAGGAATCAAATCTGGATGGTAAGCTAGGGTGGATATTCACTACTATTTCATACCACCGGATCTAAACGATAGCCTACTACAAGAGTTCCAAGAGTGTTCTTGCTCTTAACACAGATGGAACTTGAGATGGGTATGGTGATTTGTCCACTTTGACACTGCATCTTGAAGTCAGCAAATAGAGCAGAGCTTCAAGCTGTTTACAAGTCTTTAGCTAAGATTATGTTGAAACATATATTTCGCACTAATAAAGATAGCTCAGCAGGTCTATATGGATCCCAACAGCTTGAGTTGAGTAAGGTAACCGAACTTCATTAGTCAAAGTCAAAAGTGTACATAATTCCACAAATGGGAGGTAATTTCTTTCTCCTTTTCAACTTACTAAAATCTCTTAAAATCCACGTTAACATTTGAGTTGACTTGATCATTATTTCCTATGTGATCTTCCATCACATCCAACAGTTTCACAGATGAGATCTATGGTTTTCCCATGGATATTTAGCAGAGACACTTTCAGTGTGCTCAGTTGATCACCAAGATCTGTGCCATGTGCCAAAGATTGATAGTGACGTACAATTTGCACCAGTGTTATGACATATGGTCTTTAGTTGACTTATGATAAATGCTTTCTTACGTGTGGACATGACCATAGGGGGTCAACAATGCTACTCTATAATGACTCATGTATCTTAGATGGTTGTCTCATGACTAAAGGATGCATTATGGTGTGGTTATAATTCTTCCCTAGATTAAGTGTGTATGCTTATGAATCAAGTGTATCCCTAGGGATCTAAGTGTGACCCTCATTTTGTGTCAATCACAAGATTTCACCTAACCATTTTTCATGTCATGTGATATCACTAGCCATCCCATACATTTCCATCATGTTTTCTTTCGCAATTGATTTATCATATGTTATGTACCATGGTCTCTATACCATTCATGTGTATGAATGCCTAAGCAAAGTCAAAAGAATCAAGTACTCTAAGGGAAGTGAAACTAAAATGATAAATGTTGTCTACATTAGCAATGCCCCATTGCAAAATTTAGGTTCTCTTTGTCCTAGGTTATCAAAGCTAACTCTTAGCAAAGGGACTAAGCCAAAAAAGACACAAAAAAAGAGGCACAAGGAAAGGGTAACCCAAGAAAAATATTTCCTTCTAAGGCACACAAGAGGAAGAAAACTCATTAACTCCAACCTTTTGAAAGTTAAAGGGTAGACCATATCTCTTAGTCACATTCTTATGATGACCAATTTGTGAACAACCTTCCCCTAACACTACATTCACTTCATCACCCTCACCTTAGAAACTTAAGAAATTTACTTGGTTGTAAAGGTAAAAACATGAAAATCTCTATTAATTATTGTTACACCATGGTAATTTTAAGGTTATTGGGATAATTAATTAGTGAGTTATTATAAAAGTGCACTTAATAGCTTTTTATGTCAATATTTTGTATAATAGATAACATTTTTTCTAATTAGTACATTACATGGTCTAACACTTGGATTGGATTGTATTGATAATGTACTAGCATAGATCCATCTTAAACCCCGATCTATCAAAGCATCGAGAGGGATCCAACTTCTTGAGCTGTATTTTTTTTATCTAATCTTAAACTCAAGAAATTTGATTCCTCTTTTGCTTGATAGATCTGGGTTTAAGTTTTAATTTTCTATTTTGGACATTGATTTTTTTAATTACTTTTTATAATTTTTATTTTTAATTTTATGAGCCGACACAGATTTTTTTAAATTACTTTTCATAATTTATTTTATTTTATGAGCCGACATGATTTTTTTTTAATTATGGTAATGTTACATTACGTTACAACATCTCCCTTATATTGGGTTGTAGAGCATCTCCCTCATCTCGGTGCAATAATCTCCATGTGATCGCTGCCCTCCTTGTACACACATTTGGAGGCATACGTGGTACTGTTTGGCATTTTTTATTGGACATTTTTTTTGGAAGGGTGTTTTGGCTTTGGGAACAATTATCTTTTAACAAAGTACCTAGAATTTTGTCATCTCAACAACATTAGAAGAAGAGTGACCACGTGACTTCCAAAATGTGGTTATAATAGAAAATCCAATAAATATTGAGGAATTTGGCAATTTCAAAACTATCACCTGGAAGCACTCATCGTTTATCTTTGACCACTTGATTATGGAGTGCCTCACCTATTTGGTCCACAGATGCCACCCTATCTTGGAGCATTCATCACTTTTACTTAACTTAGTGAAGTGCTCCTATGTTTTGTCCACTTATTGTTGGTGCATGGTGGGTAGACCCAAGGTTCAACATAAATTCACCAACAAAACCTAATACACCGACCCTTTTGGCATCACCTACAAGTAGATGAAGTCTCACCCAAGGTATTTAGGGGGAATGTAGGATCCAAGCTTCTGCAATGCTGAGGGATATGAATAGTCATTTAATAGATCTATCGTTCATTCATTTATCGTGCATAAACATGTAATTCACGTATATGAAATGATTACTCATTCAAACTGTAACATGAGAAAAACATCTACGTGCACAACAAACATAACATTCATAAAATTAAACACCTCAACAATATGATTCAAGACAGATTCACTCATTCATATTATCAACAGGAACAATCTTACATAACTTGTGCAGTGCACAACAACTCTCTATTATAGACCCAAAATCACCCAACATTGCACAACAAAACAACATCTACGACAACAACCACAACAACTACTGAAGATCGAATAACAATTCAACACTAACCCAAGAACTGCCATTCAATAACAATTGAAGAACAACCCTTAACCTAAAAATCCCTTTCATATTTATACATCACAACAAGGGCTGAGCCCGTTACAAAGTGGACACAAATGGTCAACTAAATTCTAACTAAATTCTGTCTTTTGCATGCTTTGGTCCATTCGTTGAGTTGTCACACAGTCCATTTTTGATGCATGGCTTCTAAGACAGGTCCAAAATCCCATTCCAATAGGTCCCCAACCTACTGCGTGTACTTCTTGGACCAAGATCCTTCATCTCAGTAGTATACCTACTATTTCATAACACCTCTTGAACTAGATTCCGACCCCTTTAGATGTGTCATTGTCATGATCATTTATTTGAACATAGTTCCTGTTAGTTTTTCACTTGTTTAGCATAATAACATTAAAAAATATAATCACTGAAAGAAAGACAAGCACAACAAACACAAAGAACACAATATTTCTCTCAGAGAAACCACAAGGGAGAAAACCCTATCAAAACTTCCTCAATATAGAATTCACAAGTACAAGATAAAACCCCAAGACAAAATCAGCTTCTCTCCTTCACTTGTGCTAACTTCTCTCTCTCCTATGCGAACTTGAGTGAGTGAGGTGAGTGCTACAAATGAGCAAATCATCCTCCTATTTATACTTAACATGTGACTTGATATTTTTATTAATTAGGTCGGCTTGACTCACCTAACTAGGCCGACCTATACACTTTACAATAAAATATTATTTTCTAGTTATTTCCAGGCTGACCTAATAGTTAGGGTTTACATTGACTCTTACATTATCAATTACATCAATGAAAAATCCCAAAGGAGGAATACAATAATAAAATAGATAAGTATATCTAGAATATATTCCGCAATTACATTTCTTTAACACTCCCTCTTAACTAGGAAGGTATTTTGTAGGCAACATCAACATCATCAACGACTGTCCAACTGACTTGTGAATCTCTATATGTCGTAGGCAGTTTTTGGAACATCATCATATGTCTAGGGTATCATCAACATCATCTACTGGAACATCAACATCAACATCAACATCATCATCATCTGCTAGAATATCACCATCATCATCATCATCACCATTTGCTGGAATATCACCATCAACATAATCATTATCATCTCTTGGAACATCACGATCAACATCATCATCATTTATTGGAATATCACCATCATCTACTGGAATATCACCATGAGCATAATCATCATCCTCTGCTGGAACATCACCATCAACATCATCGTCATCTACTGGAATATCACCACCATCATCATCATCATCAGTGTATGAACACTGGAACAACATCAATCATCAATCGACAAGTACTGGAACAACATCAATCATCAACATGTGAATGTTGGAACAACAAAAACATCAATCATCAGTAAACAAGTACCGCAACAACATCAATCATTAGCATGTGAATGCTGGAACAACAACATCATCAATCGAAAAGTACTGAGATAACATTATTAGTTGGAAAGTATTGAGATAACATCACCAATCGGCAAGTATTGTGATAACACTAAAAGTCGGCAAGTACTGGAAAACAATCATCAGTCGGCAAGTACCGAGATAACATCACAAATCGGCAAGTACTGGGATAACATCACCAGTCGGCAAGTACTGGGATAACATCACCAGTCGGAAAGTACTGGGATAACATCAGTCGGCAAGTACTGATATTCAATCGACAAGTACTGGAATAACATCACCAGTCGGAAAGTACTGGAATAAAATCAGTCGGCAAGTACTGATATTCAGTTGGAAAGTATTGGAATAACATCACTAGTCGGAAATTACTGGGATAACATCAGTGGGAAAGTATTGATCTTCAGTCAACAAGTACTAGAATAACATCATCGATCAGCAAGTACTGGGATAACATCAGTCGGAAAGTACTGATCTTCAGTTGGAAAGTACTGGAATAACATCACTAGTCCGCAATTACTGGGATAACATCAGCCGACAAGTACCGATATTCAGTCGGAAAGTACTGGAATAACATCACCAGTTGGAAAGTACTGGGATAACATTAGTCAGAAAGTTCTGATCTTCACTCCCTCTTTCGAGGGAGGTCCTTTCAAACCACACCAAGCTTGTCTCAAAAGTATTCAAACTTTATGCGAGATAGAGGCTTAGTAAACACATCAACAACTTGTTCCTCTGTAGGAACATACTTGAGCTTTACAGATCCCTTCTGTACCATATACCGAATATAGTGAAACTTAATCTTGATATGCTTCGATCTATGATGGAACACTGGATTATCTGACATCTTGATACAACTATGATTGTCACAGAGGATATCAGTCACATCTATCTCTGCATCGAACAATCCTGCCAACATCGTGCGAAGCCACATTGCTTCGCTACAAGCTGAATATGTTGCGACGTATTCAACTTTTGTTGTATTGAGAGCAATACAAGGATGCTTTCTACTAAGCCATGAGATCATACCTGATCCCAAACTAAAGCAACATCCTGAAGTGCTTTTTCTATCTTCGGCACTTCCAGCCCAATCTGAGTCTATATATCCGTACACTCTGAACTCACTATCTAAAGCATATCTGAGTCCATAGTCCAACGTACCTTTTAGGTACATCATCACATGTTTTACTGTAATCAGGTGAACATGTCTAGGCTCCACCATATACTGGCTCAAGGCGTTCACAACAAAACATATATCTGGTCTAGTATTGGTCAAATACATCAATGAGCCAATAATATGTCTATACAACGTGACATCTACTATCTGAGATGAAGTATCATTCATGAGCTTTAAGTCACCATCGGAGTATTCATAGCCTTACAATCCAACATCCCAAATCTCTTTAGGATCTCAACAGTATATTTTCCCCGACTCAGGAAAATATCATCTGGGAACTTCCATACTTCAAGACCTAGAAAATAGTGCATCATCCCAAGGTCTTTCATCTCAAATTCCATAGAAAGTTTCTTCTTACATTCATTGATGGGCTTGTCTTCTCCTGTTAGGAAAAAATCATCCACATACAATATCGATATCATAGGTTTATCATCTATGACCTTATAATAAAGATTAGAATCTGCTTTTCTCTTGGAAAACCCCAAGCTCATCAGGAAACCATTAATTCTTTCATACCATGCTCTGGGTGCTTGCTTCAACCCATATAATGCTTTCTTTAGTTTACATACATGTGTTTTTGTCATCTATTTCAAATCCTTATGGTTGCTCGATGTATACCTCTTCTATTTTTCCATTCGGGAAAGTTGTCTTTACATCCATCTGATGTAACTTCCATTTCATCTTAGCTTCCAAGGCAATGATGGTTCTAATTGGGGTATATCTAGCCATAGGGGCAAAGGTCTCCTCATAATCAATTCCTTCCTTTTGAGAGAACCCCCGAGCTACAAATATTTCCCTTTACTTTTCAATGATTCCGCCGAATGTTTTGTTTTGAAGATCCATTTTGACGAAACTATTGACTTGTCCTTTGGTATTGGTACCACATCCCAAACATCATTCTTAATGATGGATTAATATTCTTCATTCATAGCATCCAACCATTCCTTCTTCTTTACCACATCTTTAAAACATGTGGGTTCTTCTTCAACGAGGTTACACATCAAGTCTACATAACTGGAATATGGCCTTGGTCTCTTGCTTTCTCTACTGGTTCCTTCTGGGGCACCATATCTTCTTGCATCTTGTATTATTTCTTGTGCCCAAGATGGTATTCTCTTCCATGGATTTACCTCATGAGGTGTCTCCTCAGGTCTCTGAGGTTCTATCATGTCATGATCCTTTGGAATAATTTCTTCTTCAATATTCTTGTCTGGTAAATTATTAGTTTTTGTGACTCTAGGAGCTTCATGCTCTTCTTCAACCTCATGAGTCTTCTTAGACTTGTTGAAGGCTGTGTCTTAATCAAATGTAACATCCCTACTAAGCTCAATTTGGCGGTATCCTGGGATGTAGATACGGTAATCCTTTGATTGCTCACTGTATCCCACAAATATTCCCTTCTTTCCTAAAGGTTCCAACTTTGATCTCTTTTCTTTTGGAATGTGAATAAATACTGGACATCCAAATATATTTAGATGAATGACTTCAGGCTTCACACTAGTAAACATCTCTTCTGGAGTCTTATTGCCAAGAGCATTGTGAGAGATTCTATTCTGTACATAGAGTACGGTTCTAGCTGCTTCAGCCCATAGATGCATGGTAGGTCTTGATCATGGATCATGGCCTTCACTGCTTCCATGATAGTTCTGGTTTTCCTTTCAGCTACACCATTTTGTTATGGATTATAGGGAATGGTAAGCTCCCTCTTAATCCCTGCTTGTTTACAGACTTCTTTGAAATCACCTGAAGTGTATTCCCCTCCATTATCTGTCCTTAATATCTTGATCATCTTTTCAGAGAGGTTTTCCGCTTAATGAAGTGGTTGACATAGGTCCACAAATGTCAGAGTGAAAAATTTCCAATATGACTTTATCTTTGCTATCACTGCTTGGAAATTATTTCTTCATACTTTTTCCTTGTGCACATCCTTTGCACACTCCTTCATGATCAACCTGTATTTATGGTAATCCAGTCACCACCTTACTCACTATTGGTAAAGATTTGTGGTGTACATGAGCTAGTATTTTATGACATAATTCATAGGGGCTCATGGTACTAGCCATTAATGCTAAATCTGCATGACCCTTAAGTTTATAGAGTCCTCCTTCTTCAACCCCAATAATGATTGCATCATTGATTGTCTTCCCCTTTGGACACATAAGAACTTCACCATCTGCAAATGCATTTCTAAGACCTTTTTTATCTAATGCTGAAATAGAAAGAAGGTTCTTTTTTAAGCCTGGAGCATATAATAATTCCTTCATGTTCATGGAATTTCCAGAGTCCAATTTGTAAGTAGCCTCTCCCATTCCTTTGATAGGATATTGGTAATCATCTCCAAGATTTACTTTGTGTGGAGAATATTTCTGCATGAGAAGTGAAAGAGAGTCCTTGTATCTTGCCATGTGTTTTGAGGCTCCATTGTCCACTAGCCAAGTGTCACTACCATGAGATATTGAACCACTGAGGGATGATATTAGTACATATTCTTGACTGGAATCTTCGTCTTCTTTGGTTTTGACTTCATCATCATATTCACTATCTTCAGCTGCGTGAGCATGAAATCTTTTCTTTTGCTTCTTGGATTGTCCAGGTTTGAATGGACAATTTCTTGCAATGTTTCCTGTCTTGTGACAAGAGTAACATTCAATTGAGTAGAAGTCTTTCTTGACCCTCTTGTTCCTTTGATATCTTTGAGGTCTTCTGGGAGAGTGGTCATGAGTACATACCGCATTCTTTCTTTTCCTTCCTCTTTTGGCCTGGGTTTCCAAAGCTTGATCTTCATTATCTTTGAGTTTTTCTTCTCTTATTGCTATTCTTTCTTCCTCGTGCACACACTCTTCCCATAGTTGTTTGAACATGATTAATCTTTTCCTAGCGCATATGCCACGAACAAAAGGTTCCCAATATCTAGGAAGACCATTCAGAGTGGTCATCACAACTTCAACTTCTTCTACCGTGTCTCCAATAGCTTCTAATTGTTCTTTGATCTGAGATACTCTAGAGAAGTATGATTGCATAGTCTCAGACTTTTGGATCTTCACACCCTTGAGTTGATTTCTCAAGGTCATCTTTCTATTAATGTTCTTTCCTTCAAATAGGCTGGTCAAAGCATCAAACATTTCGTTTAGAGTATTCTTTGAGGACATTTGAGGAATCAAGTGGTCTTTGATAGAATAAACTATGATCCTCTTAACCTTGATCATATTCTTCTTGTGTCTTGCTTTGGCCTCATCTCCTTCTGGTTTTGTAAGTCTCTCTTTTACAAAACCTTCTAGGTCATGTTCTTCAAGAATGAGCATGATTCTATAATTCCATGCCATGAGGTTCTTATCTCCTTCAAGCTTCTCATCAAGCTTGGTATTGTTTGTCATTTTGATAATATGAGAACCTCAAATGCAAATAGAATAGATGTAGTGCTTACCAGTAAATTTGTCCTTACGAAAACTACTTCTACCTTGACTTACGGTTTGACAGAGAAACCCTAATTTTTCAACTTCAGGATTTTGGAAAACTAACTTGATGAAAATATGCGCATCCTCAAGGCGAGTTGATCAAAGTACTCTTTCTCCCAAATCTATGAGCAGATGTTCCAAAAACCTGATGCCCTATTTCTCTGAGTTGTAGTGGTGGACCCAAAAATGAAAATTCTCAGAATTGAGTTCTGCTTCAACTGAAAGATGCACCCTAGTGAGGTGAGTTAGATGCACCCTATTTTTCAGTTGATATTTGGAGAAAGATCCCGGAATAAGAAGCCCTAGTTTCTGCAGTTATGGAGGCTGTACAATGTTTTCTTTCAGGCCTGCTTTGATACCATGTTAGTTTTTCACTTGTTTAGCATAATAACATTAAACAATCTAATCACTGAAAGAAAGACAATTACAACAAACACAAATAACACTGTGAGTATTTTGATCACAGAAGATCTAGGAGCTATGGAGAACCTCACAAAATCGAATTAATTTGCAAAACTGGTGGAAAAACTTGAAAAAGAAGATAATTTTACACACAATGTATGCTGAATCTCTTGATTAACTGACTGTCTAACATGTGAAAATGTTAGTAACAGGTTTTTATTACATCCATGAGAAATTCGAGAGCATTAGGTGGCTCAAGCTGAGTGTACAAGTCAAAAATGCCAAATGGGCCTCAATCCCCCCTAGGTGGGTCCAACTCAATCCCAATCACCCCAAACAGTCATGAATTCTGGTGTGGAGGTGGCTGAAGCATGCTGGGTCATTAATGAGCTCAAGGAAGGCGTGGGTGAGCAAGTAGAGGAGTTTGGGGGGCCCAAGGGAGCATTAAATGCTTCAAATCTAGCCAAAAATGGGCAAAATCCACCCTAGCACCCTTGGTCAACTGAAATTCCCCAAAACAAGGAGAGAGGGCGCACCAGCAATTAATGAGGGCGCACTTGTGGACAAAACAGGAGGCTGGGTGAACTGGTTTGCTTGGAAGTGGGTGTGAACACTCTCAAAAGTGGGTATTTGACCAACTATAGTCACCTAGTCCAAACTATGGTTTAATTAAGCACATGAGCAATAAAAATTTATGGATTATGGTACTAAGTGTGGATTACAGTTCTAACAAACACAATATTTCTCTTGGGGAAACCACAAGGGAGAAAACCCCGAGAAAACTTCCTCAATATAGAATTCACAAGTACAAGATAAAACCCCAAGACAAAATAAGCTTCTCTCCTTCACTTGTGCGAACTTATATCTCTCCTATGCGAACTTGAGTGAGTGAGGTGAGTGATACAAATGAGCAACTCATCCTCCTATTTATACTTAACAAGTGACTTGACCTCGTTACTAATTAGGTCGACTTGAATCACCTAACTGGGCCGACCTGTACACTTTACAATAAAATATTATTTTCTAGTTATTTCCAGGACGACCTAACAGTTAGGGTTTACATTGAATATTTCAATGACTCTTACATTATCAATTACATCAATAACATCAATAACATCTCACGAAGGAGGAATACAATAATACAATAGACAAGTATATCTAGAATATCTTCCACAGTTACATTTCTTTAACAGTTCCAACCATCACTCCAGTTTGCTCAATAGGTTTCTCTCTATACTGTTACTTCTCCTTTTGGTGGTGCCATGGATCTTAGTGTCGCAACTACCTAGGCTCTAGGCTTATGGTGACTCTGCTTCCTATACTGTCAACCTTGTTTCATTACTCCGCACCTGTGGTTTTCTCTTTGGCTTGGCACATTTAGAACATATACTCCACTACACAGTATATAACCAGAAACAAAAAGGAAAAATGAACTGCATTTCCTTCAGTCCGTTGCTTCTTTTATAACGAATTACCATGTACCTCGACATTCTATGTCATGATTTTCCCTAGCCACATATTCAAACTTATTGGATTTGATGCCGATATGTTATCATTTCAAAATATTGGCTTCCAATTTTGCTACTGATGGCCACACGTGCTTACTATACTGCATTACTTCAATCCTTTTGTTTCATTTACTTCATTGTCTCCCTTAGATTTTGAAGTGTTTCCTTTGCAGTCACAACTTGTTCCTTTTCGTATGCTTCCTACTCTGTGATTCATTCTGCTATCTGCATTGTCAGAGGTGCCTTCAACTTCTCCTCAGTGACTTGAATTGTCTGTTTCACTCCTGCTTGCAATGCAACAAGTTCCTCTATCACCTTGTACGCTTCCTCCTGTAGAGGCTCTAACTTATACGCAATGTCCTGCTACTGGGTCCTTAGATTATTAACTTCCATCATCCGATTTATGTGTTCCACCAGCTTGGCCATACGCTCTACTGCTGGCAAAGTTCCCATTGTGTCCTTTAGGTTCTATGCCTTCGTTTGCGCAACCTCCAAGTTCTGTTTTATATCTTTCAACTCCACATTATCAATGAGCTGTGTCCAAATGTTTGTGCTTTCCTCATACATCTGTGCACACTTTTCCTCTAGGTTCTTAATGTTTGATGTTGCTACACTATCTATTTGCTCCCTTTGCTGTCTTTCCTCTGGTGGAGTACTTGGTTCCATCCTTGTTCCAATTCCACGGTCTTTGCACAGAAGCCTTGAATAACTTCACTTATTTTGTCACCTTCTCTTCCACTGGAATATCTACCTATAGTTGACCCTCTGGAATTGCGTTGTATATTATATTCATTGCATGTTGCAACTTATCCTTGTCCCGTGCCGCCTCATCTTTCTCTTTTCACATGTTATTATTCTCTTCTTCAAGCATTCCCTTGCCTGTAGTTTCCATATCCCACTTGACTGATGTCGAGACCGCGTGCATTGAATTTCCTACGTCACACCCATCTGCAATGCATGCAATACATTTGTTGGCATATGTGATAAAACTAGATCAATTGAACTTATTGCTAGTTCACTCTTTTGCATTTATGTTGTAGGGAACTCTATGGATCTTGGTGCTATCTTCATACTTCTTCGTGCAGTTGATGCTACTGATGGTTGCGAGACCATCTGTCGGGGTCCGTACTCTTTGTATGCTCTTGCTCTAATGTACTTGTTGTTATTTTTGTTGTTTCCAAAACCTAGTGATGCAGTGCAGCTAACTGCTCATGCATGCTTGACTGCATCTCTTCCTACTTCCGTGCCACTTTCTCTAATTCTTCATCTGCTGCTTCCTTGACTTTTTCACCGATTTTTTCAAAGCCATCTTCTATCAGCGATTGAACCACTTTCTCTTTTGTCACTTCTCTCTTCTTATTTTGCTTTAAGGAGCTTGCTTCGGTCTTCTCCTTTGTCTTTTCTCCTATTACTGGTGTAGTCCCGTGCAGTGTAGCTTGTACCATTTCCTTGCTCTGGTTCTTTTTCTTCCTAGCCTTCTTTTTCCTCATATTTTTCTCCCTCCGGTTCTTCTTTCGATTCTTCATCATGTTCTTCATCCTACTTTTGTTGTTCCTCCTCTAGGACTGGGAATCTCCATTTTGCATCCCAATCATTCACAATCTGGAAGACATCTTGCTTTGTCAGTCTGAAGAGTGTTGGTAACCATCGTGCTTCCAGATCCCTTCTTCTTTGGATGTACATGTGGTGCATCCCGACTTTAAAACACACAATTTCGTTGTACAATTCTACCACCCGCGGTTGAATGTGCGATATTGTCTTGATAATATAGTGGATAACATTGTTATAAACAAAGAACTCCATATTGTTGTCAATATGCCTCCTTTTGTTGGTGGCATGCCGTAAATTAGCATATTTGGCTTCTAGACATGGCTTATGCGCAATGTACAGGAATTGCAAATTCTTTGGCTCCCTACATGGAACTAATGCAATTAAGATCAACAACCATGCATACTGGAATGGTTGAGAATTTTCTTGTGCCTCTTTGTAATCCTCCATAAATTCTTTCACTAAGAATGTTAACCAATTTAGTTGTACGCCTACTGCACACTTCTCTATTTCTACTATAATCCCTACTACGACCTGGTCCTTGTGACATTTTTTCAACAACTTGCAAGCCAATACTTGAGTCACAAACCTCATTGCATCATCATTGATACTTTCCACATTTACCCCCCATTGTGATCTGTGTGTACCATACTTATCCTTCATCTTCTTGGCTAGCGCTTTGTCCTGCTTCTTATTCTTGATTAATTGCATTAAGTTCCCCCCCACTGTTGTCATCCGTATTATCTCCTCAATGAGCTTGTTGTTGATGGAAATTTCCTTGTCCAACCACATGAATCCTCCGTGTAGAAAACTCAACAACAATTGTACACAATTATTTATCTCTGGACTTTGGACAAAGTGCAGAATCTCCAAAAAATACAATACGCCTGGGTGCTTCAACCTTATTTCCCATTGCCGTAGCTCTACTATAATAATTGGTGAATCTAGGCTGGTCTTTGTGGTAAAATATTTTGTTGGGAGCAGCTTCAGAAAGTGATTTGTGTTAGTAATGTAATGGTCTTCCTACTTCAAAATCTTTACGGTCCCTAACAAATTTCCCCATACCAGCACCTCTTTCGGAATCACAGGTGTTTCCAAGAGATACGTCGCTGCCTTCGACAAATCTACCGGCTTTGCATTCATTTTTCTTGGAGGTGCGTATGCCCTTGGAAAACTTGTTGGTGTAGAGCCTGATGCCCCTTTTCCTATTCCAACTTAGAATACTAATCCTGATATGACTGCTACTGGTACTTTTTCTTCTATCACCATTGATGGCTTCTTGGTGCGCAACTTCATCTGAATTGATGTTGCTACCTTTGGTGCCATCCTTCTATACTTCAACGACTGTAACTTCACTCTATTACTCCGATATGCTCCACTCAATTCGTCTCTAATTTATTTAGGACTTATTCCCTTCACCCATCATTTCACCCTTGCTTTTAATTCCCTTTCCTAGTTGTCTTATCTATCTTCGCACCCATTACTGCATTCAATGTTGTCCTAGATCTGTGTACCCTATCATAGATTAAGTCTATATTTACTCAGGATTTTCTAGCCTGTCCAAATCTCGCTAACGATCTTCTGCATTATTGTGCTGTGTCCGCTCCATTTTCCATCATGCCTTCTTTTAATGCTCTCTGCCTGGATTCCCTTCTACACCTCTTTTTCTTCCTATCACATTCTTCCTCCTCTCTGCGACATGCTTCCTTCTTTTTTTGTAACACACCTTTTTTTTCACACTTATTATGATTACTGCACAGAAGGATGGTTTTCCATATACAATTTCAGTCAAATTCCATTAACAAATCCTTCTAGGGGTTCCCCATTCAACTTCTCAAGATTAACGACCCCTACCTTAGTGACAAATTTTATGACATAAGGACCCAACCAATGCATTCTCAACTTACCTCGGTGCTCCATGAATTGATGTTGGACAACAAAACCGGGTCTCCAGTCTTGAACTGCTTCTACTTGATATGTCTATTGTGCCACGCCTTCTGTTGGGCCTAAGGTTTTGTGAACCATTTTTGTATTAGTGTGAACAAGAGAGCACAATGAAGTGGTCAAAAGGGAGCGTTCTCGTAAACAATGGAAAGGGTAGTGGTTGATTGAGTCAACCAAGAAATTGATTAAGTAAGTTAGGAAGTTAGTTATATTTTTGGTCCACTTAGTGGCTTGTGGGAGCTATGCTGAAAAGTATAAATATGTAACAGGTTGGGTAGAATAGGCTGTTGATGTTTTGTGTAAGAATGAGAATTCTGAATGTAAGAAGGATAGTGTGATGAAGAGAAGAATGATCCCATGTACTATTTTGTATACAAAATAGTTGTGAAGAAGTGCAATTTGCAGGCTGTGTACGTAGATATAAAGAAGATGAAATGATTTTGTAATGGGATCAATGAATAAACAAAGCATTTCCGTGGTTTTCTCCCAGTTGGGTTTCCATGTAAAAATATTTGGTGTCTTATGTATGTGAATGATTATGTGTGTGTTGTTGTTCTGCTTATTTGTCTTGATGATAGAATGGTAAATATGCAACAATACAATAGCCCTATATGAATGTTTTCAGTTACAATAGAATATGCAATAGATGTATGTTAAACACATAATTCTTTAAATTGGAATGGGTTTTGTCGAAGGTCTGATAATATATGTTGCGGTAGAATATAATAGGATCCCCTTCACTATTGCAGGAACGTGGTTCCTACAATTCCCATAGGTACTTCGGGTGAGATGTTTCCTGTTTGCAAGTGATGCCGAAAAGGGCGAGTATCTTGGGGTTTATTGGTCTGTGTCGTAGTGAACTCGGGTCTGCCCACAAGTGAGCCAACACATTTTTGTGTGCTTTCTGGACCTACTGATGAAAGACTATGAAAAACTTGTCTTCTTCTAACTCCATTAGTTCTATCAATATTCTTTCTACTACGCCATTATTTGTGAGCTCTGTGAGCTTAACAACACATAGACTCAGAACAATGAATTCCATAGCCATTACTGCTTCTTGTCCATACACTAGCCTGAATGGTGTCTGTCCTGTCAGCTTCTTGCATTTTGTCCTATAATCCCATAATACTGCAGGAATCCTCAAATCCCAATCATCTCTATTCACATTGCATATCTTTGTCAGCGCATTCTCTAGGATTTTGTTGAATGCTTCAACTGTGCCATTTGATTGAGGATGATAGGGGATGCTCTTTTGATGATAGATCTGGAACTCCTCGGTCAAAGCAACAATTGTCTTATACAAAAAATGGGTCCCTTGATCACTCATTACAATTATTGGATAACCAAACCTTGTCACAACATTCTTAAATAGAAACCGTGCATCTATTTGTGCGTTGCAATCCTTCACTAGTTATGCTTCTCCCCATTCAACTAAATAATATGTCGCATTGATGATATATCTTTCTCCCGATCGCTTTGTAGGTGGATTAATTGGCCCTACAAAATCCACTATCCATTTATCAAATGACTGCAATGTTACTTGGGGAATCAAGAGAAAATCATCCCTCCCTAACGGCTTCATCACTCATTGGCAGATGTTGGATGTCTGATAGAATTCCTTGGCATCCTTCTGCAGAGTAAGCCACCAAATTTCCATGTGTAGAATCTTCTCAGTAGTTTCTTTCCCAACTTAATGGCCTCCCACAACTCCTTCATGGGCCTCTTTTAGTATCATAGACCTTTCATGTTCTAAATCATCGTAGAATCACGTTTGCACCCAACTTGTACAAATTTCCTGCTATCAACTGATAATATGCCACCTTCACCATTAGTTTCTTCTTCTGCCAACCATGTACTTGGGTGGTGATGTACTTGTACTCAAGAACTGCACAACTCTTAACTGCGCTATTCTCAACTGAACATTAGGCCAAATCAGCTTTGTCCTAACCATCATTTCCCATGTTTGTTTTGGAAAAACATTTACATCAGATCCCAAATATAGAATGATATAGTCCATGCCATAATCCCATATCTGTGCACTCAGGTGGAAATCCCTATTTGTCCTTCTATTGCGTCACACCTCGTTAACTGCAATAGGTTCTTCTCTCTCTTGCATGCATCGGTTGATCATCCAGTGCAATATACCCAAAGTAGATTCATCCTTTACCAATTCTAAAGAACTTTTCAAGACTCATTTTTCAGAGTGCTTACCTTTTTATTTGGACCCTCTGAGTAGTCATATGCTAGAGGCAATTCATATATAGGTGGTCTATCATATACATGTTGTGATGGTGATGCTCCAAAGTCTGGTTTCAGGAGTTCCTTCCTTGCTTGTTGGTATGTGTCTTTCTCCCTTTGTGGATTAAACATCGAGATTTTTACTACAGCTCTCCTAACCCATTGTCTTGTGCACAATTATTACTCTATCGCATCAGCTCATGTCCTTGCTAGTCCACACGCAACGGTTGCTATCCTTGGTTGGTCATCATGCTCTTTTGATACAATCATCTAGACATTTTCGTTTTGGTTCTAATTTGGAATCTAGTTTTGGTTTTGGTTTTGATTCTGAATGTGATTCGAATTCTGATTTTGATTTCTCCTCTGTTACCATTTTGTGACCAACAATGGATAATCTAATGTTGCATGATCCAACTGTCAGTAGTATGTGCATGTTGTACACAGGTTATGGAAACCCATTTCCCTGTTGACTACAACTACAGTAGATGATCAGTTCTCTATCTCTACCAAATCCTCCTCTGCCTCGACCTTTGAATCCTACGCAACTTCCTTGATTGTATTCCCTCAGGGCATTATTTTGTTGTTCCGTTCCTTCTAGTCCAAATTATTCTTGGACTCTATATTCATCTAAAGTGAACTCTCTCATGAGTTCTAATGCACGACAATCCTTTTCATTATGTCCTACTAATTTACGAAAATTGAAAAATAGACTTCTTGGGGTACACACATATATTTGTAGAAATGGACAAGTAGCAGAGGGATGATTCCCTCTACATGTTTCACACCATACCCCTATATCCAAGGGCAAAGGATTCATGGATCTTGTTTCCAAATATTCTCTATATGTTGGGAACTCATTCTCATGGTGGCATTCCTTCCTGTAGGTTGTGCACCATATTTCTTCATGTTTCTCCTTTCCTTTGGCAATATTTTTCAATTGAATCGCTAGTGATGCTAGCTTTGAATAAACTTGAGCCATCCCTGCGTTGTTCTCTCCTACTAGGAATGCTTCCAACTTCATGAAAATATCGATCGTATCTGATTGCGATGTAATCTTTTGCTGCGTCAAGGGGTTGTGTATATGTGGCAATAGCCCTACAATGAATTACTCCTTGTGCTTCTCCTCATGAATTTGGAATGTTAGTTTTTCCATCAACCGTTTGAACCTCTGGTCAATGTCCTAGATCGATTCATTTGACAACTGTCTAATATCCTTAATTTTAGTAATGCACTGTGACTTAGATTTTGGTTTATTGAATTCCTTTATCAAAGCTTGTTTGGTACCATCCAACGTCCTGGTTTATGTAGTGTTATGATACATCATGTACCAAGTCAATGCACGATCCTAAAAGTGGTTACCAACTGCACAAACTTTGTAACATCATATTGGATTTGTTTTGCTTGCTATATTGTAGCACACACAAATACACAAATAGATGCTGATCTGGATCACCTGTCCCCGCTCGATGGAAGACATGCATCTACAACATAGGGTCTAATCCCGCCATTGTGTTCTACATAGTACTGCTACTAGGTGTCATAGACAGTGTATGAGCAATCGAGTTACTCCCACTACTTTGAATACCTTTACTAGTATTACTAACTATAAGTGACAAATTTTAAATTATTAACTCAAATGTTGGTGACGCACATAGGGTCATTGGTTCGACGCATATCCTGACCTGAGTAGGGCTATCTTTTTCTGTCACATTGAGATGATGGTATTTCTCCTTCTTTGGGTGCAATATTACTTCGATCTAGAGTCCTGTGTAGATGTCCCTTTTTTCAAATTCACGGCACTGCTCCTCTATCTCGGCAGTAGTCCTCTTCCTGCTATCTTTTCGAAATATTTTCCCACCACACAGTAATCCAATCTCTTCTACCATTGTATCTCCTTCTTTTATCAGCATCCTCAACTTATCCACTCTTCATTCATTCTTTCCTTTCTTTACTCAGACTGTTCTCTAGTCAACCCCTAGTTCCCCTATGCACGCGGAGATGCTGAAGTGATTCGATTCGAATACCATAGCCCCTTTGTCATACAACAACATCTTAATCCAAGTGTACACCAACTTCATATACCTCCCGTGTGGGCCCTTAAAAAAATCCCTATCATCTGCTCTATATGATTGGGTGCAGTTTATGGAAAACTATGTAACATAGCCTTTCAACACACAATCCAACCAGAAATCTACTATGCATGAAATCAGGTTACTTACAGTATTGACTTGCAGATCAGTTTAGGGATCTAGCTCTTCAGAATAACAATGCAAAATTTTGGATTTTGTTCAGCTAACTTCAACAACCACTAAGGAATAATTATAGGGAACTCACAGAAGAAAATCTCGTGTAGATATGTGTAGGTGTACTTTTGTAACCACCATTCTTTGTTCATATGAGGTTTCTTGTTCTATTCCCTGGAAAATTCATAGTATTTCTATTTCAACCACTCTTCTATATATTCCTTCGCCAGTCTCCATGGAATCATCAATTATCCTCCATATTCCCTTCTGTCGCAGATCCGGGTCCCGACAATGGAACCTTTTGTTGGCGCGTGGTGGGAAAACCTAGGGTTCAAAATAAATTCACCAACAAACCCCAAGACATTGGCCCTTTCGGCATCACTTGCAAGAATATGAAGTCTCACCCGAGGTATCTTGGGGGACTACAGGAACCAAGCTTCCACAATGCTGAAGGGATATGAACAGTCATTTATTATATCTAACATTCATTCATTTATTGCGGATAACCATGTAACTCATGCATATGAACTGATAACTCATTCAAAATAGTAACATAAGGAAAGGATCTATGTGTGCAATATACATATCCTTCATCACATTAAACACCTCAACAATATGATTCAAGACATATTCAATTCATTCATATTATTAGTTGGAATAGTCTTACATAAATTGCATAGTGTGCACCAACTATATGTTATAGACCCAAAATCACCCAACATTACACAACAAAACAACATCTACGACAACAACCACAACAACTGCTAAAGATCAAACAACAATTCAACACCAACCCAAGAGTTTCCATTCAATAACAACAGAAGAAAAACCCTTAAACAAAAAATCCTTTTCATATTTATGCATCCCAACAAGGGCTGAGCCTGTTACAAAGTGGACAAAAATTCCCATCTAACTTCTAACTAACGTTCATCTTTTGTGCGCTTTGTTCCATTCGCTAAGTTGTCATATGTTCCATTTCCGGTGCATGACTTCCAAGACAGGTCCAAAAGCATGCTCCAACACTTATCTTGGAGAGAGAATTGTTAGTTTTGATTTGCAATGAGGTTGTTACATCATTGAGTGGTCAATATCTAGGGTTGTTAGTTTTGACCATGTCAATGGAGGATTTAGAAACTCTCTCATCTATAGAAGAGAGTATTGCTCATTGTACTCTTTTCTAAAACTTGATATAATAGAACTCTCTCTCATTATTCATGCCTATTTCTTTTTGTTAAGTGTATTGGGGAAATTTTGTAGAGATAAGTAGAAGATCTAAGTGCTTGATGTTGAACATTTTTTCCTTCTTCAAATGACTAATACATGGAAAATGTTTAAGTAAGTTTTATTTTCAAAATTTAGTGCTATTTGTTTGTTAAGTAGCTTTATTTTTAGCACTTGATGTATTTCTCTTAAAAGTAAGTTCCTAGATTTTTAGATATTTCATGTAGATTTATGTGGAGATTTTCAGCACTTGAATTCTCCATATATTTGAAGAGAAATAAAAATTTGGCTATCAAATGTTGATGATAGTAGCATCGGGAGGTCTCTTCCACAAGTCGGCTCAAAGAAGATAAACAATAAACATTTATTATTATACACAAAAGGCAAGTCGGCCCCAACTAGAGTGCAAGTAGACCCTCGGAAAAGTGGACAAGCAAACATGAAGAAGAGTATAAATAGATGACACCTCAATCATTTATCACCAAGCAATTCGCTCCACATCATCTACACAAGTGCGCAAGAGAGAGAAGGACAAAGGCTAGAAGAAGAAGATCATTTTATTGGGTTCGCTATCTTTGGGAGAGTTTCTTCTTTGGATCTAGGGTTTTTCTAGAGGTTGTCTATGAGATTGCTCTTGTAGTTGGATGTACTTTATATCTTTATCTGAATATTTACATAAGAAAGGTCGTTGTATTTTCTTCCCTTGTGCAGAAGGGTTTCCTAGGATAAAGCTCCGTGTCTTTTTGTTTATGTGCATGATTATATTTTAGTGATCCTTATTTTCTTTCTGCCGCAAATAAAGATCTAAATAATATTGCTATATTAAAAATCTAACATGGTATTAGAGTAGTGCCGAAAGAGGTCATTGTTGGAAACTATGGCTTCTAGGTTCAGAGATTTCTAACCATCATTTTGATCCGGAAACATTGTTTTGGAAATCACCCTAGGAGGGCGTAATTATCTATGGAAGCATATCTTCATTCTAAGGATTTTCAGTTTTGACCTAATTTCTGCTGGAACTGGGAAACTAGGGTTTCAAAATTTGAGATGTTTTGTCCCTAAATCCGGATAAAAGGAGGACTATTCAACTCGCCCTAGGTGGGCACATATTTCCTTGGGAATATATTTTCCAAATTTCAAACTTCATTTTGACCTAGCTCCTGCCAGGGTTTCTGGATCATATCTCTGTTCTCCAGCTTCTAGTCAAGATGAAAAGTGTTAAAGGGGAAGATAGACTTGATGGGGCTTTCAACTTCAACTCATGGAAGTCTACGGTACTCATGATCTTGGAGGAGAATGACTTTCTGAAATTTGTGAATGAAAAGGTACCAGAACCAGAAGTAGAAACATAGAATTCTCAGTGGAAGAAGAATGATGCTAAGGCAAGAAGGATTCTAATAGGCTCTATTAAATATCACTGGATACCTCAAATATCTTAGAAGAAGATAGCCAAAGGAATGTTTAATGCTTTTAAGAAGCAATTTGAGAAAAACAATGTCAACATATCACTTTCCTTAAGACAACAACAAATGTCAAGATGACTAAAGTAGACTAAGTTGCATGTTACTTCCTGAATATTTCTGAGCTAAAATATCAGTTGAGCACCATTTGGGAGATATTTGAAGACATAGATCCTGTCATGATGTCCCTCAATGGTATTCCTCATTCTTGGGAACCATTCATTCAGAGCATTAGTGGGTGATCTAAATTTCCCAAGTTTTATTGATTATGGGTAGATTGTACTAAGGAAGAAACTAGATTGCATCTAGAGACAGTAGGAATGGTCCTCAACATGAAGAAATCGAAGCCCTTGCAACACATGCTAAAAGAGGAAGAGGAAAGGGAAGGACGAGTCAAGGCATAAAAGATATAGGTGGAATATCATGTCCATTTCCAGAACATAAAAGGAAGCCAAGATCTTTCACATATTCAGTGCTTCAAATGTAGGGAGTATAGCAGCATGCATCAACAACCAGTGTTGATGAGCCTCCATCAAATAAGACAAAATAATATGAGCTGGAGGAAATTGAAGATGATCATTGAAAGGAGTATTTATTCTAGTACACTCTATGTGTGGACCAATGATTGCATTATCTCTAGATGATGTGATTGTCATTGGTGATGTATGAAGATCTAGGTTATAGTTTTCTCAATGAGATTCCGACAAGAAAGAAGATAAATATTTGAGGACTCCACTGATTTACACAAGGAGGCAGAGATCAACAAGGATACAACAAAACACATGAAAGATAGTATTTGTATTTGAAATGTCATTTGAGTTTTTCCTTAAATTTCTGAGTGTTTTGAACATACTTAAGGATATTATTCATAATAGTTACATGGAAATATGTGATACACTTTTTTCTTTTATGCATTTATATATGACTGAGATTGGTGATCTGTGTAGGCTCATATTGGGTATGTTATGTATGTGTTGTGTAAGTAGCCTACAATGTTGCACAACATCCCGTGAGGCCCTTAATGGAGCTAGTCTAGGATGAAACCTCCTTGCTAACATACTATCAGGAGCATGCAGTGCTCTCAGTATGTTACTTAGTGTGTTGGGATATGGATGGGTGTTGTGTTGAAGAATTGGCTAAGATGCTAACATCTCATGAATGCTTACATGAACATGTGTACTATGTCATTATGATTGTCATTGCATTGAATTGATTGATTAGGATGCAATGTTGCTAACCATTTGACTGAATTTGACTTATAGGAAAGACCATATGTTATGGATTATAAGAGAAGGATGATGAGACTTGTTCTAAAGGACAAGTGATGGATGTGAAGTCTGAAAAGTTACATATACCATTAATATTCATTATTTGATAGGGAGCAGGGTTCTCATAAGAAGGAGGCTTCTAGGAGCATGACTCTCAACTAAGGTTCCATATCAGATAGTAGGATAGCATCTATGTCAAAGGGAACAAATAAAGTGGATGTGATGACTATTTAACATGGACATCATATATACATGGATCTGGTACATTCAGTCACATGTGGACCCATAACCCATAGGTCCAGAGGATCTCATGTGGATATTGATGGTTGGGAGCAGGAGGATTCAACAAATGTTGGTCTCTTGACTACAGATGTTCATCTTTCTCATGAACATGAAGAGTCACAATTAGTAGCAACTAATGAGTTCCATGAAGTTCCTTAGTCACTTCATAATGCTACCTAAGATGTGGGGACGACATGTAGAGCAGTTGGATTCTAGTTGGAGTCATGGAAGACTCTAGAAGTGGATATAGCATTACTTGTGCCTACATGGAGAGTTAGTATACTCTAGGACGAGCCCTACTCAGTTGACCTTTGAGGAGGTGTAGTATACATATGTTCAGTTAGAGAAGTGGCTCAGGATTCAGCATGTGCAAGTAGTATTGATGGTATTAAAGTTAAATCGAGTGGAATAATGCATCATTGAATGCTAATTTTGATGGAGGAAGTATAATAAGACAGATTGAGAGTGAAGCTGAGAAGCATGAGGTGAAAAGAAGAGTTGAGGAACTGCTGGCAAGACGTAATATTGAAGCGCTAACTGTGAATGCTTTGATTATGGCACCCCGCTAGAGGATGAGAAGCAAGTGGGGTGGGAGAAGTAGAAGAGAAAAGAAAGTTGTGGATAATGAAGAACAAAAATGGCATATGACAGGAATTCTTGAACACTGTGTGAATGATTTAATATCGGAATGGAGGAAGAGGAGATGCAGAATAGAATGGAAGAACAAGGGGCACCGGCGGGGTTGATCCCGTATTGGATAATGAGGAAAATATTAGCCAAAACCATTCTAGAGAGAGAAAGTTTTGGGTACCTAGTTATGCAGGTCCTCAACAATATGAAAGAAGATATTATGCGTAATATTGTGGATATGGAGGGGGTAATCAGATTGGAGAAGGCCCCATATGGGTATTGTGTGGAGCAGGAGGAACCTCCACCAACAAGTTCAGAGCGGCAGGAACCCAATAGAGAGGATCATCAGTGCCCGTCTCCATTGAACAAGGTCAATGCAAAGGAGAATGTAGAGGCACAAGGGATAGCTGGGAACCAGGCGATGGAGGAAGAGAAAAAAGTGTAGGAGGAAGGAGTGAAGTCAGTGTAATATACCAATAAAATCTGATGATACAGTAACTGACTTTCCTACAAGACTTAAGGCAAAAAAATGAAACTAGTGACTTGACTAGCTATAGGAAGGCAATTTCAAACAAATCCGGAAGGAATGAGGATCACTCTATCTAAGATATCCTTTTCAAAATGACTAGGACCATTAATATTCAAACATCATCTAGGATGAATTCTACTCCAAGGCTCCTGGGCACCCCAGCATATGCAAACTAGATCTTCAACTAAGAACTATCTGAGAACCAATGGTGAAGGATTTTGACTTAGCAAGGATTAAAAACATTAAATGGATGTAAAATATTAGTTCAGTTTCACTCCATCAAGTTTTAATAATTTTTTAGGAATTTTCAAAAGCAAACAAGCAAAATTGTCTCCCGAGACTGCACAACTAGTTCAATTTTAGGATTTTCCAAACAGTGGGAGAAGGATTCAAATTCTTGGTTTCAGACCTGGGTTGAGTTTATTGACATATTAAATGATATCATCAACTTAAATAAATAAATTTGGAGTTATAGAGGTTCATCTATCAATAAAAAATTGAAAACTAGCTCTTTTTCATGGCAATCTAGACTAGATGCAAGAAATTGGTATGTAAATTAGAATTCTCTTTATTCAAATTTCAAAATGGACTTCAGAGGTTCAATATTACATCAATGAAATCCATCATAAGCTGAAATACATCTCATATAATTCTAAATAAATAAATACATAAGAGACAAAACTTTCCATCATAGAAAGACTAGAAATCATCGGAATTTTGAATGGGAGACTTCCCAATCTATGCAAACAAGCTTGTTCTTCACTAGATCAGACTTAAGTACCTGCAATAAACTCAATTATGAATATTGGATGTCATCATCCTCTCAAAAGAATTAGGGGAACATCTCCCAACTTGGACTAGGGGCACATCTCCCAAGTCAAAGAGGAAAAATAGCTCTCGATTCAATTCTCAAATGACCAAAAAGATATCAAAATGGTGCACCCTCCTTATTTTATAACTTGGTTTGCTTCTTGGGCAAGTAATCCATGAGTTATATGCATTGAAACTGGACACTGGTTCTTTCCTTCTAGACTTCTCTCATGAAAAATAATAAAATAAGAATTAATAATTTTTAGGAGAGAATATCTTTTGGTGAGTTGGACGCTTCTTTGGTAAGTTTATTTTTCCTTGGACCTACTTGCCTTCATGATTTCACCCTCCTTGGCTAAACTTAGCCTCTATATATTTCCTAATAGGTTTTAGCTCGCTTTCTTGCTTTTGCTAATATTTATTGAGCCTTATCTCTCAAAATCAGGAAACTCCTATCTTCACTACTTTTCTGCTGCTTTTCTTGCTTTTTCTTCTTTTCTACTATTATGATTTTAATACTTTCATGTTTTTCCTGCTTTTCTTGCTTTTATGTTTTCTTCAGATTTTATGATGCTTTTCTTACTTTTACTACTTTGTCTCTGCTTTTCTGCTTTGCACTTCTTTTTCTTGCTTTTCTGCCTTATCCTGCTTTTTCCCTGCTTTTTCCTGCTTTTCTGCCTTATCATGCTTTCTACTTTTATATGCTTTTCTACTTTATTCTGCTTTTCCTGAGCTTTACTTCCTTTTTTCCTTGTGCCAACTTTTCCTTTCTTTTTCCTGTTTTCCCAGCTTTAACCACTTTTAACTTTTCTTTCACCTTCCTCTTTGGTTGACAACTCCTTGAGCTATCCTTATCTCCTTATGCGCCCTCATCCAAATCATTAACTTATTTAATAATAATTAAATATCAAAACAATAATTACATCACCTCCATTTAATTTATTCTAAGTCTAAAAATTTAAATTCATTGGCAATTAATTCCTCAAAACTTAACCCCTCATTAATTAATTAACTCCAAAATATCACTAGGACCCATGGGGTTGAATGGGTAGTGGTGGACCATGGTGGTATAAAAAATGGGGACATTACAGTCAGCAATAGTGGCAGGGTAAATTTTGTGTGCAATCTTTGGAACTCTATCATTTTTTTTTTCGGCAGGGATGGTAGCGACAATGTCTCTTAATGTTGTAAGTAGAAAGGCCACAAGCCAAACCATGATAGAACAAGGCCATGGGATGTGGAAATAATATTGAATCATTTTGATGTAAATCCCATTGATGGGCGTGATTGGGATGGGGTAGACTATCTTGAGAATTTAGGGAGGTTGTGTCTGAAAATAGACCTTGCATGGGAAATGTTTTTTATGGGGGATTTGGTCTATATGGGGAAGGGAAAATATTTTTTGGTGTACAGCTCTGTAAATGTGTTTTTGTACAACCCTATTTTGTATGAGAAAGTCAGAAGGTAAAGATGGCAAGTAGAAAAAAAAGGAACTAGGAGTAGCTCTTGGCCCGTGAAGGGAAATTTTTGTAACATTATGTACAGTTTTACCAGTTAGTAATCAAATATTTCTACCTCTTACTCGCAAAAAAAGGTTTGAAAAGGGATTGATATTATTTATAGCTAAGATTTTATAAATATGATCAGTGACACCATGGATGTAAGGGAGGGAAACAAGATCTTGGGGTGGGGTATTGGGGTGGATTTTTGGGGTTTAAGATGGAGCCGTTGAATGAAAGGATTTGTTAATATTGGCTAAGGAATAACCTTTACCTAGGATGGATTTAGGGAGGTGGGTTCTCTCAGTGTTAAAAATTTGGGGATCAAAGATACAAATAGCTCTAGAGACAAGGGCTTTGAGCACGACATATTTTTGAGGAACATAGTGATGAGATTGGGATTGAAGGTATCTATCTATATGGATAATTGTTTTACTAACATAATGTGAAAGGAAACCATTAGGTTGATGAGTACTAGGACATTAATGAAAGGGATCAAATTGCCTTGTTTGATTTCCATGGTGAATTGAATTTCATGCAGATAAATTCTAATAAGATGGTTATGAAATGAGTCGAGGGAAGACCGACCATGGGTCCAAATGACAAAGTTATAATTGAAAAAACAAAATCATCATTTGGGTTTTGTATGGAAGCTATTGAGTGATAATGATTCAAAGTATTCGATGAATATGCTAGCTACTATAGGGTATAAAGATGATCCCATGGTTGTAACTTCAATTTGTTTATAAAAAAATTGTTTAAAACTAAAGCATGTATAAGCGATGTAGATCTTGATAAGATTTAAGGTTTCGTGATCAAATGAATTGGAAGTGAGATTAATATATTTGAAGATAGATAGTTTACCAAAAGGTCTTAGTTATCAATATGAAACTTATAAATTTTGTGGAAGAAATTAGTTGAATATTTTATAAAGGAGGAGTTGTGGCCAGTAAATGGTAGAAGTTTTTCATCTAAGAATATGTCTAAGGCCTAGGTGGGAGCTCTAGTGAAGATAATAATGGATCTAAGAGGGTTATCTTTCTTATGGATCTTAGGTCAGTCATAGATTTTATGGGTTTGAGGATTATGGAAAAGACGATGATTTCTTAGAGATGGATCAAGGGAGGAGGACTTGATAGCATTGGTGACAAGGTTCATGATTTTATTGATGGTATTTTGGAGAGAGGTTTGTATGAGGAGGAATAATGTTCAAGTAAATTGTCTTCATAATATGAGGTGTTCATAATTACATAATCATTACCTTTATCGTCTTTTAGAATAATAATGTTTGGGTTGTCATTAATACATTGAAGGTTAGGAAATTCATCTTTGGAAAGATTAGATTTTGGGAGTCCTGCAAAACAAATAATTTGGGTGTGGCCATGTCTAATATCTTCGAATTTGTGATTGGGGAGATTCTAAGTTATAAACTCTATAGAGAAAAGAATGTATTCAAAGGAAATGTGGTAAGGAACAATTTCAAAACGCAAACCTTTTTGGAGGATTTGAACGGAATGAGGGTCTAATTATAGGAATGAGGGATTAATAACTATAGTTATTAATCTCACCTTTGGCTATTTATTTAAAATCACTTGTTTGACATATGTAGTCAACCACATAAAGGTAGCCAAACATTATGGGATTCAACTCATGAGAGTGGACTCGATTGGAATGTGAAGTTATTAGATCCACATTATATGGAGTAAGTATGGGTGCATATCCATGCATTGGAGGTTTTGGTTAAGAACCAAAATCTATATATATATGATCTCTTAATTGATTTATCATGGAAATATATCATGTAGCTTTTCTCCCTACACTTAAGTTCTTATGATGTCTGTTGAGACCACCATTGTTCTTGGAATCTCTATTCTCCAATTCTGTTGTTTAATTTCTTGTTCCAACAAGGTACCAAAGCTATTGGATTCTTGATTTGGGTTATGTAGAATGTGGAGAGTTCCAATAGAGCTTGTGGTTTGATGGATTGGTAAGAATTTGTTTATGCCACTTGAAAGTATGGTGATTTGATGAATGTGATTATCGTACCTTAATCTTGGCATGATATGATGTACTCATTGATGTGGGTGAGTCAACTACTGTATGGTATGAAGTTGGATTTAACCATGATGTACCCTAGTGGATGAGTTGTAGAAATTTCTTGGGTGTTATTCTAATAGAATTATGAAGCTTTGATAGACATGAATATGTTGTGGTTACTTGTATAAAGGTTCAATTGGATTGGTTGACTAACCTTTCAACCTAGGGTATTTGTTGACTCAATATTAGTTGAAAATAATTGAAGTAGTACACTAACTTGGATGATTGAATATTGATTAATTGGTCTCGGTCAATGGAAGGAATCAACTGGCATAACACATCGACTAAGGATCAATAGAGTATTTCCATATGTTTGAATAGCATTAGAAATAGTATTTAAGAAGTCTATTTATGTGAAACACGCACACTATTGACTATGACTAGAGCAAAGACCCATGTTTCCACTAATAGATCGATGGGAAATTTCCACATTTGCTATCAACTAAGGAGAATTGATTGGAAGAATCAATTTGACATAGTCGGCTAAATTGAGAATCGACCAATTGAATATAATTGACTTGTTCTAAATCGTATCTAAATATAGGGATCTTTGATGAAGACGAGACCTTGATTTTGCAAAATTTTTTTAGGAAATTCAAGAGAATAAAACTCTTTCCTTGTAGGAATCCCATGATCAAATTCAACAAGAAGCATTTTCCTTGTAGACTAATGTTTCCCTACTACATATAGAGAATGGAAGATTGAAGGATCAATTAGAGACATCCCATACCCAGCTAGAGGATGAGGTTTCCCTCTTTTAGACTACCATTTTACAAAGCAGTGATGAGAAATGTAGGAAGATTGATGTCTTGGAAAGAAAGATGCACAATGTCTTCTAGAATCTTATAGATGAATTTGGAGATACGGTAGATTTAGTTGATGAATTGGAGGAGGAATTCAAATACCTCACTCATTTAAAGACTAATGGTTTGAAGGAGAATATTTGTAGGCTAGAGGTTTCCAACACCTAGATAGCGAATGTGGTTTCCCACTTCCAGGCCTATGCTGATGAGCTTTGTGAAGAAGTTGCTCATCTTTAAGCATATAATGTTTTATTATTCAATGAGTACTAGGGATTAAAACAAGATTAAGATGTTCTATTGTTATAGATGACTAAGAAGGATGAGAGTATTGACAATTTGTAGGGTTGAACATGGTCTTGAAAAAATTCAATCGACTAAAGCTTGTTGTGAGTAAGTTTGATGTTAAGAAGCTTGATAGTATCTCTCAAATCAATTCTCTTGATGTTTCATTCAATGCTATTGTTAGTAATATTAATTGTAAGAAGGATGGTATTTATGTGATCACTTCCCATCACTATTTGTTGATTACTACTACTAATATTTCTCTTGCATTTGAGAAATAAATTATTGGTATTGTGTCCTGACTATTAATCAAGATGAAATATACTGTTAAGTTTAAACCAAATAGACTAGCAAGATCACTGAAAGAAACATAATCACAAGATAGACACAGAATTTACCCTCGGAAACCCTCATGGGGTAGAAAAACCACCAAAGCTTTCCTCAATAAGATGATCAACCAAAATACAAGATGTGCTCCAAGACTTGTCCTTCTTCTCTACCTCACATGCAGACCTCCCAGACAAAAGTGCGCTACTTTCTAAGTTGTGGAAGTGTGTCAAATGAGGATCTCTCCTCCTCTATTTATACTAGTTCCCGACTGACCAAAATCCCTAATGGGGTCGACCTCTCCTAGAGAAGTCTAATAACCCCTAAAATATAAAATCAGGGCCGACCCCCACATGGTGGGTGTAATAACCCTAGTTACCACAAACCATCGGAGGAATAAACATCTCCGGATATATAATAGAGTCACCTCGGAGGGATAAAACATCTCTGGAATAATAATGTACAAATATAATATTCTTAGAAGTTACAATATTCAACACTCCCCCTTAACAAGAAGGATATTATAACAACATCTGCAGGAGCAAGGAGTCATCGAATAAATCACACATGATACATCTGTATATCATCGGAAGCTTTCTTCAATACATCATCATCAATAACTTAACCAGTTACTGGAACAACATCATCATCGTACTGGAACAACATCATCATCGCATGATCATCAACATCGTCATCACACGATCATCAGTATCATCATCACACGATCATCAGCATCGTCATCACACGATCATCAACATTGTCATCACACAATCATCAGTATCGTCATCACACGATCATCAGCATCGTCATCACACGATCATCAACATCATCATCACACGATCATCAGCATCATCATCACATGATCATCAGTATCATCATCACATGATCATCAGTATCGTCATCACGTGATCATTAGCATACCATTCATTTAGGACTATATCCAAGGATGATTTAATCCCCACCGTACATTTAGTACTATGTCCAAGGATGACTTAATCCTCACCCCATTCATTTAGGTCTACATCCAAGGATGACTTAATCCTCTCCCCGTTCATTTAGGACTACGTACAAGGATGACTTAATCCTCTCCCCGTTCATTTAGGACTACATCCAAGGATGACTTAATCCTCTCTCCGTTCATTTAGGACTATGTCCAAGGATGACTTAATCCTCTCCCCGTTCATTTAGGACTACGTCCAAGGATGACTTAATCCTCTCCCCGTTCATTTAGGACTACGTCCAAGGATGAATTAATCCTCTCCCCGTTCATTTAGGACTACGTCCAAGGATGACTTAATCCTCTCCCCGTTCATTTAGGACTACGTCCAAGGATGACTTAATCCTCTCTCTGTTCATTTAGGACTACGTCCAAGGATGACTTAATCCTCTCTCCGTTCATTTAGGACTACATCCAAGGATGACTTAATCCTCTCTCCGTTCATTTAGGACTACGTCCAAGGATGACTTAATCCTCTCTCCGTTCATTTAGGACTACGTCCAAGGATGACTTAATCCTCTTCCCGTCCATCAAGGACTTCATTCTCGGAGACCATACGTCTACGGATTCTTTTAGAACATATGTTCAAGGATGATACAATCCCACCTGTATCCTCATCAATACAGATATACAAGTATTCTCATCAATACAAGTATCATCAAAAGCATGTATCCTCACTAATACATATATCATCAAAAGCATGTATCCTCACCAATACATATATCATCAAAATAATGTATCCTCACCAATACATATATCATCAAAAGCATGTAAAATAAGTATTCTAATTATAAGAGTCCTAAATCTAAATAATCTAAGTATAAGTATCCAAGTGTAGTAAACAGGTATTCACATCATCGACCTTGTTGTCGATGAGGCAATTTCATCATCAGTGACTACACTACTCCCCCTTTCGAGGAGGGTCCTTTTGAACTACACCAAGCTTGTCTCGGAAGTATTCAAATTTCACTTGAGACAGAGGTTTGGTCAGAATATCAGTAATTTGATCCTCAGTGCTCACATACTCGAGCTTAATGGCTCCTCTCTGCACCATATCTCGTATATAAAAGTATCGTATCTCTATGTGTTTTGATTTATTGTGGAATACAAGATTTTCTGTCATCTTGATACAACTTTGATTATCACACATAATCACAATGGGATCCGTTTCTAATTCAAACACTCCAGATAGTAGTTTCCGAAGCCATACTGCTTCACAGCTAGCAGAACAGGCAGCTATATATTTTGCTTCAGCAGTACTGAGAGCCACAGTGGATTGTTTCTTGCTGAACCAAGAAATCATGGCAGATCCAAGACCATAACATCTACATGATGTACTCTTCCTGTCTGAAACACTTCCCGCCCAATCGGAATCTGAGTAACCATGTAATATGAGTTCATTATTTCCAAGGTAGTATAGACCAAAATCTAAAGTACCTTTTAGATACCTCATTACATGCTTTGCAGCTATTAGGTGAACCTTCCTTGGTTCTACTAGATATTGACTCAGAGTATTTACAACAAAGCATATATCTGGTCTGGTATTTGTTAAATACATCAAAGACCCAATGATTGGTCTATATAGAGTTACATCCACTAATTCTGATGAGTCATCAACTAATAACTTCAAGTTGGAGTCCATGGGAGTAGCCATGGCTTTACACTCCAACATATCAAATCTTTTCAAAATTCCCACAGCATATTTACCTTGATTTAAAAAGATTCCTTTTGGTTCTTGCCATACTTCTAGACCTAAGAAGTAGTGCATTAATCCAAGATCCTTCATTTCAAATTTTGAAGCTGCTAATGAATCTATAAACCGCCTCTTCTTATTCTACTCATATATCTAGCGCACGACGGATCTTGTTTCTTAGGTAAACATGCGTAAATATCCTTTGGCATGGTGCTGATTTAAATGATGCTCTTCAGTATTGGTTTGATGATATCAGTAACCGAGACTTTGCTTCTCTCCTGGCTGTTTTGATCTGGAATACCTAGATTGCTCGAAATTATGTGATATTTCAAGAGAAATATATTAATCCATGTTTTGTAGCATAAAAAAGTATGGTCGTCTTAGATCTATTTCCTCAATTTTTCAGCACAATCAAAATTTGTGACATTGTGGTTGAGAACATTGACAGACCTATATGTTGGGAAAATTTTGATGGCGCTTCTCAAGGGAACCTAGTGATAGGTGGTGCAAGATGCATTCTCTATTTCAATGATTCTCAATGGATAAATTTCTTACTGGGTATTGGTATGAGAACCAATAATCACGTGGAGTTGATGGCTCTCAAATTGTTTATGTTGCTTTCTCTTTCTAAGAATGTACAAAACATTCAGATTTTTGGGGACTCTTTAATGATTGTTCAATGGATGAAAAGGAACCAAGCTCTAAAGAATATCCATCTTCTGCCTATTTTTGAAGAAATCCTTCGACTCTCACATATGTTCACTAAGATTTCTTATCATCATATATATAGAGAATGAAATGGAGCAGCAGATCGCCTTTCTAAGGAAGGTCTTGAGGTTAGAGAAGGTTATTGGATTCTCAAGGAATTAGACCATGAAAATTTGAAGGAGCATGATCCTGGTTTCCATATGGGATAATGGTTTATATAATCTTATCCATTTGCATGAACATCCCGATTTTTTTTTGGATTTAACACCATATATGTTATATCTATCTATTTATGCTAAAAATAGTCCATATTATCTACAGTTTATAGATTGTTTTCTTTTTCCTATATGGTCTCTCCATACACCACACTATATGTGTTATATTTTTTTTGAACTTATATGGCAGCCTATGTGCCAATGAACTATGTAAAATATAATTTATACTTAATATAAATTGCACTCTTTTTCTCGAGGAAAAAAAGAGAATCACAGTCCACTCTTCCTATACCTCAAAAATAATAGTTGTTGACTATATAAATCCAATAAAAGTGACTTAATACATTATAGACAAACTAGAAATAAAATACATAGCATTTATTTCCTACCCATCCAGGAACTCATTGAATTAGAAAGTGCTTGGATTCATCTCCAGTGCTTCTTTAAAAAGTTCATCAAATTTATGATTAAGTTCATGAAGGATATGAATGAAGGCGGTCCACTGAAAAGACAGAATAGAGATTCAAACTTCTTGAAGCAGATGCTCGAGTCTCACAATTTTGAGGCAATCTTTTTTGTTCTCCCAATTGATCATTACCTTCAAGTCACCCAGTCTTCTTTCATTCTGGAGAAATGGACAATGCCCAAAGCACCATAAGCTCATCGTTTGTGTTGGTTCCTTGACTCAAAGTGGTGTATTGAATGATGAAATAGTGAGAAGGAGAAAGGGATAGGATTTCCCCAACTCTATAGTGAGAGGGATGACCTTGGATGGTGCCATCAAAAAACCCCTAGGGAGTTTGTAGATCAAGCTAAGGCATGACTAGGTTGCAATACTTTGTCGAATTCGAGTCCACTTTGAACTCCTTCACCATTTTAAGATGAGGTTGGATGAAAATTAAGGATGGATCCACTTATCTTGGAAGACTACACTATTACGAGCCCTCCGGATACCACACATAAATAAGCATGTAAAGGCCCAATAACTACTCATCACACAATCTTGTTACCAAAGTTGTAGGCTTTGTTCCATATTATTGTTCATCCACAAAAATTTGGCCTTGTGAGACTAAGCCGTGAGGTTCCAGGTTTTGTCTACATAAGAACATTTAACAAAAATATGAGAAACTAATTCTTCATTTAATTTTTAGAGTGAGCAACGATTTGGACCAATCCATTTCCTCTTCATACCATTGTCCTAGGTTAAGATGTTTTTACTCATATCCAACCATAAAATAATTTTTGGTTTTTGATGGCCCAGAGCTTTTTGGATGGCTTTCCACCACCCTTGTTTATTTCCTATGAATTTTATTTCGAACAAGATTGAATAACCGAGTTTGGTTATGTATTCCCCCATAGTCGATTTTTTAGGCCATACAAAAGAATCCTTATCGTCCAAATTTAGGAATATGCAATTAAACACTAGTTTGTTAATGTAACGAGACCATTACAAGGCTTCGTCACCTTGCAGCCCGAGGAGATGAGGGGAATTCCATCCTTGATGACCCTGCTCTTGTGGAGACTGATATTGAGCATTGACCAAGACATTAGTTTTCTTAGGATGAAAGGAATTTCTAATATTTTCAAAGAGCCAATAATATTTGTGTAATCCCAACTAAGGTTCCTCTCTAATTCTCACATTATTTTTGTCGGAAATATGCCAAACAATACACTCTACTATAAGTGGGAAGGTAGCAACAAGGGATTTCCACATTATAGAACCATTCTTGTTTGATTTAATGGGAATCTTACAAAATCACTCCTCCATGATAGATCTAGGGAGGTGTAATGTCCCCTTCTCCTTATTAAATGCAGGGAAGGAAACATTAACAAAATATCAATGCATTCATATGAATTTATATCATGCCCGGTATGTTGTTAATGTTTCCTTCCCTGCATTTAATAAGGAGAAGGGGACATTACAGGAGGTACTTGGAAATTATAATTCTACCTTATGGAGAGATGTTATGAGTTAGAGTCCATAGACTTCTGGTAGCCAAGGATCGATTGAAAAGGAAAGGATTGTTGGTTCCCCATCCTCCTAGATATTTGGGATGAGCCACCTTATTCAACTTCACAAGGGGAATCCCCTACAAATATGAATTCCATTATACCATAAGAAAGAGAATTGCTTTTCCTTATTTTCATCAAAATACCCTTTGGAATGGAGGCTATAGAATCCTAAGACTAGAATAATTTGGAGCACTGATTTAATCAGAACCATTCAACCTCTATGAAACAAAAATGGATTTCCCCATAAATATATTTCTTCCTTGATCCTCTTGTACAACCAAATACGTTATGCATATGAGTAAGAATTCAGCTTTAAGATAAAACCATGATACTTGAAGCCTTTGAAAAGGACTTTGCGAGGAAAAGTAAGAACAAGGTCCAAACTATTAAGGAGATCATTATTGAATAGGTTATAAAGAAGGAACAAATTATCTATATCATTCTACATCCCTGTAGCCTTTCCATAAAGTTCTAAGATACTCTTAAAAGCTTGGAATTTGAACAGAAAACCTTCTTCGAATAGGAGGACATCGTCGATAAAGAGAAGATGTGTTAAGAATTTGGTGAGCGAGACCTTGAATCCTTTAATGACTCCCAAGTATTTAGCATGGGAATTTTTTTTAATAAGAGCTTCAACGATCAAAAGGAAAAGGAAAGGGGAGAGAGGATATCCTTGATGCAACCTCTTGATGGACAAAAAAGCTGCGACCGTGAACCGTTGATCAAAATTGCGAAAGAGGCCAACTGGACACAACCCATGATCCAATTTGTTGAGTTGAGAGCCATTACTAATTGGATGAGAAAAAGCCATAAAAAGCTCTAACGAATAGATTATTTCACTAAAGAAACTTCATCATGTGTTTGGCGCTTGTGTAAAAAACCGAATTGCTCTTCCAAGACAATTTCACTTAAAACTGACTTAAGATGCTTGGCAATGATTTTTTAGATAAGTTTGTAAATATCATTGTAGCATGAAATCATACGATATTCATCAAAATACAAAGAACATTTCTTTTTGAGAATTAAGATTGAAAAAGTTGATTTAAGTGATTGCATACCTTTTTTAGAGTGTTGAGACTCTCAAACTAATTTTAGAAGATCATCCTTGAGAAGGTAAAAAAACCATGTAAAAATCTACTATGATCCTATCAGGACCAGTACTTTTACCTTTTATAAAGGATAATAGGGTGTTCCTTAACTCTTCTTCTGTTACTTCTGCATATAGCCTCTGAGTCATATATTCTATTATCATGCGAGGAAAATGACACAGGACTCCTAGAATCTCCTGAATTGGACACCTTGGAGCTTCTGAAAATAGAACCTTGAAATATCGCACTCCTGCCGCTACTTTTTCATGAAAAGAAGCACCTCTCCTTCTGGAATGCGTAATTATGATATCATGTGAATATTTCTTTGATAGGAGGAAAATTTATGAAAATAATTTTATTGGTGTCTCCCTTGGAAATCCAAAGGGCACAACTTTTAATCCTCCATGTTGCTTCCTCCTTAGCTAATAAATCTTATATTTGTGGCTTGAGAGAGCATAGCTTCAAGACATCTTCCGAGGAGAAAACACCTGTATCATTTCTAGTAAATAAACATTTGATCTTGTCTTCTATCTCTATAAGATGACCTTGCTCTCTTTCCTTGTATTTCTTAGCCCAATATTTGGAGACTACATTGACCTTGGATAAATTATCCACCACCTGCGGCATGTAAGAGATAGAAGGGAGATCCTGAAGAGGAACCCATACTTCTTTAATTGAGGCGAGGTAATCTTCTTCAAGTATCAAATATGGATTGAAATTTAGTGGAGCTATCATATTTTTTCTTCTTTATCAAGGGATAAAATAATCTGGAGATGATTTGATATTCCTCTAGATTCAACCCAAGAAATAATCAAAATATCACCATCATCAACTTCTCGGAGACCAAAATCCTATCAAGACATTTGGATATATATTCATCTAGATTTATATAATTCCACCATGTAGGCATGATTTTGACACGTTCAACATTGACGAGACCATGAGCTTCAAAAAAGGAAGAGAAGAAGTTGCATAATGGGTCTTGTATAGGATGAGGGCCCTAAAATTCCTGTTGTGAGGGAGTTAAATTTAGGTCTCCACCTAAAATCATAGAATTATGATTCAAGAGGATGTCAGAAGATAAGGCTTCACAAAACTATCTTCCATCTATATAAGGACCATATACATTTAGGATTAAGAATGTATCTCTGAGCCTCTTATCTTCTAATCTTCTAAAACCACATTAATAGCTCAATTAAATGATGCTAAAGAGACCAAAACCAGGGAAGGACTCCACATTTTCAGGAGACCTCCAGAGAGTCCAACAACATCAATAGTTGCTAAGGACCAACCTTTTAACTAGGGTACCAACATTGCACGGCCTTTATTTCCTGCAACCATGGTTTCCTAGATTAATAAAACATATGGAATCAAGGATTTACACAACCTTTAGAGGGAAAGGATTTTGGGGTTCCCCCTACCCCATTGAAAGAAATACAAATCGTTGAGTTCCTCTAGGTGGGGCTTTACCTGCTCCAAGGGCCCACAGAATGGTAGAATGTTTACCCATCTTAATGTCCAATGTTTCTTTTTTATGAGATTTAGAGATAAAGGATTTCCTTCTTACCAAAATCAACAGAGTAGGGTCTAAAGCTAAACCACCATAAGAGGAAGCTTCTTCAAGAGCTTTGGATTTCTCCTTGATGTAGTATGTCGGTCTGAACGTTTTTGGAAAAGAATCAAGATGGAGAAGAATATTGGTTCCAAGAGGGAATTCTTAGTATGTATCCAACAGAGGAGAAGGATAATGGATAGGGACAGGGGTGAGAAGCTCCTAGATGAAGAAGGAGGGACTTCAAAATATTGCAAACCAGAGGGATTGACAAAGGAGACTATAGAACTTTCAACTGCCACACCAACTATCGGAATAAGAGGAACAAAAGGAGAAGTTGGGAATCAAAGGGAGGAACTTTCTTACCATAATCCAAAAATAATTCGACTTCTTCCTCTTGAGGGAGACGAGCCTGAAGCGTTTTAACATCCAAAGGAGTCTCTGCATTCCCCTTTTCACCTTTATCAAGAGCATGTGTGATAGCCTTGAACGATGGAAAAAGTGGTTCCTGAATCTTTTTCACCCCATTTTTTGAGTACACAAACGAGGGGGGTGGTTCAATTCACAACTTTCTTGCAGATGTCCAACTTGTTGACAAGAAAAACACCAGAAGGGTAGCTTCCAGTAGTCTAACTTGTGCACCCATGTACGACCATTCAATTCTAGAATTATTTCTTCAAGTAGACCTTCACAAATATCCAATCCACTTGAATTGGAGCACATCTTCTATCCTCCTTTACTTCCCAATCTTCCTCGAGTGCAAAAAAAGAACCAATTTTGTTTCTTATAGCTTGAAGAATACTCTCTTTCCAGGGGACTAGATGGAGGCCCAATAATATTACCAATACCTTCTATATGTTGTAGATTCCTTTTACAAGGTCGAAATTAACATGCCATTTATGCAACAACAAACTAGAGGGCTCCCAATTCCAACATTGACCCAAGAGCTTGTCGTCGTTAGCTTGAGTCTTTGTGTGGATATAGATCCAACAACGAGCAAGAACATGAAAGGTTAGAACATATCCTAATTATGAACACTAGTTTTTTATTATCAATCCAACTATCAAGGAGACCCTTTCTTCCTGGACAGGATATCTTCTCGAATTATATTTCCTAGCTTTTCCAAAGCTTTCTGTTTGACTTGGTATAGTAGGGAGTTAATGGATGACGTAGGAAACCAGGGGGCACATGAGGGAGTAATTACTTATCCTACTTGAAAACATATGTCCAAAGGATCCATCTATACATAGCATCAACCTGACACATAACATCGTGTGCTCGGAGGTGAATATTAGCATTAGAAAAAATTATTTGATGCTTATTTGCATCATCTTTGTAATCAACCAAATCTTTCTCCGTGAATTCGACAAACTCCAGTCAGTGAAGGAATAGTAAATACTAGATGGTACCCACCTTGGGATTAACCTCGACCAGAGCCAGGAAAAGGCCGAAAAAAAGTCGAAATGAACCCCCCCCCCAAAAAAAAAAAAAAAAACTGTGAAGATATCGTGTTCGAAACTTAAAGAAGATAAACACCCCCCTCCCCCTAAATACGAAAACCTCTAAAGAAGCCAAACTTTTCTCTATATAATGTAATTTAGTTCCACATTAACTACTAGTTTATTTTGTTTTTTAAGTGAGGTTTATAATTGTTTTATTCCTTAATTTTGTTTGAATTATTAATAAATAATTATTGATTTGGAAACAAATGACAAGTCAATTTTACTTAATAATGGGTGAATCCATAAATATGGTTAACACTTTTTAGTGAAATGTGATAATGAAATACATTTTACATATTTTTTAAATTAAATCCCTTTAAACTCATATATGCCTTGTGAGATTTTGTCAGGCTTGATGTGCAATAAAAAAAATTAAAAAATAGTATAGAGTTTTGTTTTCTATCTAACAATATTTTTTCAAAAAATATTAATATCATTTAAAGTGTTAAATTTTCATTTAATTAAAGTTTGTCCTTGAAAATTTTCAAAAAAAATAAAATTTAAAAAGTGACTTTTGTTCCAGTTAATTAATTCAATGTTTAATATGATCAAATATTTTCCTATTGTTTACATAAATTGAGAAAACAAAAATATGATTTTGATTAGGACACATCCACAAAGATCCCACATATTTTTTATAACCTTTTGGTTGTGTAGTTTTTATGCTATTGATTTTCTCCAAGCACCTTTGGAATAATGGATAAAAATTTCAAGTATAAATGTGAAAAGAAAAGAAATTAAAATAAAATATGAAATTGTAAGTGTGAAATCATATGCCATTGGATACATGATCCACTAACAAATCCATTGGCATCAACTCCACCACCTAATATCGGAAAGACATGAATGGGTTTCAATCCCTTGAAGTTTCACTTACAGAAAAGCTTGCAGCAAGGGGGGTATATTTTTGGATTTTAAACCCTAAGTGATTGAGTAATATAACTCAAACAATGGTTTTAAAAATATAGATCAAGACACAATTTGGATTTTAAGATACCTTGATAGAGGGTTAATTATACCCTCGATTTAGTTTTTTTTGGTTTATCAAATAGCTCAATCAAGTTATTGCAGCAAAAATCACAATCCCCTAAAAAAACTGTCAGTTTTCTACAAAAGCATAAACTTGATAGTTTGCACTTGAAAAAAAAGAAGAAAAACATATGCACATGAACCAACTCACATGGATGTGATATGAGTAAGTTACTATGAATTGTCCTCTTCTTTGGGTGTAACCTCTAACAAGATTGACTTGCATGACAATGATATACCTAGTTTAGAATTCATGGGGAAGTTCCAAAAAAATATTTACAAATATATAAAACACTCTCACAGGTCCAGGTGGCAAGCTTCCTCATTCAGATAGTCACATGATGTATTCAAGCCAGGCACATTCCTATAAGTTCTAGACTTTTCCAAGAATTGCAAATTTTCTCCCCATAGTAAGATACAAAGTGATATACAAAGCAAGTACTATAATTCTAACCAAGTGTTTATAATCGTGAATGTCTTGCATAGGTGGCCATTGGGTGGTATGGACATTACTCTATAGTCATACAATGTGATTAAGGAGTACCATTTTTATGTTAGTGATGATAGTGAGCATGACAGATTGTTTGTTCATCATTTATTTGGTTTGATCCATGAATAATTTAGAAAGAATGAGATAACATTTACAAAAAACATGAGTTGGTATAATGAGTGTGTAGGGAAGATCATTAAAATTCATAAGAAGAGAAATCATCTTACACATTACAAGTTCCATGAAACCATGAAATCAGAAATCATATTGTCCACCCTTGACACTAGTCATCTAACCAAATATTCAATTGAGGCAAGTCCCAGTCTACAAAGATTCTTCATTATTGGGAGCATTCCTTGGTGATCCACCTAAACCACCACCCACATGTTATTTACCTTCATACACCATATTAGTATCATATGAGGCATATTCAACCTCATCACCTATGTCATGTATGGAAGCCAATGGAATCTTAGTTACAACCAGTGAGGGGAAAGAAAAATGGGATATGTGCAATGGGGGGTGTTGTACCTAATGGGGTGTTGTCACCAATTAGGTACAACACCCCCCATTGAACATATTCCATTTTTATTTCCCCCCACTGGTTGTAACTAAGATTCCAATCACGACCACACTAAATATTTTGATACTCATCTTTAGGATACTTGTATGTTACCTCATAGTTTCTAACCTTGATTTCTTCTCTATATCCTCATCCCATGTGGTCTTTCACCACATAGATCCTCCCCATTTTCCCACATTGGTGACTCAAAATCCTATTGTAGAGTCATTATCCCAGCACTACCCAAAACCAACAAGAAGGCTAGGGGGAAGAAAAATGCTATTGGTAGAACTAATCCTCCTAGGATCATCATAGCCTATTGGACTAGCACTTGTATACAAATGCTTACCTCATTGTATGAAATAATATGGTCTCACTCCATATATAAAATGGTGTCTCTTCCCTCAAATTGTTTTTTTAAATTTTTTAAACCTAGTGTTTGGAGAGGTAGAATCACGGGTCTTGTCTATAGTTATACCTTAGTTTGAAGTTTCTTTCCTTCAATATTTTTTTCTATATTTGTTTGAATGCATTTTGAGACAAGAAAAAATGGCACTACTTATTTTTTATTGTTCACAACCAATGTTGTCTAATTTACCTGAATTGTAGTTAAAATAAGGGGTAATTGTCTTTGGAAGTTAATAACATCAAAGTGATAAATTAATTGGAATATGCAGGGATAGAATATAATAAGTCATTGTGGAGAACCTATTACCTCATAGGTTTCGAGAAGGATCTGTAGTGGTTTTGAAAGGGATGGAAACTTTCTAAAATTTTTGGATGCAAACACAAGAGAAGATTCAAGAACCCGAGTCCTAATCAGATAGTTTTTTTTCTTCATAAGATTGGTAACATATTCTGTTGATTAAAAGTAAAAAAATGAAGAGTTCATGGTGCCTGACATGTTGCTAGGGAAACCATATCATCTACATAACCAAATTTTAACCATAGTTTTCCATAGAGGTCCAAAATTTAAAACTTTACATATAGACTCCAAAAGTTGAAGAAATTTCAAAGTATCTTAGGCTAAAATACCTATTGGCATACAACCTAAAATAGATATGAGGTGCATAATCAAAACAAACAATGCCTATGAGACTAAGGAAAAAGAAAATAATGATCAAAAAAAGACTTAAGTGTCATCATAAATATTCATAGTGGCAAATTTTGGCTTGGCCAAATTAGAGCTAGTCTGCACTGTAGAAGTTTGTTCTTTGAATACCATATTTATGGTGGATTTCGATAACATGTTGATTTTGGTGCTCAATTCAATTTGGTTTGGGTGTTATTTACCTGGTTGAGATGTTCCTAGGTTTCACTATGTTGAAGTAGGATCGCCTTTTTTGCCTTTGCTTTGTCCATGAGCACCCATGAGCACCATTCCCATAATAGTATTGTTGAAGGGACCTTAACTATCATCATTAACTTGTGTTAATTACTCTAACTAAAACAACAGTTGGAGTGGGTGTAACCGCTCCAACCTCGTCGTCTCATGATGTACAAATACTAACTTTACTAATTCAAGTTGAAGGATAATCAGTTGGATTATCCTTAGATTAGTAAGGATAATCTAAGATATATGTGAGAGAATTATTATAAGAAAAATTGTGTTGGTGGTAGAAAATGCAAAAAAACATTATTTGACACTATTTAATGTAAGTACCCCATTGAACATTATATTCTAATTTAATCTATCTTTATTGAAAAATATACACATAAACCTATTTTAGTTTCCTAAAGGAATCAAAAGGAAATTAAAATATAAATGTTCTCATTGCTAAAAATATCTTATATTAAAATTATTCTATGTTATTATTTTGTGTTTTAAAATACCTTATATTAAAATGATTCTATGGTATTATTTTGTGTATTAATACCTGACATTATTGTAAAAAAATGTTTTATTAAATAAAAATAAAATAATACATTATATATATATGTATGTTAAAAAATGTTTTATTAAATAAATAAAAAATAATACATCATATATATATATATATGTTAAGTACATAATCATAACCATAAAACCTATAAAAACAATATTTAGAAACAAATTTAAATCAAAATAAATTTATATTTTTCAACCATTTATCAAATAATACATGAACATAAAGGTGTGAGACAATTTACTACATTGTAAACATAAACATAAAACTTATAAAATCATTATTTAAACACAAATTTGAAACAAAATAACTCTTATTTTTCAACAATTTATCAAATAATACAATAACATAATGGTGTGAGGAAATTCAATACAGTGTAAATATAAAATAGTAGGAGATAAGTTTTAAAAATGTATATTATATGAACTCAGAAACCCATAAATTATATGCCAATGTATAGATGATTCGTTGATAAATCCATTGGTATGAAGTATGGCACCTAAGGTGCATCCCAAGACAGGGTTTAGGCCTCACAAAGAAGCCAATAAAATTAAATTTGCAGAAAAAGGGGGCTAAAATCCTATTTTAAATCCTTCAGTCGAGCTATTAGCTCGATCGAGGTCTTTAAAACCACCGATCGATGTTTTGCGCGCATTTTTTAAATACCTCGATTGAGGTTTATGTGTGGTTAAGTTAAAAACTCAACTGAGCTACTTTTTAATGTTATAGTCTCTCTGCGGAATTTTATTTATATTTTACTCATGACAAAAGCTAGATCGAGCTATTTTTAAGAAATTTAGATCAAGCAATAATTTTAAAAACCCCCGATCGAGGGTTTTCTCAACCCTCGATCAAGATTTTGTTAAGCTCTTGATTGATCTTTTAAAAGATTGATCGATGGCTTAAGAAAAGCTCAATCGAGCTTGTTTTTCTCCATATGCACGTCGTCTATTTGCCAAAAAGTATTACCCAGTTTCATGGGAACACTCTACCATTAACTAGTGTTGAACACAATTTAATAGCAATTTGGTAGAATATATTGAAATGTTAAATACTTTTATAATTTTATGAACTTGATATATTATTGAGGATTAGACAATTCTACACGAATGCCTATTTATATACGAATGCCTATTTATATCAATGCCTATTTATATACGAATGCCTATTTATATCAATTCTTCGGCATTCACTTAAAGTGTGAATGACAAAAGAAACAAAGACGTGGCGGGTGTGTGACAAAAGACATGAACGGAAATCGCCATATGGAGCGGGTCTTTGGTGAAGGTCAAAGAAATTCAACAAAACTACGTGAAATTCTACATTCCTCAAATTTATTGAAGGCCAAATAAATTCAACAAAACTACTGAAAATGGCCGACCGGAACGTATTGAGTGTCGAATAATAGCAGTGAGAAAGGGGAGTAAATTCAACAAAATAAATTCCGAGTCCGTGCGGAAGAATAGCAGTGACAGGGGAGAAATTCTTGCGTAAAGGCCCATCGGTGAAATTCTTGCGTAAAGGTGATGGTGAAAGTGAAATAAAGGTAAAGGTAAAGGTAAAGGTGAACGAAAATTGAAGAAATGGCCGTATGGAGCGGGTCTTTAGTGAAGGTCAAAGAAATTCAACAAAACTACTCAAAATTTGTTGGTGGTGTCGACAGAAAGAGGAATCCGCGGGACATATTGTCTGTGTGAAAGAATAGCAGTGATAGGGGAGTAAATTCACAAGTTGCGCATAGGTGAAATTTTTGCGTATAGGTGATGGTGAAAGTGGGAGTCAATTCACAACTTTATGGAAAATTCCGAATCTTGCGTATAGGTGACGGTGAAAGTGAAATGGCCGTATGGAGCGGGTCTTTAGTGAAGGTCAAAGAAATTCAACAAAGCTACTCAAAATTTGTTCGTGGTGTCGACAGAAAGAGGAATCCATGGGACATATTGTCTGTGCGAAAGAATAGCAGTGATAGGGGAGTAAATTCACAAGTTGCGCATAGGTGAAATTTTTGCGTATAGGTGATGGTGAAAGTGGGAGTCAATTCACAACTTCATGGAAAATTCCGAATGTTGCGTATAGGTGACGGTGAAAGTGAAATCAAGTAAATTCACAACTTTATGGAAAATTCGTTGGTGGTGTCAAATGAATCGCCCTTAATTGCCGTGTTCTTTGTGTAACATAATGGTGGTGGTGGTTAGGATATTTAAAAACTAATTTTGATTTATTGAACTTAAAAAAAATGATATGGAATAACTAATTTGTTTTAGGATTTTATTTTTATGTTTGAAAAGATTGAAAAGAAGCTTTTATAAATTTCCATAATTTTGTTGACTTACAAGGTTGGGAAGATTGGTATCATTACAAATATTTTGAAATTGGGATGTATAGGAATTATTCTTAAAGGAAGGACAAAACCAAGATTTATCACTACATTCTAGAGGCTATTACGATGAATGATGTGGTAACCATTCCTCAAATTTATTCTACATTGAGAGTTTACTAGGCAAATCTCCAACCAATGATGGTTAAAGTCGAAGGTATGATTGCAAGGAAACCTATATCTATTTCAATTGATCGTAGATCTAGCCACGATTATGTTACTCCTATAATTGTTATAAGTCATGCTCTTAAGAAATGAAAACATATTAAGCCATGGCTAGTTCAACTAGTCACTAGGACCAAGACAAGGGCTAGTGAAATGTTGGAGAGTTGTTTGTTAGAATTGAATGGAATCTTTATGTAGGTAAACTTGAATATGCTTCCACTTGGTATAAAGTTGTCATTTGAATGGATTGGTTGGATGCACATAAGATTCTCGATTGCATTAATGAAGACAAAGACTCAAGCATAGTAAGAGTCATTCTAAAGACAAACCAATTTTTGTAACCTTGGAGTATTATTTGAATTCCTAAATCATAGGTCCTAATCTAGTTTAAATGTTAGTGTTTTCCAATGAGAGATACTAGCCCTAGGTTCACTACACACTCTCATGGGTTGAAATTGGTGTGGCGTTTTAAGCTAGAGATTTCTGCGAAGAACTATTCGATTACATATTAAATTAAGGGTAAGGTTTTGGGTTGTTGGCTTATATGGTAATTTTTTAGTTCCAAGAATGATGGGAGGTTATTGAACATGAAATATTTGATTGAAATTAAATGACTAGAATGATAAATACATGGAAGCAAATATATAATTTCCCTTTATTAGTTCTAATTTCTCTAAGTGTGAGGAAATTTACGAAAATAAAATAGCAATTGAAACAACCTATAATTTTAGAAAAAATATTATCTAGGCCCTCACCCACTCAGAAAGAAAATCCACTTAAAAAAACCTCTTTTAAATTAACTATGTAGACTTAAAATGTGAGATAGAGTGTAGTCTATGTGAGATGGAGTGTAGTCTACATGAATTATGAAACACATAGTTCCTAAGCTATACAATTTTGTTAAATGGGCCTCACCTAATAGTGAAAAAAAACACTTTGATAGTAACATAGTTTTCGAGAATCTGTGAAAACTTAAAATGTGAAAATGAAAAGCTTTGTAGTCGTGTGTTTGTGGAAACAACAATATAAACTACAATGACAAGTGTTAGAAGGCGACAATTGATGATGGAAAAATTCGTAAATTCAACAACAAATCAAAATTCGAGATTTCATCCGTAGTATGGTCACCATTCCTGCTGTGTGTGATTTGATGGAAGGAATTATCAAATAATACACTTGATCGAAAGGTTTGAACTATTGAGGTAAACAAACAATTAGAAGTGTGATTTGTTTGAGTGGACAAACCAAACCAAGTATATCGATAAGCACATAATGAACTTAAATTGGTGGAGAAGAGAGAAGCAACCTTGAGGAAATATTTATTGATGAATTGTATTTTTTTCAAAGCAAGGAGAAATGACTTCAAATGGAGAATTATCCTCAGAGAACCTACACATAATGACTATAAAGAACCAAAAATATACTTCTCCAAAAATATTAACAATTCAAATAGTTATCATTTAAACTCCAAACAAAAATCATAAAACCATTGAACAATATTATGGGGAAAAGATACTGAATGCTTCGTATTCATATCAAATGGAAAGATTTAAGTTATGAAATTGAAATATTTCACTTTGAGGGAGTGGTAAAGATGATCTCCAAGCTCTCCCTTTGTGGGGTTATTTACTCTTTAGGACTCTCCCATAGATTGTAGAATGATTGGAGCAATAATTTCCCTTATGTAATGGGAAATGGAAGAGAAATTTGAGAAGCAAAGACACTCATGAAGCATAATGAAATGGATTGAAGTAAGTGGGATTACAAACTCCGCCTAAAATATTGTAGCATAACCTTACTCTCATTAAAAATTTTGAATTTCATGGAGAACTACATACTTATTTATATAGTTTCCTAGAAGAATAAATGAGAGATATGACTTCCCATTCAAATGTTAACCCATGTGTGTAGTGATCCTTAACCCAAAAATTGAATCACAAAAAAGATATAGAACCCTTTATACTTCATAAATAACCAAAAGACATTCACCATAAGAATAACACCAACATATAAAGAGAGACATTGAAGGTAGGGTGACACCACCAATTAAATAACACCAACATATAAAGAGAGACATTGAAGGTAGGGTGACACCACCAATTAATCCCTATGGAAAGAATCACTCCACAAGCCATGCTCGATACAATACAATATATCTAATATATCTCATACAATGATACTCATGTATATTTATACTTTCTCATAAGGTCCTACGTCAACTACCTTTATTATTATATTATTTCCTCTAACTATCAATTGGACATATTCCATGATTATGGCCGCATTACATGCATTATTCCCTTTGGGTACCTCCCTAAGTAACCCATATTATCTTTCGTAGTTACATAGAGTTCCACCCCCCTTCTCATATTTTGTCCTTGAACCATGGGAAGAAGACATATAATATGACATACTAATCAATTTAGCCAACTAGTACGAAGGACAAGCATCCATCCATCCTCATGAAATGTGGACATGGGCTCCAACTGCTTCCTTACAACCTTGATCTTGATTCTAATTGCTCCTCTTGTTCCATGTTGTTGTTATGTTATTTTGATATCTCCATTCATTTCTTTTAGTCTTCCATGTTCCTCCATATTGGTTTCCTTTTTGGTTCCATGTTCATTGATTCTCTCTACCTTGCCTTGATGACTATTGTTTCTCATGGTGGTGTGGGTGTCGATAGAATGCAACCTTAGATATAAGAACGTATTTCTTTGAATCTTAAACATATTCTTTTGGGTCATGTAGCTCCTTATCATCTTCTTCATGTTTATCTCCTTCTTAGGGATTTTCTTCATGTTCTTTTGTATATTTTTCTTCTTTTGATTCAACACTAGCCTCTACATCTTCCATGTTTGTAGATACTTCAACTATTTTACCTGTAAGGGCTTCTTCATGTGCCCCTTGGGCCCTTCTTGTTTAGTAAGAGAAATATGCTGCAATGCAATTTTCTCTTTCTTGTACCAAATATTTAAGAACTTATTTTGCACATTGATATTAGGGTGATTCCACGAAGCTGGTTCACCATTTTTGGCACGTGGGTGCCAAAAAACTTATTTTTCGAACCCTCGATTGAGGTCTTTTCAAGCTCTCGATGGAGGTTTTAAAAGCTCGATCGAGGGTTTTAAAAGACCTTGATCGAGGATTTTAAAAGACCTCGATCGAGGGTTGAAACAAGACCTCGATCTATATTTTTAAAAGCTCAATCTAGATTTTGAAATGCTCGATCTAGCTTTTGAAAAGCTAGATCTAGCTTTTGAAAAGCTAGATCTAGCTTTTGAAAAGCTAGATCTAGCTTTTGAAAAACATAAAAAAGGCCCGTTTTAGGCCCTCGATCGAGCAAATACCTCGATCGAGGGCTTGAACATACTTCGATCGAGGTCTAGTTAAAACCCTCGATCGAGGTCTTATAAAACCCTTGATCGAGGTATTTTAAATACCTCGATCGAGCAAATAGCTCGATCGAGGGCCTAAAAAACAAGCCGAGAGCCCTTTTCACTGCAGAATGAAATTTTTGTCTACCTCCTATAGGGTTAAACCATGTAATTAAATGCACATTAATGGGCGGACTTGATACCATTGGATTCGTCAATGAATCCTCTATCCAAATACATAAAATTTATGAATTTTTATCTTCGTATGTCTTTTGTTTTTAAATTTTTACTAAAACTTGCCCTAAAAAACCCTGTCGACAACTTCGATTGAGCTCAAAGATAAATCCACAACATTCAAAATATACATCCAAAAAATTTGAAAAAATACACAAGCACTAGATAGACACGTCCTCTTTAAAATAGTATTTTTAGTTTTGCAAATTATGTAAACAATCAAAAGATTTCGTGCACACACACACATGTGTGCAAAATGCGAGTGAAATATTCATTGGTCAGTTTCAAAAAATAATAATAAATATAATTTTTCTAGAAAAATTAAAAGAAAAATATGTAAGCACTAGTGCATTCTTTCTAGATCATGTTCACATATTTCATTTTCTTAAATTATTACTTTAACATTAAATTATTGTGCACACACACAAACTACTTGTTAATTGCTCTTCAAATTTTTAAGTACACACGTTTCATTAAATGAAAATTCGACACGATAAATGACATTGGTATATTTCGAAAAAAATATCATTAAAAAGGCAACATAATTCTCTACATTTCGTTTTTCAACCGCATGTCAAAATTCATGTGGAAAATATGAGTTTCGAGGGCTTCAATTTAATACATGGGTAAAATTTCTGTTTTTCACCGTCATATTTGGTCAAAAAGAGTTACCCATCTTCATGGAATCACCCATTAACTTAACTCTACCAACATATTCCATCTAAGGGTGTCCAAAAAAAAAAATCTACATCATTCATATCGATATCATAAAAATCTAAATGCAACATATATTTATCCACGGTAATACTCAAATCTTTAAAAATTTGAACATTTTCACCCTCAACGTGTGTGTTTTAAATATGGTTCATGGGGACTTGCAAATTTTTAGCCAAATTGATATTGATGATATTATCCTTGGTAATAGGGTTTATAGAATCAATAATCTTTTCTTATTGAAAACATTCATAAATCTGCAAGGGGAAGTTTGCATGAAGAAAAATACCTAATGATCTCATGATCCTTCCTCACAACTTTAGAACATTTATCTAAAAATATATTTTTAGATTATTCATATGAAAGTTCCTTCATCTTGGTCTAGTCAAGTGACATCCACTTGTAGTGATTTTCTTCAAAGTATGAGACCACCTATCTAAAAGATCTATTTTATATTCTATATAAAAAAGACTCAATAGTGCCTCAAGGTTAATTCTCTTGAATCATATGGTGGCATCCTCCCTTAAATTAAAATATAACCCATGTCTCCAAGTAGAGGGTTTTTTGGTCTCCCAATAATATGTGTATGCTTAAATGCTAGGACCATAGGAGTTTCATGTAAAAAAACATCATGCTTGGTATAATACCAAAACAAGAGCTAGGATTTTAAAGAAAATCACTTACTTTTGATGTAACAAATTTAAAATGAGCATAACCCCCTCGATATTTCGACTCGAATATTTATTATGACCACAATTTCAAAATTCCATGGTCATTTTACATTTGTTGGTGTTAGTTTCATATAATTTTGCTCACTCTATCAAAGATCCTATTTTGCAATCTATGCAACCATCATCGAAAAAAAACTCAGAAAGTAGTTGATTTAAATAAGCAATAACTTTGTTTCCTAGAATCCAATTTGGAATTTTTTTTTGAAATTGGGTGTCTCTGTGAGAAAACCCAAATATGAAATTGGTTTCTTTAGATTATGCGTAGAAATTTTCAAAAAGGGATCTGAATACTGTTGTCCTCTTTTTTCCCTCAAAAAATCTACAAAAAAAATCTTCCAATTTTCCGGCCCAAGAAAGTGCTATGATACCATTTGTAGCGACCCTTAACCATAAATTGAATCAAAAAATATATATATAACCCTTATACTTTAGAACTAACCAAAATGCATTCACCATAATAGTAACACCAAGATTATATATTAAAAATCCCTTAAGGTATGGTAAAAAATCAATTACTTTGTATGGAAAGAACCACTCCACAAGCCATGCTTACTACACTACAATACATCCAACATATCTCATATAATGATATTCATGTATATTTATACTTTCTCATGAGTATTCCTAAGGGACTATGCTAACTACCACTTATCATTATATTATTTCATCTAACTACCATGTGTATATATTCCATGATTATGGCCACATTACATACATTAACCTCATTCGGTACCTCCCTAAGAACCAGGCATATAATCCTCCCTAAGAACCGGGCATATAATCCTCCCTAGGTACATAACAATGTGTCACCCATATTCTTGACTTAAATTTAGATATGGCTTCATACTTCACATTAAGTGAAGAAATTTGCTTGATATGGGCCTATCTTGACCAAATCCGCATGAAGTAACCTTGACATTCAATGGTCATGCAAATTGAATGTGTATTAGTGTAACATAAATTACATGGGCATTGAAGGATTTCCAACATAGTCATGTGGACTATGAATGAATAGGCCATACAACTCTTTATTTGGTCAACCTTAGGGTTTGTCTTTGAATCTTTGATCCTCCATGAAATGTTTATCCTTTCTCTATAGTTTTATCCTTTTTATGGTTGTTTATGTTTATTTCTAATGTCTCAAGCATAAATTACTTAATTTTCAAGGGTGTCACATTCCCTCCCATCAGACCGAGCAAGGGAGAGAACATGACACCAAATACGTGCATCTAGCCCCATGATCATTAACATAATTCACAAAATATAAAATAAAGGGATATATATATATATATATATATATATATATATATATATATATATATATATATATATATCCAAGAAACACAGCGGAAGTAAATACTATTGCACATCTAGCATACATTCAACACTTTCATGACAGGCATAAAATAAAGTCATTGCAAAATTTATACAAGAGAGAGTGAGTACTTATCTTAAAACAAAGTAGTCCCGAGCAACTAGCTATGCAACTGCAACGTTCCACCCAACCGTAGGCCAATTGTGCTCATCAATCTCTCAACACAATGGCCACCCCCGAGCTGGGCATGATTCTACCAGGAAAAAGGGAACAACAGACTCACACATAGCCACAATACACCAAAATCAGCCAAGCCAATCCACAGTTGGGTTTATCAGGCTGCTAAGGCAAAGGAAAGGAAAGAATTGCTAAGCTAGTGAGCTCGACCACAGAGCTAGGGATACCTCTACAAGATCTATCCAGCTTGGTTCCCCACAGTGCCTACACACCCGACTCAAGGAAGTATTCCCTTCACTACTACACAGTCCCTCAGGCCATACCTTCCAATTCAGTGTTGTTCAAGGTGTGCATAGAAGAGTAGCCAACCCTTTTGATCTTCTTGAGAGGTTACCTCCCTCACTAGGTTTATCAAGCCAATTCAGGTCCACTTCCACTCCTAATTTCTTGATCACAGTTCAAACCAAAACAGGGATGCACAAACAGCAAAATCACAAGTGTTGGACATGAAGAAAAACGATTTTACAGTGGGATGCCCAAAATGGGGTTTCCACTAGCTTCAGAAAAACGTGGGCAACCAAAAACGAATTGGTAGATGGGGAATTCAGCCATGGGAGGGAAAATCAATTTCAGAAAATGTTTATGGGCATTCAAGGGACGGAAACTGCCTCCATAAACCCCCAAATCGTGACTCCCTTCCTCCTAGCCACTGTGTAATACAAAACAAGTTCCCAGCCATAGAAAATGCAGGAAAAAGATGGAAAACATGAAGGAGAAGGCCCATCTAGCTTAGACTGCGTGAGAGAGCAAAGGCCATGGGTCAAGAATGGCTTTGGGAACAATTTCATGGGTGTTTTCTTTCCCAAGATGCAAAATTACGTTTTTCCCAGATTGATGACTTGCCCATGCACGAAATTGGCCGCCATACCTTTCCATTCCCAAGGCATTAACTACCTCAACCAACTCTTGGAAGAATTAAATGATTGGGTGCATAAGCCAAAATGGGTAGTTGAGGATTTATGGGTTCCTTTATTGACATTTGGATTAACACCATTGGCTTAAGGGTTTGAATAATTTCCCTCCCTATTCCTTGTAAAATCATGCCCCCATCTTTTGTTGCATTGCATAGCTAGTTGTGGGTATTTCATTAAAATTCGTATTAACATGATGTCTTAATTTACATTGTGCCTGTCTAGCACAAGAACCATAGGCATCTATTTTTAATTGCCAATACATAAAATTCTAAATCGATGGCGGGGCCTTGGCCTTGAGCTCCTCACCATGATTTAATAACGATATTTACACCATTTACAATTTTAATGCAATAGGGTCAAAATGGGGATGTGACAAAGGGTGAGAAATTGGTGTATTAAAACCGCTTTTTCCATCTAGAAGTGTAACACCATGATATGTTCAACAATATAGTATGGAATTGATTTACAAATGATTGTAAGTTGTATGCCATTATTCAAGTAATGTATCAATGGAAGTGCCATATGTTTGGAAAGGACATAGTAACTGACAATGATCACATGATGTTGTAGTTTGTTTGGTTAAACAACGATATATAAATCACTAACTAGTTTAAGTGTATGACTTAAATGCTATAGTTTTACTAGGTGATCAAGCATACGCAAATAAATAACATTTATCATATTGCTTGAGCATACCACCAGTGCAAGCTCTATTGACAATATTAAATGTGCATGATCATAATATAAGTAATTAGTCACAAGTATACAAAAATGTAGATCCTTAATTTTCACATTCCATAGGGAAATGTTACAAAGCCAATCATCAGGTCAAGAATTATTACTCATGCATTGAATTATTGTGCCCCCTTAAAGAACAACAAGCCCCTTAAGGTAGACATCATAAAAAATAATTGGGTAAACAAATCTCTAAGTTGACATGCAATTTAGTTTTCAAAAGAACATAGTGGTTCTACATAAATTCTTATTCTAGATCTAACCTGAGATGTGATATGGAGAATTAATTTTTTTATGTATCATATGCACCATTAGTAACCTCCTAAGTAAAAATAGGAGTTTTACATATGCTTCTTAATTCCTAACCTTCCGTAGGAGTCAATCTCCATGGTCTTTGTAATAAGAGTTCTTGTTACTAAGTGATAGCATGGAACATTTTATTTAGTAGTGGATTGGATTTCTAAGATGACTATATTAGCACCATATTATAATGTATACAAGCTCATTATTTATGGATATGTGGGTTTGATTTGGACTCCCTACACCTATCTTCTATGACAATGACTTGAAGATCCAAAAACAGATGTTGTGTATTCATTTAGAACCTTATGGATACCACACTTAAAAGGCCTATAAGATTCAATCCTCAAACAAATGAATAGACAAAAGTAATCAATTACATAATAATTATGCACTTACACATGTGGAATAACTCTCACTAATATACATGATGCCTCAATCCCATACTACAATCAACACAACTATAGTCGCACCCAACACATATATGTAGCTCATTGAGTTGTTCTTGGGATTCCAATCAAGAATCAGAATTGATGTATCTAATCGTGTTACCATTACCAATAGTCTCTCTAATTCGGTTTTCAAATTAGCATGGAGGAAGTCACTTTTGGGGAACATATTCATTGTATTTAGAGGTAATTTCATGATATTTTAGAGTATATTGGTTTCTCATTCTTTATGCATGTGTGGGTTTGCTTTCAAAATTGTACATCTATCATAATCATATATCACTGAGACTTTATGATCCTCAACATATTATGCTTTCACTTAGACGATTATGGATACTCTACTTAACATGTCTACATCATTCAATCCTCAAACAAATGGATAGACGAAAGTAGTCACTTAGTTGATTGTACACCTACAAATGTGTAATAACTTTCATTAATGCACATGGCCTCTCTCATTGCATTGCTACATTCAACATAACTGTATTAGAAAACAACACATATCTATGGGTCACTAAGTTGTTCATGGGATTCCAACCAACAATGATAATTGATGTATCTAACCTTCCTTGTTATCGTCGCCAATAGGCCCTCCAATTCAATTTTGAAATTAGTAAAGAAATAAATTGGTAAGGAAGAATTTTTTTTTAATGTTTTCACTCTATTTTGAGATTAGTTCATGACATTTTACAGTATACTAACACCAAGAGCACGCTTAGACATGGTAAACATCATGTTCCTCGCAAGTTTAAGACCAATCACAAAGTGTGGCTTCGCATCTAGAAGTAGCGGTAACACCAAGAGCACGCTTAGACATGGTAAACATCATGTTCCTCGCAACTTTAAGACCAATCACAAAGTGTGGCTTCACATCTAGAAGTAGCGGTTTGGAGGCCTTCATGACAAGTTTGTACTTCCACTACTACATCTGGGTGCAATTTCCGATATTTTTTGATGTTTTTGACAAAAATGCATTATAACATTGGAAATTTTTAAAAATTTATATAAAATTACAATTTTTTTTCTCGTTTTGTCCCCGATGATTATCACAATTCCGACGATACCTTCACTACATCGGAGATATGGCATTCCATTGTCATAATTTTGATCTTTGTGAGGTTAGATCAATTTAAATAATTTGAAATAAATTAATCAAAAATATAGATTTATTTAGTTTTTCTCTTTTTGTCCCCGACAATAATTGCAATGGCAGTGATATCTTTACTATTTCAGAAATACGACATTCTACTGTCTCAATTTCAATGTTTGTGAGGCTAGATAAATTTAAATAATTAAAAAAAAAGGTTAGGAAATGTTCCTCAACTCCATCCACCTCTCCCTAATATTTCTTTTCATTAAAATCAATCGGAAAATATAAATCCTCCCCTCTTCATTTCATTAATTTTCAGACACAGATTTTTCTAGTTTGGTTTATATTTCAGGGTTTCATAGCTTCAAGCTATGGATTATTCCCTACTTCTTCCATTAAATCTAAATTTAATGACAGTTTCCTCTTTGTTTTGCATGTGCAAAGGACTCAAGGGAAGGTGTCCTATAACTTGCTTTTAGATCCAAATCAACTCTGAGTTAAAAACAAAATTCCTATTTACTTTTTTGTTTGCTTAACATGATATTTTTTTTCAATTTCAGTTTTTTTTAAATTGTATTTGAGCAGCTGGCCCTTAGCACTCGACACCCTCTTTGTGGTTGCAGAAACAATGGTCAAGTCCTTGAGGGTTTGAGGGTGGGGAGTGGCATGGTTGCACAGGCCACAAGCCATGATGATCATGGCCTTTGTAGCCATGGCTAGGATATGATTGTAGGGGCGATGAGTAGCCCCTTGGTGCTCAGTCATGGCCACATAAGTCTTCTTTTTAATATTTTTTAAGTTTTTAAATTTATTTATGTTTATTTTTTTTTGTCTTAAATTAATTTAATATATCTTTGGTGTCTTGTTATTTAAAAATTTAACAAATATTTTTTCTTTTAATTATTTTTAAATTTATTTAATAAATAAATTGTTTTTTTTTTAATAATTTTATGAGTTATTTTTTTGAAATAAGCTTATAAAGTAATTATATAGTTTTTTCAAAAATATGTAATTTTTTTTATTAATCATATATATATGAATAATATTTAATTAATATCATTGTATCTAATTTTAAAATTTGAAATATTGAGTAACTATTTACTTTTTTTTTTTTTTTTTTAAATGTAAATTTTCATTTTATAATTTTATAGATATAATGAATAAGCATTTGTAATGGAGCTATATATGAATGAAATGAAATGTTCAAAGATTTAAATAACATTAAGTGTGTGTGTGCGTTTTCCCACCAAGGTGGGTAACACTTTTTGGCAAGTAGAGGGCGTGAAGGGAAAAAAATGAGCTCGATCGAGCTTTTTTTAAGCCATCGATCGAGCTTTTAAATGCTCGATCGAGGGCTTAACAAAGCGCTCGATCGAGCATTAAATTATTGATCGAGACATTATCCCAAATGATACATTAGTTCGATCGAGCTATTATCTCAATCGAGCTTCTAGAAACTGTTATAAAATGCACAGTGGTTTACTTTTGCTTGTGTTATTGTTTAAAGTCAATTTAGCAATCGAAAGGAGCTTGACCAAATGTCTGTGAGGTTGACTGAGAGTCAAATCGTTAGAAGCAACCACCACCAAGGAGCCCCTCCTATTGCCATGGCCTCCAGACGACAATGTAGGCTCAAAAACTCTTAAACCCTTAAAACATTAGTTATATTTTTTGTAAATTAGTTAGTGTATTTAAAACAAATTGTAGAACTTTTTATTTTCATTAATTGTGTTTTATAATATAAATTTAAATAGTTTTGTTTACTTAATAATTTAATTTAGATTTCATTTTTATAGTTGTGTTTTATAATTTAGATTTAGCTTTAGCTTTTTTAATTCTGGTTTATAATTTAGATTTACTTTTTTAAATTATGTTTTATAATTTAAATTTAGATTTGGTATATATATATATATATATAAAATAAAAAAAATTATAACTTGAAATTCCAAGATAATAAACTCAAAGTTAAATATACCTAGTTCTAAAAGAAAATAGCGTTAATGTTTCCAATAAGTGGTTATGGATTCCCTTGGAATGTCATGTGTGTTGGTTTAAGGTGTTGTTTTTGGTCATAGATGAATGAAAGATTAACTTAGGACCTATGTGGACATATGTGGTCATGTGTGGGCCTATTAAGAGGTCATATGTGTTGGTTTGAAGTAAATCTACTTGATTTTGGTTTCTTCCATTGATCATGTTATTTCCTAAGACTCATACCTAGTGTTATTTCCTCTTGATTCTTTCCCTATCCCTATTCAAAGGAAAATGATAATTTCAAGAGGTCATTTGTAATAGTTCAATACATTGTTCTTGACCCTATATGCATCTAAATGTTTTTAGTGCCTATGAGATATAGGTTTTGTCCTATTTTACATAATATACATCATCATGACAACATTGTCATGTACTGACACCATCCTAGTCATTCGCTTTATCATCCTCATCATCGTTGTCCCCATCATCAGAACATCATGAGGTTTGTATGAACATCAAAACATCACACCATCATTTTATTAAGAGAATGACATATATATATATATATATGATTTTTCTGCATTATTTCATATAGATCAGGGATAATTTTAAGGACCCATACTTATTTAAAAGTGTATAAACCTTGGAGAATCTTACCAATTCTTAAAATGTCAACTATAAAATATTTGGCGATATTTTTCTAAAATTATTTCAATTTCTAAGGATTTTATATAGTTTATATAATAATTTGGCAATTTTTAGAGTGAAAAAAGTTTACCCCATCAAAATTGGGCGAAATGGGGCTTCAAAGAATGCAAATTGGCAATTGTTTTTTGGAAAAAAACATTGAAAAATAGCCCATGGGCTAAATTTCACCCCTAAAATTATCCTTGATATAGATCATTCTCTACAGCGGGGTTCTTCCCTCCACTAGTCGCAATTGTCAGGATGATCCATATAGTTTTGTTTTTTAATTGAATTACAGATAGAAGTAAAAATTATTGTATACATGTACATGTGTTTAATTATTCATTGTTGTTTGTGTCTAGGCACCTCATCGGCCAGGCCGTCCAGTGAGCGTCAATCTAGCAACATGGTGGACAATGCCTCGCATGATGGCTAGGATCCATTGACCCCCTCAGAGAATCGTGAGGAGGTTCATGATCATGCAGGTACATTAAATTTATATTTATTTACTTTTCGAATTTGTTTATTTATTCAAATTGAGTTTTTTGAATTTAAATTTTGTATCAGTGTTTGTACTTTGACTAATACATTTGTTTAAGCTATGTGTTAGGTGGTGCTCTCGATTCTAATGCTCCTTAGGAGGATGAGACAACCAGGATCATGATCGAGGAGATCAAATCACAATGTGATTTGTTGTGCATCTAGGTAAAGTCCATGCGCCTTGATTGTCCATCGGTAAGGTCAATGTCTATGATGATTGACGTAGTCAATGATTTATTGGACATCTACCAGAAGGTGGGGCCTATGAGTGACATCTGGAAAGTTTCTTTCCATAACAGGAGGGATTAGGTATTGGGTCCTGACAACTGGGAGGTAGTGAAAACTGCGACAAGGGGAAGGGATGTTAGGAGAGCTTTGTTTGACGTCCCTGTTGATCATGCTGTTAGAAAACCGCTTCGACTACGTGAGTTCAAGTTTGAGGAAGCTGCACCTCATATTTGTGATAAGTTTATTGGAGCATGGGGAATGTTCCCCCACCATGGCCACGTCTCATTATACTTTTCTAAACATATTTATGTAGAGTTCATATCACACAGGCATCCAAATTACACAAGTATGTCGTTGTCTTTCTATGGTGTCGGGCAGGGACACACTTATCAGAATCCAGGGGCTTTTAGAGACCCTACTACTATACCACCCCTCCTCGATTGATTCTTGTCCTAATCGGATGATTCTATAACCCATAAATGTATTGAGCCATTGTAGCTCAGAATTGAGACACGTTCTTTGATTGTAGGTGTCATGCACACTACATTGGTTCGCGCTACCATTTCCATGCACGAGGAAAGGTCTAGTCCACCCCCTAGACCTACAGAGTGTGATTTACTGTGGATGAACGACTCGAATATTCGGTTCCTTGACTATGAGTCTCTAGTGTCATATGTTATGCATGCTTGAGACTCATACTTTCATCTATATGAGAGATCTAGGTTGTTGTCAACACAACAAGTATATATTTATGTACTTACTTTGTTTATTGTATGTTGTTAAATAATCATCTTTAATATATGTAATGTATCTAAAATAATCAATTGAGTAATGCAATTTTTTTTTTGCTGCTCCATCTAGAGGAACGACTTTATAGATTCACTCCATTCCACTTCTCCATTGCTTGGCCAGGAAACCATTTCCACTTATGATGTCCCCATGGTACATATGCTAGTTCCTTCATCCTAACCTTTTAAGTTACATACATGCATATAAGTGCAATTATTTTATTGTAACTTTCATCTTGTCCCTTGCTCAAGTTGTATATGGTAGAGGCAAGGGGATTGCAAAGGAGCGGGAGACGTTATAGTCTCCTCTAGAGTTTGATTGTCAACCGTTAGTCAATGATGTACTATAACTTATGTTTCAATGCAATATAGAATTCAAGTTGATGTTTAATTTATTATTGTTTTATTGATTATATGCATGATGTCACCATACATAGGCTCATGTACAATTGAGATTCGATGCTCTAGTGATGTTCAGAGATGCCTCTTTCCCATCATTTCAACAAAATGCTACTTGGACTAAATATGTTCTCAAAACAAGTTTTGTAAAATTGTACCTTACATGAAAAAATTGTTTTTAAGTTTCATTTGTGTTAGGATATCTCATCATTCAGTATGTACTTTTCATGCATGCATGCATCCGCATGCTGCCCAGCCACCAGTTTGATGCCTCCAGCACCTAATCCCTAGTCTGTCAGCACCCGGGAGCTTCCTTCCACTCAGTTTTATCCCTCTTAGTGCTTAGTGTGCCCAACATGCACCTACCACCTGAGAGGGGCACGTTTTCTCACCTACCAGTCTAGTTCACTTCAATTAGCTAGTTGTCTTTCCTTGATTTTAGGCTAGACTGACTCCTAACTGTTGTTATCACTCTGATGGACCTCTGATGAGACTTGACTACCTATTCTGATTTCAGTTAACTTCTCATGCGCCCTCCACTGAGCCTCCTTCCCTACATTAGTGCCATTACCATCAGTTACACTTATTACACTTAGTTAGACACAGTTTGACACCTGGCTGACAGTTACTTGTGCATTGATGACCACCACTGATTGATGATGAGGACTCCTGGTTGGAGCCAAGCTATGCCATGTAGTATATTCGAATGACCTCCTTGGCTAATTCGAATTGCTCACTCATTGTGCAAGTATTGTATTGTAATTCTACTATTCTGGATTATAGAGCACTAATGCATCTCTCTTGCACAGTTTTTACTCCAAATTGTTTTACATCATTGTGATTGATTTAATTGTTCAATAGATCTGTTGTGACTAATTTTACATGATATCAGAGCCATGGCAGGGACAATATTTCTCTTCTGCAGGTGTTCTTCATGAAGAATTGAGTGAATTTGCTCAAAATTATTGAAGTTTTGGCATGCAAAATCTCATGTGCATTCGCTCATGTGCATGCAAATCTGAAAAATACTCTCCAATCCACTCCAGAAGCTTGAGTTTTCCAGAGAATTCTTGGAATTGATACATTGGATCTTCAAGCTTGCTTGATCTCCAATCCCAGGTGTGATGAAACTCTAAAAGGGTGGATTGTTCAACCTTACTGTTCTTGTTTTGATTGTGATTTGTAGGTTAATCATCTCCATCAAGTGCATTCGCTATCATTGAGATGGATTCTTCTTCTTCAAAGCTACTCACTCCATTCAATTATTTTGAATGGAAGAATGACATGGAGATTATGTTGCACTCAAAAGGGTACTATAGAGTCACCATGGGCCTTGAAGTTGAGCCCAATACTCTCATTGAAAAATCCAAGCACTTCAACAAATTGGATGAAGCATATGGTCTTCTTTGCCTCAATATTTCCAAGGATCTTCACTTTCACCTCAATGGATTGACTACTCCAAAGGAATCATGGGAGCAACTCGAGAAGCTTTTTGGAAAGCCAAATGACATGCGGTCTTTTCAATTGGAAAATGAATTGATTTCCTTGAATCCTGAGAATTTCGAGGCCATCAATGATTTTTCACAAGATTCAAGCATTTGTCTTTGCAATTGAAGAACTGTGGAGTTGTCAAAGAGGATAAACAATTGATACTCTCCATTCTTTCAAAGCTTGGTAAATATTTCTCAGTATTTGTCTCTACTTTCAATTCCGGTCGGCTAACTACCCCGAATTGGAAGATGCCTACCTTGAATGCCTTCATTGAGTCCGTTACCAAAGAGCATGATAAGCTAATTCAAATGGGGTCCATAAGCTCCAAATATTCAGCCCTCTTTGTTGGAGGATCCAAGAATTCGAATGGAAAAGGGAAGCAAAAGAAAGAGAATCCCAAATTCGAACCTACCAAGCAAAGAGAGAAAAGCAAACCATCGGATGCACCATCCGGTTCAAGGAACAAGAAAAAGGGTAAAGAGGGAAAAGAAAAATCTAAATGTTCATATTGCAACTGTGGATTTCATCCTAAAAGTTCATGCATGAAGAAAACAATAGATCAAATGGCCCTCCTTTTGAAAAGAATAACATAACTCTTCCCGACGGTGCACAGAAGAAGGATAGAAATGATGATCATGAAAGAGGTCAAGCACTCATGGAAACTGTTTCGAAACCCACCACTCTACTGATAGATTCCGGTGCCTCGAATCATTTGGCTGCAAATATTGACTCATTTTCTTCATTTGAGCCAAACAGCTCCATCCCCATCCATTTGGGAGATGACTCAAAAATTTCATCAAAGGGTAAAGGTACCATCCATTTAGAGCATGGAAGTTTTCAGAATGTTCTTTATGTGCCTTCCTTGGCTTCGAATATACTTTATGTGTACCAAATGACACACACTGGTGCACCAAAGCAAGTTACATTCAGCCCTAACAAAGTTGAAATTTCTGATATTGAAAGTGGAAGACTTATTGCAGTTGGAAAGGCAAATCATACTGCAAAATACTATGAGTTTTCACACTTTGTGTCGCTTGAAAAGCCCACTGCTCTTCTCACTCATGGCAATGAGGTTAGTAGGATTTGGCATGAAAGGTTTGGATACCTTAATTGCAAGTATTTGCTGCTATTACAAAACAAATCCATGGTTGATGGTCTTCCGCACCTCCATTCCTCGAAGGGAATTTGCCTAGGTTGCATCATTGGGAAGCACCCCGAGCACAAGTTCGACTGCGACAAAGCTAGCAGAGCTTCTACTATTTTGGGCCTCATACGTTCTGATATTAGTGGTCCAATGCCAAATATGTCCATGAATGGTTCAAGGTATGTTTTGACATTCATCGATGACTTCTCCCGCTTTACTTGGGGTCTTTTTTCTCAAAAACAAGTCAGAAGTGCTTAAAAAATTCAAGGATTTTAAGGCTTCTGTTGAGACCGCCACTGAGAGAAATATCAAAGCTCTTAGATCTGATAAAGGTGGAGAATATATCAAGACTGAGTTGCTGTAACTTTGTGCCGAAATCAGAATTCAGTTCCAACATACAGTTCCCTACACACCCCAGCAAAATGGTGTAGCGGAAAGGAAGAATCAGTCACTGAAAGAGATGGCTACCTGTATGCTTGAGTCAAAAGGTTTGGATGAAAATATTTGGGATGAAGCCATGAATGTTTCTGCATACATTCAGAACCGAGTTCCACATTCATCCATGAAAGGTAAAACTCATTTCGAAGCATTCACTGGTCACAAACCGGATGTGTCCAATTTGAGGGTTTTTGGCTCCACTGCATGGGCTAGAATTCCTTCTGAAAAGAGAAAAGCTTTGGATCCACAAAGTACTGAATGCATCCTAATAGGATATGGAGAAGAATAAAAAGCATATAAACTCATGAATATCAGATCCAAAAATATATTCATAGAGCGAAGTGTGAAGTTTGAAGAACCGCTTCCAGATCTAAAACTAGTCGAGGAAAACACTGCCGATCCGCAGTCTCTACAAGAAAAAGTTTCAAGAGAAGATGAAGAAAGAATTGGATCTGATATTTCTGATATTTTATCAGAATTTGATGGCCATGAAATATCAGGTTCAAAATCCGACCATAATGATCCTCCTCAGTTACCAAAGTGGGCCCAAAACACTCTACAATCTGCTGCTCAAAACATTGGAAATCCTGTTAATCTAAGGAGAACAAGAGCAGACTTTCAAAGAGTAGGTATGGCTATTTCATTTTCTGATCCATTATTATCTGAGAAATTTTATTTGACAATTGGTTCAGATCCCAAATCATATTATCATGCCCACCGAGACCCAAGATGGAAAATCGCCATGGATGAAGAGTACAGTTCTCTTCAAAAGAACAATACATGGGAGTTAGTTTCTCTTCCACCTGAAAAAAAATTGGTCCAATGTAAGTGGGTCTACCGCACGAAGGTTGCTCCTAATGGATCTATCAACAAATACAAATCTAGGCTGGTGGAAAAAGGTTTCTCCCAAGTCCAAGGAATGGACTACACTGAGACTTTTGCACCGGTTGCAAAGATGGATTCCATCCGCCTAGTTTTGGCTATTTCCACATCCAAGCACTGGGAAGTGCACAATATGGATGTGAAGAGTGCTTTTCTACATGGAGATCTCGATGAATAAGTATATATGAAGCAGCCAGAAGGATACATATCAGATCCATCATTAGTTTGCAGATTGAAGAAATCTTTGTATGGATTGAAACAGTCCCCAAGAGCTTGGTACGCAAAGATGGACTCCTTCCTTCTTTCTCAGAATTTCAAAAGATGCAAATCTGATCCGAATGTGTATCTACAACAAGTTAAAGGTAATTTTCTGATTGTTGTTCTTTATGTTGATGATCTTCTCATTACTAGTAGCACTCTCCTTACAATCAACAAGCTAAAAATTGCCTTAAATCTAGCTTTTGACATGAGCGATTTGGATTTGCTTAAGCAATTTTTGGGCTTGGAGATAGCTCAAAATTTTGATGGGATCACATTATCTCAACAAAAGTATGCTTCAGACTTGCTATTAAAGTTTAATATGGAAGAATGTAAGGCTGCTCTGTTTCCATTCCTCTCAAGAATCAATTTTGAGGAGGGAAATTCTACACTGCTTGCAGATTGCACTATGTATCGACAGTTGATTGGTTCACTACTCTACTTGAAACACTCAAGGCCTAATATTTCTTATGCCGTGAGTGTTGTATCAAGGTATATGCAGCAAACCCATGAGCTTCATTGGCGGGCAGCCAAGCGGATCTTGCAGTATGTGTAAGGTATGAGACATTTTGGCATACACTATGCTGCAGATTCTGAGCTAGATTTCATTGGTTTTACTGATTCAGATTGGGCGCGTGATAGCATTGATCGGAAGTCCACTTCTAGTTATGTTTTCATGATTGGCCATGGCTCTATTTGCTGTTCAAGCAAAAAGCAGGAAGCCATTGCACTTTCTTCAGCAGAGGCAGAGTATCAAGGGGCAGTCAATGCTTGCATTCGAGCAGTTTGGTTGCAGGGTATTCTTTCCGAGTTTGATTTTGGTAGCACTACTTTGACTATCATATTTTGTGACAATCAAAGTGCTATTAATATCTCCATAGATCCAGTTCAAAGGCAGAGGACCAAGCACATTGAGATTCATGTGCACTACATCCGAGAGTTGGGGCATGATCGTACCATCATTCTGCAATATTGCCCTACTAATCAGCAAATTGTAGACATCTTCACCAAGAGCTTCACTGAGAAGAAGTTCTCTTACCTCCGTTCACTGTTAGGGGTGAGTTCCATCATGGTGGAGACAGATTAGATCCATTTTATGTTTAGCTTGAGGGGGGATTTCTTCCCACTGGGTTTTCCCTCTTTCCTCACTTAGCTTATTTTCAACATTTTTGGATTATTGTATTGGGGTGACCTTTGGTCTCAGTAACCAGGGCCCTATATTTTATTTTATTTTTTACATCATAGTATAGCTTGAGGGAGGGTGTTAGGATATCTCATCATTCAGTATGTACTTTGCATGCACTTTGCATCTGCATGCATCCGCATGCTGCCCAGTCACCAGTTTGATGCCTCCAGCACCTAGTTCCTAGTATGCCATCACCTGGGAGCTTCCTTCCACTCAGATTTATCCCTCCTAGTGCTTAGTGTGCCCAACATGCACCTACCACTTGAGAGGGGTGCCTTTTCTCACCTACCAGCCTAGTTCACTTCAGTTAGCTAGTTGTCTTTCCTTGATTTGAGGATAGACTAACTCCTAACTGTTGTTATCACTCTGATTGACCTCCGATGAGACTTGAATACCTATTCTGAGTTCAGTTAACTCTTCATGCACCCTCCACTGAGCCTCCTTCCCTACATTAGTGCCATTACCATCAGTTACACTTATTACACTCAGTTAGACTCAGTTTGACACCTGGTTGACAGTTACTTGTGCATTGATGACCACCATTGATTGATGATGAGGACTCCTAGTTGGAGCCAAGCTATGCCATGTAGTATATTCGAAGGACCTCCTTGGCTAATTCGAATTGCTCACTCATTGTGCAAGTATTGTATTGTAATTCTACTATTCTGGATTATAGAGCACTGATGCATCTCTCTTGCACAGTTTTTACTCCAAATTGTTTTACATCATTGTGATTGATTTACTTGTTCAATAGATCTGCTATGACTAATTTTACAATTTTCTCTCCCAACCATAGTTTACTTGTTTTTCTGTTTTCTTGACACAACAAATAGACACAAAGTTGCTATGAACAATGTACAATGTTTAAATAGCTATTAATGGCATGCATTGCATAGCCTCCTTGGTAATTTTGAAAGTTTGAGACTAATACTGCATATATGTCTATAGCTTTCGACATTTACAAAGAAAACATAATTTTTTCTTGATATCAATGCTCCTATGTGATGTGTACAACAAATTATGCCTCCTCTATACTATTTGGCAGTATGCTTTTTTTTTAGTTGATGTCATTTCAATGTGTGATATAGCTACTGTAACCTCATGTTAGAAATTGATATTGCAATATCTGTTATGTTTCAATTAGTTCTTCTCGCAACCTTAGCTATCACTCTTTTAATGTGTTTACTTGCTTCTTGTGCAATGTAAAAAAATTCCGTTTCTAGAGTTTTGTGGTGTTGAACCGCATAGAGAACTTTTCCAAATGTATAATGAAATTTAGAACTATGCCTACGTAATGGTTTTTTTATCATTGATTTAAGAATTTTGAATATTTCTAAAGATTAAGGGATGTTATTTAATCTGATTTATGTTGGGAATCACTACCAGCGCAATCACCACAATGCTTTCTTAGTATTCTAGATAAATTCACTATATGTTTCCAAAGACACAAAATGCTCACTATATGTCTCGAATAATACATTGGAAGTGATTTGAATTTCGAGAAATACTCAAGAAACAAAGAGGAACTTCAAAATGGAATATCAACTTAAAAATATCATTATAGTATGGAATATCGACTTATAAAAATAACCAGGGTTGTTTCTGTAACTTAGGATAGAATAAGACCTGTTTATAATTATACTAGTCCAATCATGGCTCTTGTTTAATTTATCCACCAGTATGTGTTTATGCCTATCCCCATATTTAAAGATAAAATTTAAATTTTCCTTTGTCTCATATTAGGGTGTTGAGGCCGATCCTCTACTTTTCCTTTTAATTTTAATTTTTGTTATAAAAATATTGTAAATTTACATTTGATATATTTTTTATTAATAGAAAGTGGATTTTTTGTTTTTAAATTTATTTATTTTTCTTAAATAGAAATGAATAGCATTTATTTTGATATATAAAGGTTTGTATTGATATATAAAAAAATGGTGCATTCAATAAAGAGTTACAAAATAATTAAGATATTTTGTAAGGGGATTTAAAATTTCCGATTATGTAAAAAAAATCAATTTGAACTCATAAATATTTTTTGATTTTGGAGGCCGTCCAAAAATTTGTTTCAATGATAAGTTGTGACCATCCTCCTCTACTTGTAAAATGTTGATAAGTTGTGAACGTCCTCGTCTCCTTCTAAAATGTTTCTCATCATGATGGAGGATCACACATATTAAATTTCCAAGTGACATATAGATTGTCATTGTAATTTTGTCAATTACATCCTTTGATGCTACATAATGGACACTTAGTTCACTTTTTGCTTACTTCCTATAATATTTGCAACTATAAATTCTTACAAAGTGTTTAGACAAAAATATGACTTGACAATACATATATAAAAATATGAACATTTTAAATGAAATCATGCCCATTGTGGATTTCCTTCATAACTTCCACTTCATTAACCTAAATACCTAGTGCAAGTTGGATTGCTTCTCTAGTCTCATAACCTCTATGGGTTTGCTGAATTGTGGCTTCTTCTTTAAGGGCATATCTTACCAAACCAATTGAATATGGGGTTCAATCTACCAAGAACTGAGAGCTTCAAGAAATTCCCTAGTCATGTTATAATCTATGTCAAGTTCCGATGACAATTTCTCCAATATCTGATGTTTGGAATCAAACTTCACTTATAGTTCAAGGTTCCTTATCAATTGTGCCTCAAATTGATTATCAATGTTATGATTAATATGGGTAATTGTAGCATATAAAATACTTATCTGGTTGGAAAGGCACAAGGTATGTTCAATTATTACAACAACAAAATGAGGGGAAAAGCTAGGAATGGCCATCATATAAAGGTTGTCGAAGTCATTATTAGAAGAGAGGCCAATACCATGGTTTGTTAAAAAATTAACAATAATTTGAAGGGTAAAATGCCTCATGATGGACATATGCTCGTCAAATTCCAACTTTGTTTGTGGGTATGATTAGAGGGAAGGAAGAAAGGTGGATTTCATTTAAAAAGTGAGGGAACAATAGTTCAATCGAGATATTAGCTTGATCGAGCATTATTCAAATGCTCGATCAAGCATGTAAAAGATTGATCAAGGTAATATAACGATTGAGATATTAGCTCGATCGAACCTTTGCTTAACCACACTTTAAACCTTGATTGAGTTATTTAAAAAATGCGCTCAGACGCTCGATTGAGCTTTCTAGAAACCTTGATTGAGCTATTCAGCTCGATCAAGGGATTTAAAATAGGCTTTTAACCCTTGTTTTTTAATATAATTATGTCCTGCTCTTTTTACCAAACCTAAACCCTATCCTAGGATACACCTTAGATTGCAGACTTCATACCAATGGATCCGTCAACAAGTCGTCTATTCATTGGCATAAAATTTGCAAGTTTGTGAGCTCATATGATAATTTTTTGTTATTTTCTTCTGAAATTTATACTTACAAAACCATGTACACAACTTCAAATCAATGCAAATATATATCAACAATATAAAAAATACACAACAAAACTTTTTCAAAAGATACATACACCACAAACCAGTGCATGCTCTTTGAAAGGGTATTTTTTATTTTTCAATTTTTGTAACCAGTAAAAAAAGTTTACGTGCACACACATGTGTACGAAATGCATTTAAAATTTTCAATAGTTGGCTTCGAAATTAAAAAAAAAAATCCATCATAAATTAAAAGAAATATATGTGCGCCCCAATGCATTTTCTGTATATTATGTCAATATATTTTTTTCAAAAAATATGAATTTGTCACTAAATTATTTTACGTGCACACAAGTCACTTGTAAACTTTTGCTAAAATTTACAAGAACAACCCTATCATTAAATGCAATTTTGGCATATTAAATATTTTTTTCATTTTTAAATATAGGTAGGAAGATGACATAATTCCCTACAATTTGTTTTTTTGGTGCGTGTCTAAATTCACAAGGCATATATGAGCTTTGAGGGATTCGATTTAATGAATGAGTAAAAACTTAAATTTTCATCGTCACTTTTGGCCAAAAATTGTTACGCATCTTCATGGAAACACCCTAATGAACTAAAGAAAAGATAGAATGTATTTTTGTTATGAGGGGTGCTTTTTATAGAGTGCTTATCAACTGAGAATTGACACATAACACTTTAGTAAAATAATAAAATATTAAGCAAACAAAAACAATTCACAATGTGAAAGATTTTTTTTGTATAATTAAATATTAGTGTAAATTTATCTATCAATTTATTATAGGTTAAGAGAGATAAAATTCTTTAGGGTGGAGATTCTTCCCCAATTTTTTGCACTAAAAAAAAAGTTGGTGTATAAATGAACATGGAAAATACAAAGAGGAATCTATGTAAAGAGTGGGACATGAAGTTGTCCTCTCTTTTCCATGGCGTAGAGGTGAAGGTGAAAGAAACATCTTTCCGAAGGAAGTCTCCCATGCCTTCCTTTGGAAAGAATTTCTTTCTTTACTATTTTAAATTTCTAGTTATGTTATATGTAGTTTCTATTCCTTCATAAAAAGTTTTGTTTAGTTGAATTTGAGTCATTGTTTCCTTGTGTCTCTTCCAATTTGTAGTAATCCCTTCGGTTCCAGATTTGGAACCATGGTTTTGATACCATATGTAAGGACCTCCCCAGGTCCTTAGTTTTATTTAATGAAAATCTAGGAGTTTGAAATTTTCTAACAGTTTGCAATTTGTTTAAGTTATTTTGTTTTGAGTCTTTCTATTTGTTTCCTGTGGTTTTGTAAAACCCATGGTTTCTGATATAGATATAAATAAAATCTCTTGTTTATGATATAGATAACAATTCTAATAAGTATAAATAAAATATGAACATGTATAAGTATCATTTTATACATTTTATATCATTTCCCAACTGTAAAAATTGAAATTTCATACAAGTAAAATGATAACAAAAAACTCAACCTGCCAAAATAGCTTTACCACCCTGCCTACTAGGAAAGTCTCGCCGACTTCCTAGCTCTAAGAAACTATGTTTCTTGGACCCCCAACCCCGAAAATTGGATACAACCAGTCCAACCAATTCAATGTTTCCCTCAAACAAGGAGAAACAAACCTCCTCTGTTGTTTCTCAAAAAATCCCTCCTTTCCTCCCAGCCTCGAGTTGTCCCCCTCCTCAAAAGACCTCACCTTAAAAAATATTTCAAATTTCCTCACAGTTCACTCCCAAAAGAACCAACCCCCTCCTAACTTGTAAGTTCTGACCTAAATACTACTTTTCTCCTACTCAAGCCTTCAGGCTTACTCCACCGTCACCCATCAAATCCATCCAAACCCCAAAACATTTATTTTCCTTCTTTTTTATAATTCCCAATCATAATAAAATATTATATACCTATGTACTTATTTTCTTGAGTAGTTCAATGGCATTAATGTCAATTAATTTCAATTAAGTGATTTGACTGTACATTCATCAATAATTCTTGGTATGTTCATTTGGGATCTTCACAAGACGGTGGGTTAATTACTAGTCCCACTCACAATTTTAAACATTAAATATGACTTAATAAAATAATAATTTAAGAGTTATTATCATTGACTTTTCAAGTTGGCAGTGGTGGGTGTATTAAATGCGTTATCCATCTGGATCTCATGTCTTACATGGTAATAATTTAATAACAGTATTATTTTAATGCCATCATATCTTATCTTGTTTGATCCAATTAAATAATTAAATATTCGTTTTTAACTTTTCAGGAATGCTCCAGTCAATCCTGTTTAATAATTACTTAACTCATTAATTCCTATAATTTAGTTGATCCACTATGGTTTATAGTAAAGGACAATTTTATCATTATTAATATTAATTAAATAATAATAATAATAATAATAATAATAATAATAATATTTAGTGATTAATAAATAATAATAATATTTATTTGTTTAACCGACAAGTACCCTAGTACCAACACAATATTCTTGTATTTATAAACAAAGCACCCTTAAGGGTTTTAACAATCATGATAAACAATTAAACAATACAATTCTACTAACGCATATGGAACACTATTTATGTTTTATTCACGACAATTCTAATTGACTATACTTAATCAATTACTTATTACAATGTTCACACATGCTTAATAACTTAAGCATTAATTATCTTTATTGGATCAATGCACAATTAACTTAGTTATTCAGAACAACTTATACAATTATTTAACATGTCAAGTATTTGTATATTGATACTAGTGTACATGTGCAAAGTGTGCATGCGTTGCCAGCGTATGCACATGTCGGATATGTAAGTTATAAGCAACATCATCTCGCATATGCATACCTGCTAATTAATAATAATAATCTTCCAGGCATGTAGAGCAAGCATACATAGAACAAAATTACTTTAGCATTATTATTTATTGTAACAGTTAACCATTTAAGATTTCATATCATTACCTTTATGCTCACATTAGTTCAATCAGTCAATTACAAGGAAGGTTACCTACTATCACTAACTCAGATCATAACAATCTATGAGAAAAACATAATATACTGAGTTACAACATAAGAATCAAACAAAGATTTGAACACACACAACTAATTAAGTTCCCTCTAAAACTTCCATGGCATTCTTATCTACCTACTACCTTTTATCTAATTCACAACTAACTTCCACATCCTATCATTCCTCTACTGGACTACCCTGGAGCGTCATCTACATGACCGAATCTAGTTAGAACCCATAAGTGGAAGTGTCAAATACATAGACCAAACTTCCCCAGCAGGAACCCACTAGTCATCATCACACACCTTGGGGAGTGTGTCGTAGCGCAACCCTCCCATGACTCCAGGTTTCGTAGGATAATGCAACGACCAGGTCACCATCTCATCCTAAGCGTCAATTCTTTTTTTTTTTTTTATTGCGCCAAGTGAAACGAGGTGCTCTACAACCCAGTATGGGGGAGATGTTGTAACGTGATGTAACGTTTCTACAAAATAACGTTTGTAACAAAATAATTAAAATATAATTAAAAAAATTCATGTCGGCTCATAAAATAAAAAATTATGGAAAGTATTTAAAAAAAAGTATGGGGGAGATGTTGTAATGTGATGTAACGTTTGTAACAAAATAATAAAAAATAAAAAATTATGGAAAGTATTTTAAAAAAAAAATTCCATGTTGGTTCATAAAATAAAATATTATGAAAAGTAATTAAAAAATAGATGTTCGTTTATAAAATAAAAGCTTAAAACTTAAACCCGGATCTATCAATCAATAGAGATCAAATTTCTTGAGTTTAAATTTAAAAAAAGAAATACACCTCAATAAATTGTATCCCTATCGGTGCTTGATAGATACGGGTTTAAGATGGATCTATGCTAGTATAAAAACATTCCTTTAATAAAAACACAAAATATCATTTTTCACAAAATGAAAAAACAATATCTAATAATACACGATTATAAGTTCAAATTTTATTTAATGGTTAAGATAAATATATTCTACCTTTTTTAAAACTAATAAAATACCCATATATAATTTATTTTTCCCACTATGAATATTATATATATACAAGACTATTTTTTTTAACACTTAATTGTAACATTTATTTATATAAATTATTAAGCTCATTCTAAATCGGTTATGACACAAAAACATTTAAATATATTCCTTCCTTCGACGATATTTAAATAATTATATTCTACCAATTGTCAAATAGACATTTCAACCTACTTTAACATCAATATGTTACATGGCATATATATGAAATATTTTCTTTCTTCGATAATTAAATAATTGCATTCTGCTAATTATCGAATAAACATTTCGACTAATACTAACATAGATATTCACGTAACATACAAACGTAATCTTTCCTTCTTTCAATGTTATAAATAATCACAGTCCACTTTCTACTGATTATCGAATAGATGTCTCAACCACATTAACCTAGATATTTCTTTTTTCTTTTTCTTTTTTAAAGACACATAAATAAAATAGTAATTCTAATTTAAAAACGAGTAGTTGATTCTTAATTGATTGAGATCGACTGTTATATTCATATCATTTTATATCTCATATATGAGAATGATTAGCGCGAATCTCCGACCATAAATTTTTAACTCGAACGATGTAAATGTCGGGACTAACTAGCAAAGGTTTAAGTAGCTAGATGACTATCTTCCACCGAGTGAAGGTCAAAGAAAATTCAACAAAACTATTGAAAATTTGTTCGTGCCACGTGGTATCGGGTGTTTTGAAATGGGCGACGGGCCATTATTTGAGTGAAATTCCGAGTGTTTGTGGAAGAATAGCAGTGAGAAAGGGAGTAAATTCCACGAAATAAATTCCGACTCTTTGTGGAAGAATGGCAGTGACAAATGTGAGTAAATGAGTAAATTCAAGACATGTGAGATTTCGAATCTAATTTTGAGATTTCTTTCATCTTTCAGCTGTATTATTTGCATGCTCTTAGTCCTTGTCAATTTTTTTTATATTTTCCTTGTTTAGTTTCAGCTTTCGTATTCTTTCCCTTAAATTATAATTATAATTTTTAATTAGCTAGTATTTATCAGCTTCGGTTTGGGATTGAAGGAAAACAATGGTAAGAAGGTTGACTAAGTTCTTGCATATACATGCCAAGACTCTCATGAATACTTTTAAAAAGAAGGACTAAATGCCTCATTATTGAGCACATCCTCATGGACCTTGCTTTATCGATCTTTTGTTCGCACACAAAAGGATTTTCGCTCAAAATAAAAAGTATCAAACCTTACCCCATTACCTCTTATATCCCATTCTTTATCCCCATTTATTTCAAAATTAGCTTTGGCATACTCACATGTAAATTTTCTTCAATGGTCGTCTTTTTTCCACAATGATTTCTTTAACTTCTTCAAGGATGATTTCATCAATTCTATATACTAACTTAAGCTTCATAGACATAAATCACATTTCGGTTGGCATTTGTTGATTAAATTTTTTTGTCAACGATACTAAGTTTTCTTAATAAGATACATCCCACCCGAGTTAAGCTACCTAACCTCATCACAAGTTTGAGTGCACTCACTTGATTTGGCTTGGTTCATTGAGTGCACTCACTTGATTTGGCTTGGTTCATTAGTGTTATGCCACCCTATAGTATATGAAGAATAATTTTTAGGGAACAACATCATTAATGACTAGCAGTTGCAAGATGGATTTCCTTGACATAAATGGGTTGCATTGACATGCTTTATCATAGAATTCCCATGCACCAGATTTACCAATATCTTCCACAGAGAGGATCTTCCATGGAAGTTTATTTTCTCATGGAAAAATAAATAAATCATAATTTCATTATAAAAATAAAGTTACATATGGTATTATATCATTTCTATGTTCTATGGAAGAAACCTTGAATCCAAAATGTTGCATCTACCAAAATTTTCCTTTATCATAACATGAGAAAAATAACAATATTCATATATATATGAAATGCATCGTCATATACTTCTATCTTTAATATAGTCAACTTTTTTCAAAAATACATAAACAATCCAAAATATACATCTAAACGTATTTGTAGTTACCTTATCCATCATCATTTTGTGTATATATATATATATATATAAATTTTATCAGTATTATTGAAATATTTGTTAGGTTTTCAACAACCACAAATAATAATTACGAGAAAAATCAACATACAATCACAAAATAGCGACACATAATTTATCCTATTGAAATACTTGTTAGGTTTTCAACAAGCATAAATAATAATTATGACAGAAATCAACATGCAATCATAAAATAGAGACATATAATTTACCCTGGAAACCCCATGTGGGGAAAACCAACACCCAATGAAGATCTTCATTTCATGGCCAAAATTGGTCATTCGGGCCAAGTGAGCTAGCCACCACTCACCTCGAGGCCACTTTACAATGGAGTACACCAAGGCCTTTATAGGCTTCATTACATGCAAATACAACTAGCAAGAAACCACGAGCTACCAAAACCATGTGCCCGAAACCACTTATATCCTTTATCATTCCTGAGTCAAGGTTAACCCTAACAATCCCCCCTTTAAACTTGACTTGGGAAATTCCTTCGGATCTAACCCCTCAAAAAACAACTAGAGTACTCAGGAATCCCATTTACATGTAAACTACTCCATTAATTTTTTTTCATGTGTCTTCTTGGTGACTGCACCATCACGATCCATTGCTTCATCCTCTCATTTTTTTCATGCTCGCTTTCTTTCTCATCTACTTTCCTTGTCATGTGTTGTACTTCCACAAGCCTTTTGTACATGCAAACAATTAATCTTTGATGTCCATATAAAAAGGAATCCATCTACCGGAATACATGGGTGCTCAGCTGCTATAACCGCCAGTTCTCTAGGAATCATTTTCTCCTACGTGGTTCATTAATACACTAAACTCTTCCTTGAGCATAACCTAGTCCCAACACTCTGAGATAAATCCATCACACATTCCATCATTTTAATCGAAGACTATCCTCTCTGATTCCACATCAAGCTAGCCTATGAGTACACCTTCCACCCTCGTAGCTATCCAAGTGGTTCATTGCACAACTTGATGCCACACCCTCTTCTACACATAAGAGGGACACCCGGGGAAAAAAACATTAACTAGATACCAAAAAACCATGGGGTGTCGGGTACAACCGATCATGCACCCCTTACAACTCATGCTCAAAATTTTACTTAGGTACAAAAAAATTACTTCAACCAATGACTACTCGCTCGGTAAATCCATTTTCTTTCCACTATATTTACTAATCCTTTGTTTAAATATACATTTTAGCTTAGTTCTTATCATCTGACCAAATTGGTCATTTATCTTGGTCATCTTTAGTTTGATCCTTATCTCATTTATCTTGGTCATTTTTAGTTAACTCACTTAAAATTTCTCAATTTTGGTCATTTATCCCTTGAAAAAATATTGGTGACCAAATTTTTTGGTTGCCTAGTCACTAATATCTCATTTTGTACTATTGTTAGCTATGGTCTTGAACCTTTTATGGGTTTCCTCTTGAAAGGAATATTACTTGTTGGTGCTTTGGAAATCTACCTTTTGGTTACCTTTTTATTTGATCAAGCCTTATTGTGCCACTATTAGTGCCTTGTGGAAGAAAAAAATTCAAAATAAAATGTGATTTATATATTTAAATAAACTTATTTTTTAATGTGAAAGTTGATTCTATTTAACGGTGCTAGCTCAATGGAATAGCACATGCCTTATATGAAAGAGGTTGGTTCCTTTGTTCCCTATCTACAAAAATCAATGAATAAAATTGACGAGTTGATGACACTTAAAGATTTAAATGACTAAATATATTACTTGTTGATGACAATAAATGACTTATCATAACTAAATAAATGGTCAGTTAACAATAATCAATGACTAAATAAATGACCAGTTAACAACAATCAATGACTAAACAAATGGCTAGTTAACATCAATCAATGACTAAATAAATGACCAGCTAAGAATAATCAATGACTACATATACTTCCAAACTGACCAATCAAAACAACAAATAAATGACTAAAATGTTTTAGTCGCATATTTAGTCGTGTTATAAGTGAATGACAATAAATGACTATTATCCACATGACTAAATTTAGTCATTTATATGCAATTTTTAGTCATTTTTAAAGTCGCATATCTCACTTTTTCTACTAGTGATAGTAGAATTTGAAAGTCCCCTAAAATTCAGCAACCACTATTGTTTCATATGAAAAAGATTAAGAGGCATTGCTTAGATTCCTATCTCAACAATCACAACTTAAGATATATACTTTTTTGGGGGGACCTATTGGTAGTGGAATTGACATTGGTTTAAGATGTGGGTTGATTTTAAAGGGTCCAATTTGAATTTAAGTATGATAACGGGGGTATTTTAAACTTCCCAACTTTTCCTATTCATCATCATCATCACTTTATGGGCACAAGATGAAGAACATACTTGAATGAGAAGAGTCTTTAGGTCACCTGGTGTATGATTGAAGTGGAAAAACACATGTGTGATTGAAACTGCTTGAAGTAAATGTTTTGAAAAATAACTTATAAGAAAGTAAAGCAAAGAGATATGAAAAACATGGTTCATTATTCCTATTTACTGAATTGTTCAAGTGTCAATGTTTTACAAGAATAACCAATCATAACCAAAGTGAAAAGGGAGGTGTTTCACTCTTGTGGTCTTCTATAATTTTCCAAAATTGCTTTACGAACACAAGGCAAGTAGCATAGTAGGATTCCAAGATTTTTTAGGTCCCTTGTTTGTGTGAAGAGTGGATTTGAGCTAGCTTGCTTGAAAATAAATAAATATGCAAACAGCTAGAGTGTAAACTATTGCAAGTTAACTCATATGCCTAGTCTAATAATTTCTTACAACTTGAAAGTAGTGAATATTGTGGCAATCTAGTATAGTGTGAACTAAGAGGTTGTTGGGGACCTCTAAGCTCAACACCTAGGTAAAATAAAGTTGCAAAGGATGGCTTTGCCTCCTACTTAAACTAAGTGATTCGAATGCCTAAGGAAGTAAAAATAGTCTGTGATTGGTTTTAATTCTTTAAGTAGTGTGAACAACCACATAGGATGCAATTGCGAATCAAATCAAGTTGGAAAACACAAATTAGATTCAGTCACACGTGTTTTTGGCTTCTCAGTTGCACTATAGTGTGGCTTGATAATTAATTGGTCATGCAAAAAATCAATGTGAGGAATACCACTCTTAACTCGCACAAGAGTGTGGGATAGAGGTTACAATGCTTGCATGGGATATCCATGTAGGTGGAAAAAAAAGATAAGTCACACAGTAGTGTGACCATCGAAGAAAAAAATGGATCGTTTCATGCAGAACAGATGATGGGACCCACACGTCCTAAGAAATTAAGAAAAATTGGAATTCATCTTGCAAAATTTATTGATTAGGGGTATGAAAAACAAGTTTGTGATACTGCAAAATCCCCAACCATGTTAATTATCAAAATGACAACCTAAATACGTGAAAAAAAAAGTGGAGTAACTGGTCCTGTTGTGAGAAAAATGGGCAAGTGTGGGAAACCCTTCCTTCCCTTCCAAGTTGTAGGTAAGGAAACATGTTAAGTAGAGGGTTAGTAAGTGCAATAAAAAATGTCAAATCTATTAGATGAACAAGAACACATATAAAGACTACTTGGAATGTAAAACTTGCATAAATGACATAAAAACACAACAAGGAGATGAACTTCAACTAAATGTTTATGTCCAATGGAAAAAAATCAATATAATGGTGTCACCTAGGAGAATATTGGTTACAATCATAGCCAACACTCATTCTGGGGGTCCTTTGTTCTCTCTCAATGTGCTTGCTAATTACCTTGGAATGGTGAGAATACGATGAAAGATGATTCTTTCAAGCTGGTCCTTGCAACATAACTTTTCTTTTAATTTATCCTTATGAAATGCATTCTTATGGATTCCTTTTATAGGACAAATTGTTGTCCATAAACAACTAGGTCTTCGTGTGAATGCTCTCTTACATGAAGTGGCTTCAAGATACAACTATGGGGCTATTGAGTGGCCAAGCATGTGAATACGGCCAATTCAAAATCCTTGGAGCCAAAATGTGGTTGCAAAGCCTTAAATTCACATGAAATTCAATGGTCCACTTGCTGGTACATCCATGCAGGTGTTAAGTGATTTTTCGTGTGATGTCACACATGTTTCTTTTTATAAACCCATGCGGTTTGACCAAAGTGTGAAGTTTTAAGTCATTTCTTGGTTTCTTATGTTGCTTTTGCTAATGAAGAAGCTTTGTGAGTTGCAAGTTATATGTTGACAATGTCTCTCTATAATAATTTTCAAAATGTCAAATATGTGTGAAATCTAAGTGATAACTGGTGTATTAACAATTAGACAAAGAGATACATGAAATTCATTATTTTTAAATTGTTATTGGTTTTTTAATATGGTTGATGTATTTTACATTTTATTTAATTTACATATTAAAAAATAATATTTTATAGTTTTTCATAGAATGTAAATAAATGCGTTCTAGTGCATGAAGTAAAATGCAATGGGATTTGTGTTTTGGACTTAAATGGGGTTGATAGGTTTTTGGTGTATACAGGTCATTAACACTGCTCCAATTTCCATTCCACTCGCATTGCAATCAACTTGGAAAACTTTGTCAAAATTTGGGTGCTCTAACACCGGGCTCCCAATCACCTTTTCCTTCAACTTGTCGAAAGATTTCTAGGTAGCTTTTGTCCACTTAAACTCCCCTTTCTTCATGCACTCGGTCAATGGTGCACATATCTGACTGAATCCTCTGATGAACTTCCTATAGAAACCAGCAAGTCCATAGAAACTTCACACTCTTTTCGTGCTTATCGGTTTTGGCCAATCCAATATTGCCTTCACCTTCTTTGGGTCCATCACCAACCCTTTACCCGAGAATACAAATCCCAAGTACACTAGTTATTCCTTCATGAAGAAGCACTTTTGTAGGTTCACCATCAACTTCTCTTCCTGCAACTTCTGCAATACTTGTCGAATGTGCTCCAAGTGTTCAACCTTGGTTCGACTAAATATCATAATGTTTTCTAGATACACTATGACGAACTTTCCCATTAATGGCTTCAATACTTCATTCATCAACCACATGAATGTACTGGGTGCATTAGTCAATCCGAACGGCATGACCAACCACTCATGCATCCCTTCCTTCATATTGAATGTTGTCTTTCATTCATCTCTTTCTCTAAACCTGATCTGGTGATAACAACTCTTCAAGTCGATCTTGGTGTATCTCGCTCCACTCAAGGAATCCATCAAGTCGTCCATTCTGGGAAATGGAAACTTGTACTTGATCATGATCTTGTTGATAGCTCTGGATTTTGTACACATCCTCCATTCTCCACCCTTCTTTGGTGCTAGTACTGTTGGTACCACACACGGGTTTAGACTCTCTCTGATCAATCCTCTATCCAACAACTCCTGGACTTGTCGATTAATTTTTTGACCCTTTGTCAGAGTCATTCTATGTGGTTCCTTGTTTGGAAAACTTGATCCTAGAACCAAGTTGAACTGATGGGATGTGCTTCTTTTCGGTGGCAATCATGTTGGTCCTTCGTCGACTACTATGATCTGAAACTCATTGAGCATCTTTTTGACTTCAACCAGAATTCTCTTCATTGTTGACCTCTCGACACATGGTCCCTTCGGAATGATGGCGAAACATCCCTATTGTTTCTCCTCCTCTGCGAGGAATTCCTTTGCTGGGCACATCAGCACTTTCTTCTCCCAATAGTCGCTCTCGCCCTGCTTGTAGTTGGCTTGATCCTCCTGCTCTGGCTTTAGCATCCTCTGCGTGCCATTTTTCCACACAGTGACTGTGTTGGATCAAACATCATATATCATCTTCCGATCATATTTCCATGGTATTCCTAACAACAAATGACATGCATCCATTGGGATTATGTTGCATAGTACATTGTCTTCAAGCTTCCCAACCTTAAAGTTTATCAAGCACTGTTTGGTTACCTTCACATGGTGACCCTTCTGCAACCATGATATCTTGTATGAATTTGGTTGTTCCCAACATCTAAAACCCAACTTGTCAATGACCTCTATCGACACAAGATTCTCTGTACTTCCACCATCAAAGTAGATTATGAAGTGAAGACAAAGGTTTGAAGGAATGAAGCACTGACAGCTGGCGATCACTGCAAAACTTCATCAATCTGAGAGAGATGACGCATCTCAGAAAGACGACGTGGTATTGATCCTCCTTGCGCAATACCTCTTCCCATGTCTCTGATGTGATCATGCATTTTTATCTTGTTTTTACTATCCAATTCCAGCAGACACTTGTCCTCCAGATGTACAACCCCTACAGTACCCCATGTACAAAAAGAGCCCTAAAGACCTTCAAAGATGATGGCAATCCATCACACTTCGTTACAAACCAACCTACCAGATCTTCAAATTCTCATGGTGGAGGGTGTTGATAGAAGGCATGGCAGTAGAAGAGCACTTCAGATTCTTGTCTGGTCAAACCCTTCATATAATAAATTGATGATTCTAAGATTCCTGCGCTTCTCATGAGAAGTTACCACAATGAGGCTATCTGGACAAAGGATATCCGTAACTGGCAAAAACGCTTCCATCTGATTTTACGATCTACATCGTCTAAAATTATAAGAGCATGATAGGATAGGAGATTATTTTTAAGTATCGCTATACCAATGAATGTTGTAGAATTAAAATTTAAATTCAATATAAAAATTGCCCTCTCGACATACATAATGAAAAGGAAATGAAAATCCCCAAATTTCCAATGGAGGGAAACAAAAAAATTAATGTTGTAGAATTAAAATTTTAATTCAATATAAAATTGGCACTTTAAGGTTAACTGTTTTATAACTCTTTCCTGATCATATATTATATCAATGATATTTTGTTAAAAATCTCATGGGAGACTTGTGTCATAGGTGATTTCCCTACGTACCAAATAAATCCAATTCGATGCAGATAAGAAGAGTGCAGTTGCACAAATAAATAATGAGGATATCCACCTTTATTTAAAATGACACACTGCAATACTCTAGAAACTTACCATAGGGTAAGCCACAAACTTAAGAAAATTGTGTCTTTCCACTTGTGGGATTACAAAAAAATAAGGTGAGGACCTTCCAACTCAAATCTATTACCACCCATCCTCATAATTTGGGAACCAATCCTCATTCACCAAGGAATGTGGGAGGATAACACTGAGGTTGAAAAACAATGAGAAAACTTCCATCTATTAAATGACTCATGTAATTCCCTAGGAACCTACCATATCCTGAGTTGTGACCTCAATAAGACGATGAGTCCTTCTCCCCTACAATATTGCAAAGTAAAAAATTGAGGAAATTCCAACTCGACCCTCATACCACCTATCCTAATAATATTATACCAATTCTTGTTCAGCAAGGAAAGTGGGTGGATAGCACTAGCGTTGGATTGTAATGAGAAACCCTCCACCTTTTAAAAGACATTGTACAATTCCTTAATAAACCACGATAGGCTAAGCCACAACCTCAAAAAGATAATGGATCCTTGTGGCATGTGGGATTGCAAAGAAAAAAGGTGAGGGCCTTCCAAATAAAACCTCTTATTGCCTATCCTTGCAATCTTGCAATCTCGCACCATTTTTTGTTCACCAAGGAAAGTGGGTGGATAGCACTAGAGTTGGATCAAACTGGGATTCGGTTCAAAATCTCATGAGAGTTTTGTCATGTTGTCCATTTACTTTATAAGCCAAAGAAATACAAGTAGAAGCAAAGAGGGAGAGAATGGTTGAACAAATAAGTAACAAGTACAACAAGGAATCATGAGCAACCCCCCACTTTTTAAATGACACAATGTAGGTCCCTAACTTGCCATAATTTAAGTCATGACCTAAATAAGAAAATGGAGAGCACAAAGTGCCTTGTTAAATCAAGAATTATCCACACTATATGATATGTGGTGGTCTAGGGAAATATAATGGTCCATGAGCCAATACGAAATTGGTACAATAAATTTGAACCTTAAACCATGGTGTGGGCCAAGAGATCCATTATTGGTATTATAGACCTTAAAATTACCAACATATCCCATTTGTAGATGAAATATTCCCCCTTTATAGATTATGTGATGTCACAAGGCCTTATGCATCACTCGTGAGCCACAAAGGGAATCGTTACATCCTTAAAAATGTCTTTTGACCTTCAACCATGGCTTGGATTATGAGAACCATACGTGGTGTTCAAAACCTTTAAATAGGAACAAAATCCTTTGATTTTACCTTTAGGATGTCATGGGTCTCATAAACGATCTATATTGTGCCCTTCATTTAAATGGTGGGAATATCTCACATGTAGGATAAAAAAAAATTATGTAGGTATTATGTGATAGTCTAGGTTAAAATGCACGGACCAACAACCCCTTAACAAATTAATATGGCATTAGACCCTAAATTTAGTTCACAGACCATGGTCTAGGCCATGAGAACCATCCTCAATATTACAAATATTTAAATGACTGCCATATCGTGCTTGTGAGGTAAATTAATTATGTGTGGGGCCCTACACATGGACCATGAGTCATACAATAAATTTAACCATGGACCATTATCAATTTACATAACCTATAGATATCAAACCATGGTTGGTTTATTGGTTTACAGCACCATGGACAAATCACGAACAACGATGTTGATGACGACGATGATATTGATGATCATGATTACAACAAGGACAATGAGAATTACTATGATGTGATCATATAATGTTGAGGATGGGTATTTTGATAATGACAATGATGATGACAATGACAATGGCATGACTGATGATTATGATTACAATTATGTTGTTGATTATGATTAAAATTATTATGATGTTTGTGATGGCAATGAAGTTGATATGATAACAACGATGGTGATGATGACAACTATGATAATGATGACAATGATGGAAATGATGACAACAATGAATAAAATGATCATGATGATTGCTATGACAATGATGATGATGATGATGATGATAATGGTGACAATGAATATGGAAATCATGTCCCTAATATTTTTGCTATGGAAGGCTCTTTCCTAACCAAAAGATTCTTTCCAAAAGCAACTTATTTTTCCATGAAATTTGGCACTAGGACATTATTGCATGCTGAAAAAATTGTTTCCCTACCATCAATCTCCTTTGCTCCATTAGCTACCAACCTTGCTACCTTATCCCATGAAAATGAAACTAGGAGGTATTTTCATAAAATTTGGTGCCCATGCCAATTTTGTGATTATTTGTTTTTTTTTTAAATTTATGGTAATGCTTTGTTTTTAGTTTTTAATATAGCTAATGTGTAATGGTTAGTTATGGGTGGATAATTAGTATTTATCTAATGTAAATAAAAATCACGATATAGGAAGAGTTTGTGATTAGGGAAGGAACCTTGTGGTACCCTAGCTATTCCGATACCCTAATTCCATCCCATAGACGTGACTCAACCAAAAATTCATGCTAGTTTTTTTAATATACTTAGGCTTTTGACTCCATTTTGTTTGAACAGGTCCTACGATCTCTACATAGAAACATGGACTATCTAGTTGATCTTACAATTCAACTTGATGAAGGAAATATTAGTTTAGAAGGGGGGGATCTGGTTCCTTCCCTATCCATTGAGCATTAAGTATCATAAGGTGGTGATGTACATATGGACATAGTCATAGGGATAAGAGGATAGGCAATAAATCCACCTATTATGCCTCCATCCATTTGTTTCAAAACAATGAAAGAAGGAATTATTAGGATGGTGAAAGGGTTTTCAGTGCTGTGGGATTTTTAAGCCATAGTCTCCTTTGGTTTCGATTGCATCATTTTGGTGTTGGTTCAGGGTGAAGGGCATGTCTTGGATCAAAGGAGAAGTTAGTGACTTTGTTTCCTATCTTAGCTATCGCTACTCATTTTGGTTATAACAATGGGACAATAAAGGAATGTACATTGTGTAATGTGTGAATTGGCATAGCTACAATGGCAAATAAAAAATTATGACAGGGGACTAGAAGAATCCCATCACAAGGTGTCCCATGAGGAAATGAAGTGGATCGACTAGAATTCAAATTGGGAACATGCTTTCAGGGAAGAATCTCACAAGTGAGCAAAGCATGGCATAGAGAAGACAGGGAAAATATCAAATGATGTTATTTCACGATGACAACTATCTAATTTCAATTGTGATGTGAAGTATGGAAAAAGAGACCAAGTAACACATGCATACCCAAGACCTTACTACAGCTACTACGGTCAATAACTACTACGAATTCGATTGGAGCTTTATGGTATATCCTTACTGGGCTCTTTCTCCAAACACTGGTCATGAATATTGAACTATTGCAGGATAAACATGTGCATATGGAAACAAAAAGGGGAGAGGAAACCAAGCATTCACTAACATGATAAGGAGTCTAAGTAGAAGTAGGTTTTAACTCCGTTACTACATAATCCCTCGCTCGTCTTTTCAAGAGCTTCCAAGCTCTCTCCAGTGTTGTGTTTTTCTCCATTGCAAGAAGTCCAACTATATAGTGAATTTTCTGAACCCCAAACTTGTTTTCCATTTGGCATGAGTTTCTATTAATTGACCTAAACCTTGATTTCACACCCCATTCAACTGAAATGCCTCTCAAACACAAAGAAACCTGCTTCCCTACAACCAAAAAACAAAATTTGGCGCCAATTAGAGCTCTTATCACACTGGTAGTGAATTCATAACTCCGTTGAATGTCCACATAGTCATCCATCCCGATGTCACTGCACTTCGGAAACCAAATCCTCCATCGATTGAGGGTTAACCTCGGTCATAAATTGGTCATTGCACTGTTATTTTCTTAACCCCGGTTGCATATTTCTCTAAAGTTGCAGACGCCGAAGGGTTCCAAAACCAGTTCTCCTTGGATAACTTGGTCGTAATACTCGACCTGCAATGCGAGTCTGGGGTTTGGCTTTGCCTTGCAATGTAGATCTGGGGTTTGGCTTTTCTTCGACATGTACACAAAATGTTTATTTTTTGTTTATTATTTTCCAATTGTATTTTATTTAGTTTCTTAAAATTTCATTTTATTTTATTTATAATATTAAAAATTGTTTTTTATTAATATATTTTATTTTATATTCTATGGTATGCATATATTAATGCAAAATATATCTATATATAACGAAAAATTAAAATTTGAATATATATATATATATATATATATATATATATATATATATATATATATATATATATATATATATATATATATATATATATATATATTAATGTTTTAATTTTGCATTATATATATATATATTTACACAATTTTTTTTTAACCTTTTATTTACAATATTATATTATAAATATATTTTATATTAACATATATTGATTCGGATTTTATATAATAATGTTTTATGTTTCGATATATACATATTCTTAGCTCTCTCATTTGCAATCCTTTTTTTATCCCCTACAGAGGTTAGATAATGCAAGGAGAATGGCCAAAAAGGGGCTTAATTGAAGTTAGATAGAAATAATTTTAGATAGAAAAATGGACATGATAGTAAGACGCTAACATGTGACCCTCAATTTGAAGTGGATCCTCGTTATAATTAGAGCATTAAATAAAGATAAAGAGCATGTATCAGTTTACCTCATTACAGATGGAAATATAGAACTTATATGTTTCTTACCTCATGAATTAGCAATTAATTGACCAAGAAACTGCAACATATTTATATATTTTGCATTGACTAATCTCCTCTTTTGAAATCCCATTAATTTGGAATCCAGTTGACCAGGTAAATTAACGACAGGTGACGTTGTGTGACCGTGTTAATATACATGACCATAATTACAATTATTAAATTATCCCTATATTGAAGATGTATGTTAATTATGGGTATAATAATGGCGTTGTTAGTCAACATATCATATAGATGATCAATTTGGTGTTAATTAAATCAACGCTATATGTCATTATATGATCATGTAAATTGTGTCACGGCTCAAATTACAATTTTGTACCTGCATTGTCCACGTCGAGTGACATAGTTTACATGATCATCACTCGTGTCTCCGAATCCATGATCTACTATGTTTCAATTTACTAAATTTTAACACTGTAGATGGATTCAGAGACACCCTAAAGGGTAAATTGTACAAATTCATTGTGAAAATTATAATTTTCCATTGTCGGAGTAAGACAACTAAAAATGACCACATAAATGACCAATTGTTATGTGGTCATTTTTAGCTTAGTTCTTATCATGTGACCAAATTGGTCATTTTTAGTTTAGTCCTTATCCAGTGACCAGATTGGTCATTTATCTTCATCATTTTTAGTTAGCTCACTTAAAATTTCTCAATTTTGGTCATTTATCCTTTGAAAAAACTTTGGTGACCAAATTTTTTGGTCTCCTAGTCACTAATCTCTCATTTTGTACTAGTGTTATCCATGGTCTTGAACCTTTTATGGCTTTCCTCTTGAAAAGAATATTACTTGTTGTTGCTTTGGAAATATACCTTTTGGTTACCTTTGTGTTTGATCAAGTCTTATTGTGCCACTATTAGTGCCTTGTGGAAGAAAAAAAGTCAAAATAAAATGTGATTTATATAATTAAATAAACTTATTTTTGAATGTGAAATTTGATTCTATTGAAGGGTGTTAGCTCAATGGAATAACAACTTCCTTATATGAAAGAGGTTGGTTCCTCTATTCCCTATCTACAAAAATCAATGAATAGAAATGACTAAATATACTACCAGTTGACGACACTTAAAGATTTAAATGACTAAATATATTACTTGTTGATGGCAATAAATGACTATCATGACTAAATAAATGGCCAGTTAACAATAATCAATGACTAAATAAATTACCAGTTAACAACAATCAATAACTAAACAAATGGGTAGTTAACATCAATCAATTAGTAAATAAATGACCAATTAAGAGTAATCAATGACTGCATATACTTTCAAACTGACCAATCAAAACAACGAATAAATGACTAAAATATTTTAGTCCCGTATTTAGTCGTTTTATAAGTGAATGACAATAAATGACTATTATCCACATGACTAAAGTTAATCATTTATATGCAATTTTTACTCATTTTTTATGTCATATATCTCACTTTTTCTACTAGGGATAGCAGGATTTGAAAGTCCCCTAAAATTCAACAACCACTATTGTTTCATATGAAAAAGATTAAGAGGTATTGTTTAGATGCCTATCTCAACAGTCATAACTGAAGATATAAATTTTCTGGGGACCTATTGGTAGATAAATTGGCATTGATTTAAGATGTGGGTTGATTTTAAAGGGTTGAATTTGAATTTAAGTATGATAAGGGAGGTATTTGAAACTTCCCAACTTTTCTGATTCATCATCATCACTTTATGGGCACAAGATGAAGAACATACTTGAATGAGAAGAGTTTTTAGGTCACGTGTTGTATGATTGAAGTGGAAAAACACATGTGTGATTGAAACTGCTTGAAGTAAATGTTTTGAAAAATAACTTATAAGAAAGTAAAGCAAAGATATATGAAAAACATGGTTCATTAGTCCTCTTTAATGAATTGTTCAAGTGTCAATGTTTTACAAGAATAACTAATCATAAGCAAAGTGAAAAGGGAGGTGCTTCACTCTTGTGGTCTTCCATAATTTTCCAAAATTTCTCTACGGACTCAAGGAAAGTAGCATAGTAGGATTCCAAGATTTTTTAGGTCCATTGTTTGTGTGAAGAGTGTATTTGAGCTAACTTGCTTGAAAATAAATAAATATGCAAACAACTAGAGTGTAGACTATTGCAAGTTAACTCATATGCCTAGACTAATAATTTCTTACAAGTTGAAAGTAGTGAAGATTGTTACAATCTAGTCTAGTGTAAGCTAAGAGGTTGTTGGGGGCCTCCAAGCTCAATCCCTAGGTAAAATAACGTTGCAAAGGATGGCTTTTCCTCCGACTTAAACTAAGTGATTTGAATTCCTAAGGAAGTAAAAATAGTTTGTGATTGGTTTTAATTCTTTAAGTAGTGTGAACAACCACGTGGGATGCAATTGTGAATCAAATCAAGTTGGAAAACACAAATTAGATTCAGTCACACATGTTTTTGGCCTCTCATTTGCACTATATTGTGGCTTGATAGTTAATTGGTCATGAGAAAAAATCAATGTGATGAATACCACTCTTAACTCGCACGTGAGCATGGGATAGAGGTTGCAATGCTTGCATGGGAGCTCCGTGCATGTGGAAAAAAAGACAAGTCACACAGTAGTGTGATTGTCGAAGAAAAAATGGATTATTTTACGCAGATGATGGGACCCACGGCCTAAGAAATTAAGAAAACTTGGAAATTCATCTTGCAAAATTCATTGATTAGGGGTATGAAAAACAAGTTTGCGATCCAGCAAAATCCCCAACCCTGTTAATAATGAAAATGACAACCTAAAGACATGAAAATACAAAAGACAAAAAGTGGATTCACTAGTCCTGTTGTGAGAAAAATGGGCCAAGTGTGGGGAACCCTTCTTTCCCTTCCGAGTTGTAGGCAAGGAAACATGTTAAGCAGAGGGTTAGTAAGTGCAATAAACAATGTCAAATTTAGATGAATAACAATGGCACCATAAAGGAATGTACATTGTGTAATGTGTGAATTAGTATATCTACAATGGCATATCAAAAATTATGACAGGGGACTAGCAGAATCCCATCACAAAATGTTGAATGAGGAAATGAAGTGGATCGACTAGAATTCAAATTGGGAACATGCTTTCAGGTAGAATCTCACAAGTGAGCAAAGCATGGCATAGAGAAGACAGGGAAAATATCAAGTGATGTTATTTCACAATGACAACTATCTAATTTCACCTGTGATGTGAAATATGGAAAAAGAGACCAAGGAACACATGCATACCCAAGACCTTACTACAGCTACTACGGTCAATAACTACTACAAATTCGATTGGAGCTTTATGGTATATTCTTACTAGGCTCTTTCTCCAAACACTGATCATGAATATTGAACTATTGGAGGATAAACATGTGCATATGGAAACAAAAAGTGGAGAGGAAATCAAGCATTCACTAACATGATAAGGAGTCTAAGTAGAAGTAGGTTTTAACTTTGCTACTACATAATCCCTCACTCGTCTCTTCAAGAGCCTCCAAGCTCTCTCCAGTGTTGTGTTTTTCTCCATTGCAAGAAGTCCAACTATATAGTGAATTTTCCAAACCCCAAACTTGTTTTCCAACCGGCATGAGTTTCTATTAATTGACCTAAACCCTGATTTCACACCCCATTCAGCTGAAATGCCTCTCAAACAAAAAGAAACCCCCTTCCCTCCAACCAAAAAACAAAATTTGGCGCCAATTAGAGCTCTTATCACACTGGTAGTGAATTCATAACTCCATTGAATGTCCACATAGTCATCCATCCCGATGTCACTGCACTTCAAAAACCAAATCCTCCACCGATCGAGGGTTAACTCTGGTCACAAATTGATCATTGCACTGTTATTTTCTTAACCCCGGTTGCATATTTCTCCAAACTCGCAGACGCCAAATGGTTCCAAAACCAGTTCTCCTTAGATAACTTGGTCGTAATACTTGACCTGCAATGCGAGTCTGGGGTTTGGCTTTGCCTTGCAATGCAAATCTGGGGTTTGGCTTTTCTTTGACGTGTACACAAAATGTTTATTTTTTGTTTATTATTTTCCAATTATATTTTATTTAGTTTCTTAAAATTTCATTTTATCTTATTTATAATATTAAAAATTGTTTTTTATTAATATATTTTATTTTATATTCTATGGTATGCATATATTAATGTGAATATATCTATATATAATGAAAAATTAAAATTTGAATATATATATATATATATATTATACGTATATATTAATGTTTTAATTTTGCATTATATATATATATATATATATATATATATATATATATATATATATATATATATATATATATTTACACAGTTTTTTTTAACCTTTTATTTACAATATTATATTATAAATATATTTTATATTAACATATATTGTTTCAGATTTTATATAATAATGTTTTATTTTTCGATATATACATATTCTTAGCTCTCTCGTTTGCAATCCTTTTCTTATCCCTTACAGAGGTTAGATAATGTAAGGAGAATGGCCAAAAAGGGGCTTAATTGAAGTTAAATAGAAAGAATTTTAGATAGAAAACTGGACATGATAGTAAGACGCTGACGTGTGACCCTCAATTTGAAGTGGATCCTCGTTATAATTAGAGCATTAAATAAAGATAAAGAGCATGTATCAGTTTACCTCATTACAGATGGAAATATGGAACTTATATGTTTCTTACCTCATGAATTAGCAATTAATTGACCAAGAAGCTGCAACATATTCATATATTTTGCATTAACTGATCTCCTCTTTTGAAATCCCATTAATTTGGAATCCAGTTGACCAGGTAAATTCATGGTAGGTGACGTTGTGTGACTGTGTTAATATACATGACCATAATTACAATTATTAAATTATCCCTATATTGAAGATGTATGTTAATTATGGGTATAATAATGGCGTCGTTAGTCAACATATCATGCAGATGATCAATTTGGTGTTAATTAAATCAATGCTATATGTCATTATATGATCATGTAAATTGTGTCACGGCTCAAATTACAATTTTGTACCTGCATTGTCCGCCTCGAGTGACACAATTTACATGATCATCACTCGTGTCTCCGAATCCATGATCTACTATGTTTCAATTTACTAAATTTTAACACCGCAGACGGATTCAGAGACACCCTAAAGGGTAAATTGTACAAATTCATTGTGAAAATTATAATTTTCCATTGTCGGAGTAAGACAACTAAAACTGACCACATAAATGGCCAATTGTTATGTGGTCATTTTTAGCTTAATTCTTATCATGTGACCAAATTGGTCATTTTTAGTTTAGTCCTTATCCAGTGACTTGATTGGTCATTTATCTTCGTTATTTTTAGTTAGCTCACTTAAAATTTCTCAATTTTGGTCATTTATCCTTTGAAAAAACTTTGGTGACCAAATTTTTTGGTCTCCTAGTCACTAATCTCTCATTTTGTACTAGTGTTATCCATGGTCTTGAACCTTTTATGGCTTTCCTCTTGAAAAGAATATTACTTGTTGTTGCTTTGGAAATATACCTTTTTGTTACCTTTGTGTTTGATCAAGTCTTATTGTGCCACTAGTAGTGCCTTGTGGAAGAAAAAAAGTCAAAATAAAATGTGATTTATATAATTAAATAAACTTATTTTTTAATGTGAAATTTGATTCTATTGAAGGGTGTTAGCTCAATGGAATAACAACTTCCTTATATGAAAGAGGTTGGTTCCTTTGTTCCCTATCTACAAAAATCAATGAATAAAAATGACTAAATATACTACCAGTTGACGACACTTAAAGATTTAAATGACTAAATATATTACTTGTTGATGGCAATAAATGACTATCATGACTAAATAAATGACTAGTTAACAATAATCAATGACTAAATAAATTACCAGTTAACAACAATCAATGACTAAACAAATGGGTAGTTAACATCAATCAATTAGTAAATAAATGACCAATTAAGAGTAATCAATGACTACATATACTTCCAAACCGACCAATCAAAACAACGAATAAATGACTAAAAAATTTTAGTCCCGTATTTAGTCGTTTTATAAGTGAATGACAATAAATGACTATTATCCACATGACTAAAGTTAATTATTTATATGCAATTTTTAGTCATTTTTAAAGTCATATATCTCACTTTTTCTACTAGGGATAGCAGGATTTGAAAGTCCCCTAAAATTCAACAACCACTATTGTTTCATATGAAAAAGATTAAGATGTATTGTTTAGATGCCTATCTCAACAATCATAACTTAAGATATAAATTTTTTGGGGACCTATTGGTAGATAAGTTGGCATTGGTTTAAGATGTGGGTTGATTTTAAAGGGTCGAATTTGAATTTAAGTATGATAAGGGAGGTATTTGAAACTTCCCAACTTTTCTGATTCATCATCATCACTTTATGGGCACAAGATGAAGAACATACTTGAATGAGAAGAGTTTTTAGGTCACGTGGTGTATGATTGAAGTGGAAAAACACATTTGTGATTGAAACTGCTTGAAGTAAATGTTTTGAAAAATAACTTATAAGAAAGTAAAGCAAAGATATATGAAAAACATGGTTCATTAGTCCTCTTTAATGAATTGTTCAAGTGTCAATGTTTTACAAGAATAACTAATCATAAGCAAAGTGAAAAGGGAGGTGCTTCACTCTTGTGGTCTTCCATAATTTTCCAAAATTGCTCTACGACTCAAGGAAAGTAGCACAGTAGGATTCCAAGATTTTTTAGGTCCATTGTTTGTGTGAAGAGTGTATTTGAGCTAACTTGCTTGAAAATAAATGAATGTGCAAACAACTAGAGTGTAAACTATTGCAAGTTAACTCATATGCCTAGACTAATAATTTCTTACAAGTTGAAAGTAGTGAAGATTGTTACAATCTAGTCTAGTGTAAGCTAAGAGGTTGTTGGGGGCCTCTAAGCTCAATCCCTAGGTAAAATAACATTGCAAAGGATGGATTTTTCTCCTGCTTAAACTAAGTGATTTAAATTCCTAAGGAAGTAAAAATAGTTTGTGATTGGTTTTAATTCTTTAAGTAGTGTGAACAACCACATGGGATGCAATTGTGAATCAAATCAAGTTGGAAAACACAAATTAGATTCAGTCACACATGTTTTTGGCCTCTCATTTGCACTACAGTGTGGCTTGATAGTTAATTGGTCATGCGAAAAAATCAATGTGATGAATACCACTCTTAACTTGCACGTGAGTGTGGGATAGAGGTTGCAATGCTTGCATGGGAGATTCGTGCATGTGGAAAAAAATACACGTCACACAGTAGTGTGACTGTCGAAGAAAAAATGGATTATTTTACGCAGATGATGGGACCCACACGGCTTCAGAAATTAAGAAAACTTGGAAATTCATCTTGCAAAATGCATTGATTAGGGGTATGAAAAACAAGTTTGCAATCCAGCAAAATCTCCAACCCTGTTAATAATCAAAATGACAACCTAAAGACGTGAAAATACAAAAGACAAAAAGTGGATTCACTAGTCCTGTTGTGAGAAAAATGGGCCAAGTGTGTTCGGGTACACAGGGTACTACCAAACGACCGAACACCAAGATCAACCACTTCACACAAACAGATCACAGATCAACACCCCGATGTTTTGACGTGGTTTAAACCCTCTTGAGGGAAACACTCCACGGCCCCGGCCAAATAGCTTCTACGAGACAATTTATTATGCAAAGAAAGAAAGTTACAAATTAGCTTCTCATAATCGATCAACTAAACAATGACCCTCCATGCTCTTTAAATAGAGATCATGGACCAATCGGGTGTTAAGCCACGGATCAAGGTTAGGTTTGATCTAAGAGAAGTTGAGCCGTCGGATCACTCTATGTCGGAAACATATCGTGACCGTCGGATTAAGTATTTACAAATGCATACTAATGCATACTAAAGAAACACACTATCCCTAACGGATATATTACACAAGTTGATCTTAACTAACTCCCAAGTGTCTAAATATTCTAACATCCCCCCTTAAGAACAACTTGGGATAGGATTGAATGATTGACAAAAGTGACACTATTAGGAGAAGGAAGGAGGCATTAGAGCCTATCCCCCCTTAATGACAAGTTCCTGAACTCCTAACATAGATCGAAGTTTAGAAAACTTCGCTTCTGTAAGAGACTTGGTGAAGATGTCTGCAACTTGATCATTTGTAGGGGAAAAGAGCACTTCAAGAATACGATCATGAACAAGATTTCTGATGAAGTGCATATGTAGCTCAATGTGTTTGCTGCGTTGATGTAGAACTGGATCTTTGGCAAACTTGATGGCACTTTGATTGTCGCACCAAAGTGGAGTAGGCTGCTGCTGCTCGAATCCAAACTCTGAAAGGATCTGGCGAAGCCATAAAGCTTCCTGACTGGCATTAACTACTGCTCGATATTCTGCCTCTGCTGAAGAAAGAGCAAGAGCTTGTTGTTTCTTACAAGCCCAAGTAATAGGTCCAGATCCCAGACTGAAAACATAACCTGCAGTAGAATTTCGATCATCAGGATCGCCGGCCCAATCTGAATCAGTGAAACCAACGAACAAAGGTTTCCCCCCTGTACTGTAATGAATCCCAAACTGAACTGTACCTCGAATATATCGAAGTATTCTTTTAGCTGCTTTCCAGTGACTTTCATGAGGTGTCTGCATATAACGGGCAACACGACCAACGGCAAAGGAAAGGTCAAGATGGGAATGAGTCAAGTATAAGAGACTACCAACAAGCTAACGATACAAGGTGGCATCTACTTCAGGTGAAGTACAAGTGGCAGAAAGTTTGACTCCAGACTGGAAGGGAGAAGGGGCTGGTGTACAATCTTCCATGTGAAAGCGACGAAGAAGATCACAAGCATACTTAGACTGAGAAAAAAAGATTCCTTCTTTGGTTTGCAGGACTTGGAGACCAAGAAAATAATGCAAATGTCCTAAGTCTGACATTTCAAAATTTTGTTTAAGACTGGATTTCACATGGGTTATAAGCGTAGGGTCACTACCAGTAAGAATAAGGTCATCAACATATAGAACAAGTATGATGAGATGGTTTCCTACTTTCTTGGTGTAGACGTTAGGGTCAGAATGGCATCTAGAAAAACCAGTGTCAAGGAGAAAGTTATCCATTTTGGCATACCAAGCTCTAAGAGCTTGCTTAAGGCCATATAAGGATTTCTTAAGGCGGCAGACAAGGCTAGAGTTATTCTGAACATAGCCAGGAGGTTGTTCCATGTAAATTTCCTCCTGTAAATCACCATGTAAGAAGGCAGACTTGATATCCATTTGATGGACTTCCCAGTTGTGTAAGGCTGCAAGGGAAAGAACAAGGCAGATGGAGTTCATTTTTGCGACGGGAGCAAAGGTTTCATTGTAGTCAATCCCTTCATCTTGGGAAAAACCTTTGGCAACTAACATTGCCTTAAGTCTTTTAACACTTCCATCTGATGCATACTTAGTTCTGTAGACCCATTTACATCTGACAAGTTTTCTTCCTTTTGGAAGAGGTACAAGATCCCAAGTATTGTTCGCCATTAAGGAACGATATTCTTCATCCATGGCTGCATCCCAATCTGGATTCCCTGAAGCTTCTGCAAAAGTTTCTGGATCATGATTCTCGGAAACTTGAGCCAAAAGAGAAGAGGCTCCCTGAAACTGAGAACGTGTTCGACGTTGATCTCTAGGATCACCGGCAAGATCACCAGCTGCTTCACATGTTGAACGGACCCATCGAGGAAGCACTTGTGCTGGTGCAACTGGAGGAACATGAGCAGGCGGAGGTGGATTTTCATCCTCATTATCATCATCAGAAACTAGAGTTGGAAACCTGTTAAGGAAGTTGGAAGAAGAAGAAGGCACAAACGCTGAATCAGGCTCGCAGGCCACAGATGGCACAATCGTCGAGTTAGGCTCGCAGGCCAAGAGATTTTCATCAAATTTAACATCTCTTCTAATGATTATAGCATGAGAATGTGGTTGAATAAGTCTATAACCTTTTACATCTTCAGAATATCCAACAAATATGCACTTTTCACTTTTAGGCTGCAATGCTTTCCGTTTTTCATCCGGAATGTGAGCCCATGCTTCACTACCAAAACACGAAGGTGACTTACATCAGGTTTAATTTTACTCCATGCTTCTTCTGGTGTTATACCTTGTAATGCTTTTGTGGGGATGCGATTAACTATGTAATTTGCACAATTTATGGCTTCAGCCCAAAATTGAAGACTTAGTCCCTTAGATTGGATCATACAATTAGCCATTTCTTTTAAAGTGCGGTTCTTCCGCTCAGCTACACCATTTTGTTGTGGTGTATATGGAACAGTGTGCTATTGTTGGATTCCTTGTTCAGTGCAGAAAGTAGTGAACTATTTGTTAACATATTTTCCTCCATTGTCAGATCTTAACTTAATAATTTGATGACCAAATTGTTTTTCAACAAGGGCCTTGTAGGCCAAGAACATGTTAAATACTTCGCTCTTAAGTTTTAGGAAATAAACCCAAGTGCGTCTGGTGTAACCATCAATGAAAGTTAAGAAATATTTGAAACCAGAAAAGGAAGCAGATGGAAGAGGACCACACAAGTCACTATGCACAAGCTCCAAGGGAACCGAGGCGTGCCAAGAGGCACGTTTGTCAAAACTGTCCCAATGATGTTTTCCGAGTACACAACCGGAGCAAACACCATCTCTGCAAGATACCATCGGAAGACCTGTTACCATATTTTCTTTACATAGTTGTTGCAATGAGCGATAATTTAAGTGACCAAATCGCTCATGCCAAAGTTTGTTCAAGTTATCACTATGAGCAACAAAAACTGAAGAGAAAGTTGATGACCCAAAGTTGTTAAACTTGTACAACCTGGTAATATCATCAACAATTTCGGTAGCTAGGACCTGTTGAGGATCTTTAAAATCCTTGATTACAACTTAGTGAGGTGTAAAGGTCACAGTTTTACCTTCACCAGAATGAGTGATCTGATAGACTGATAACAAATTGCAGGAAATTCTTGGAACACATATTACATCACTAAAATGACCATTATCTACTGGAACTGTTCCAGCTCCTACAACACTTAGAGATCTATCATCACCAACAAATATTTGTTTGGTGTTACATTCATGCATAGTAGAAAAGATGGCTTGATCCTTAGCCATATGATAAGATGCTCCAGAATCAATGAGCCATTCATTTGAAGTAGAAGAAGAAGATGCATTATAAGAATAACCAGAAGCACAAAGTGCACGTCCATGAGAGGTAGATTCTGAAGGCGAATCTAGGCTGATGTGGTGCTTCTTCATTGCTGCTTCCAAGGATGCCATCTTCTTGAAACACTTAGATTCATCATGATTATCTTTCCCGCAATAATTGCAATGACGCTCAGTCTTCTTGCCTTTTGGCTTGGATCCTTTGTCATTTTTTAAAGAAGGAGCTGACTGAGAGGGTTTGGGACCTTTGTTTGACTTATTATTGCGAAAATTTTGTTTCTTGGGAGGCTTGGACTTTTCTTTCTGTTGGGACAATAAGGCTTTCCCAGATGTATCTGCATTGTTGATTATTCCAAGGTGAATGAGTTTATCTTGTTCTCTAATCAAGGAATCACAAAAGGATTCAAGACTAGGCTCTTGATAGCTAGCTGCATTCAAGGATGCTTTCATGGAGTAAAAAGTAGATACAAAAATAGAATATGCAGGTCCAAGTTTGGAAAGAATATGATAAATGCATTGTCTGTCTTCCCCCTCAATCTTACATTCTGCACATAAGAGTTTAAGAGTTTTGTACTTAGATAAATAATCTTGAATGCATGAAAAGTCACTTGGATTTAAAGAAATCAACTCATTTTCGAGCTGGTGACCTCGAATTTCATTGTGTTTACCAAACACAGATTCCAACTTGTCCCAAGCAACATTAGGTTCATCAATTCCAGATATGTGGAATCGCAAATCAGTAGAGATTGACATCCCAATCAATCCACGAGCTTCATCACATCTATTTTCCCATTTTATTTTCTTATCACCATCAGTGGGTTCTTTTTCTTTCCCTGTTGTAATTCTGAAAAGTCCCCTACTTCGTAGAACATCCTCCATACGAGATTTCCATGAGAAATAGTTGGAACTGTTAAGTAGAATATCACAAAGGGTGGCCATATTTATAAATTAATGGCTGTAAAAGTAGAAACCAATAGTTTGGATGTGAAGAGATCGAAAAAATAGGCGGTTTAAAAAAAACCGGCACTGAAAACGGACTCTGTATGATGAAGTTATGCTTGAACAAAGAAACTGTTGAAGATGTCCCCAATAGTGACATGGCAACTAGAGAATGTCCAGCAAAAAAAAGAACCCCCCTCTTCCCAAGATGAACCTTTGAGAAACACTTTACAAGAAAGTTGCTTGAAGTGAACCACTTTTGTAAAATAAGTGATTTCACTTTTACAATAATATTACTTTTAAATAGTGCAACAATAAAAAAAACTTAAGTGACTCACTTGTATTTTTATTTTTTATTATTTAAGTGAGATGCACTTTTACAATAAAGTAACTTGAAATTATAAATTACATGCACTTTTTATTTTAAAAGTAACTTCCTAAGACTTGAACTCAAGACCTATTAAGGAATAAAGCAACTTTGAACCAAGTGAGCTAGTTTAAAAGGTATGTAAAATATGGAAATGAAAAAGGGGGCTTTTTTATTTGGTTTTATTTATTTATTTATTTAACTCTTCTTGCTCGGTTTGCGTGTTTGTCCTTTTTCCTGCAAAACAAACCACAAATGGAAACAAAAAAAACTTTTCCACACTTGTGGAGTTAGATCTTGTTAGCTTGCCCGGAAAGTCTACGTTTTCTCTCTGTTTCTGATTTGCCGAGATCGCGTAAGGTGCACGGCAAAGAGCATACACAGCCGAGAAAAAACCCTTTCCCTTTCTGTTTCTGATTTGCCGAGATCGCTCAAGGTGCACGGCAAAGAGCATATGCAGACGGGAAAGCAACAATCCGAACCGAAAAAAAAAAAAACTAACAGTAAAAAAATGAAATATGAGATTTTTTCTTTTCAAAAAACGAAATAAAAAAATGCGTCACTGTAACATTATACCTTTAGATCTGATGAAATACGCGTTTCTGGAGCAACCGTGAACCGTTTTCGATCAAACGAAAACTATTTCTCAATGGAAAGGACGCTTTGAATGCAATGGAACACCTCCCACAACCCAGAAATGCACAGAAATACCAAAACTAGAAACATTTTTGACTTTCGGCAACAGCAGTTCAAGATCTAGATCATAACCGGAAGCGGCACTTCATAAAATCTTTGATACCATGTTCGGGTACACAGGGTACTACCAAAGGACCGAACACCAAGAGCAACCACTTCACACAAACAGATCACAGATCAACACACCGATGTTTTGACGTGGTTTAAACCCTCTTGAGGGAAACACTCCACGGCCCCGACCAAATAGCTTCTACGGGACAATTTATTATGCAAAGAAAGAAAGTTACAAATGAGCTTCTCATAATCGATCAACTAAACAATGACCCTCCATGCTCTTTAAATAGAGATCATGGACCAATCGGGTGTTAAGCCACTGATCAAGGTTAGGTTTGAACTAAGAGAAGTTGAGCCGTCGGATCACTCTATGTCGGAAACATATCGTGACCATCGGATTAAGTATTTACAAATGCATACTAATGCATACTAAAGAAACACACTATCCCTAATGGATATATTACACAAGTTGATCTTAACTAACTCCTAAGTGTCTAAATATCCTAACAAAGTGTGGGAAACCCTTCTTTCCCTTCCAAGTTGTAGGCATGGAAACATGTTAAGCAGAGCATTAATAAGTGCAATAAACAATGTCAAATTTAGATGAATAACAACACATATAAAGACTACTTGGAATATAATACTTGCATAAATGACATAAAAACACAAGGAGATGAGCTTCAACTAAATGTTTATGTCCAATGGAAAAAAATCAATATAATGGTGTCACCTAGGAGAATGTTGGTTGCAATCATAACCAACAGTCCTTTTGGGGGGGTCCTTTGATCTCTCTCAATGTGCTTGCTAGCTAACTTGGAATGATGAAAGGAAAATAAGTTTTCTCTCAACGAAGAAGCTAAGTGAGCTTGGAATGCCAATGGATTGTGAGAATACGATGAAAGATGATTCTTTCAAATTGGTCCTTGCAACACAAATTTTCTTTTCTTTTCTCCTTATGAAATGCTTTCTTATGGATTCCTTTTATAGGTCAAATTATTGTCCATAAACAATTAGGTCTTCGTGTGAATGCTCTCTTTCATGAAGTGGCTTCAAGATACAAGTATGGGGATATTGAATGGCCAAGCAGGTGAAGAAGGCCAATTAAAAATCCTTGGAGTCAAAATGTGGTTGGAAAGTCTTAAATTCACATGAAATTTAATGGTCCACTTGCTGGTACATCCGTGTAGGTGATATCACACATGTTTCTTTTTATAGACCCATGCGGTTTGACCAAAGTGTTGCACCGAGATTCTGCCATTGAAATCAAATAGGTTTCACTAATTCGAATAACATGTTGTCGCGAGCTTGAGTAAAAAATTAATGACTTTCTTTTTCTATTATTGTTAATACAAAATTTCTAAACTGATTTGTTATGTTAATTTTTTTTTTTATATTTTGAAAATCTCGTATTAACCAATTTTGCATGTGTAATTTTTTTTATTAATATATAATAGTACGTTATCATTATTAGAATGTAATTTACAGAGTTTCTCATATTCCAAGTTAATTTTTGGAATAACTGTGTGTAAGAAATATTTGTGTGAGAAGTTCTTGACAAGTGAATTGTATTAAGTTTTGCCATCTATCTATATATAAGTTTGATAGATAAATTATGTTAGATTTTGCTACCATAAAAAATATATAAAGTTGAATTCAATTCATATTCATTATAAAGTTAAATTCAATTCATATTTATTATATTTCTTAATATAATAAATTATCTATACTTTATTCAAATTAATAAAAATATAACATATAATAAAATTAAAGCGAAAGAAAATGTGATTTTTTAAATTTTATTTTTGTTTATTTAAAAAATATGATGTATAAATCTTTCTTAAAAAAATAGTTGATTAATATATTTCCCATACACAATAAATTTTACGTAGTAACTCAGATTAGACCATATTTTATTTGAAATTTGATTTTATTTTAAAAATGTATATTATCAGAGTTTGAAATTTTACACAGCAACTCCTTAGATTAGATTATATTTTATTTTAACAATGTATATTATTAAATTCTTTTATTTTAAAAGATATATTAAAGAATATTATTTAAAAAATAAGTTACAAAAAATATTATTTAAAAATTAAGTTACGAATAAAAAAAAAATAGAACTTTCTTTACATGAGTTTATTAAAATATATATTGTACTGAATTGCTAAATATAATATAATAATTTTATATATTTAAACAAAGTAATCTTAAATGTTAAAATTGATTTTTACTTTTTCATATGCTACAAACTTATATTATTACGTGCAGGGTTGGAATTTGACAATGCCCGTGGGCTATTTTGCTGGTCAAATACCGGTAAATTTTTTCGTCAACCGTCTCATCTGATATGGGAAAACAAACAGTCTGCACGTAAACGTCATAATGTTATGTTTAGTTGTAATATAGGGGTTGGCCTATCAAGATAGTCGGTTGACTCTAACGCTGCATTTAGTAGGTTGTTTCTCCCTCCGTTTCATGAATATTTAAGGTCACTTTTCCCTCCATTTTTAAGTTGGAAATTATTTTTCTTCGAGTAAGCCTGGCTTTGAATTGAACAGTCATTTAGACTCTTATACATTTTATAGGACTCTTATACATTTTATGGGCTAGGTCTTTTGTCTGAGCATCTTTGGATATTTAACCAGTTGAATTGCAATATTTTTTTAATAGTATTATTTTTTGAATAGTAGTTTTCTTTTATTTATTAGTCCCAATATATGATGGATTTTTTTTGAAATTAAGCTAAAATTGATTGAATTGAAGTACTTCTTCAATGTCAATTTCATTTTATTTATTCATCCATTTTTTTTTAAGTTGAAGGGTAAATTTTTTAACTGAATGTTACATAACGAGGAAGATTAAAGTTCAAAACGTCAAAAAAAATTAGTATGAAGGGCAAAGATGAAATGAAATTCCAACCCTGATTATATGTATGAAGGAGATGTTGCCATATAATATTCATAAAATAAAATAAAAATAAAACCAAATAAAAAGTAATTAAAAAAATCTGTCTTCTCATAAGAAGAATCAAATTTGTTGAGCTGTAAATTAAGATAAAAAAATGTACACTTCAAAAAATTAAGATAAAAAAACACCTCAAAAAATTAAATTCCTTTATTTGATAAATTCATATTTAAAATAAATGTATACTAACTATTAACAAAACTTGGCAATAAATATACATTAATCTATAAACATGAAAAAGTAAATCAACACAAAATCAAATATATCTTTCCATTTTGAACCTCTATAGAGATTATATTGAAGATCACTTGGCTTGATGTGGCAAGTTGTAATTAGTCAAATCGAGATACGTTTGTGTGTTACATCGAAACTACGATGGGATGAGGCCAATGGTGAGGACTGAGGGGTATGATTTTCATTGCTTGAAACTTATTTCCAAATATAAAATTGAATATGGAAAGCAATACTGCAAGTTTTAGCCGTTAGAATTATGGATTGGGAAAAATAAATTTCCAAATTTGGGATTTAACTGATAACTACTATTTGGTTAGCTGCCTGCCTGGTTACATTTTCATTATTGAAGTCATATGTGATAAGATGATTCTACATAGTTTGTAGAAGGTTTCATTTAACTTGAATTTGATAGACATTTATAGGTTATATGTTAAGTGTTATGAGCAAGTTACTTTTCTCCATGCTTAGTTGTATGAACTGCTCGTTATGCATCAGCTACAATTTATTCATGCATCAGCTACAAGTTATTCATGCATCCAAGAACACATGGAAAAAAAAATAAGATAGCAATTTAGTCTCTCACCAACCAGTCCATCATCACCATCTTTGTGTCTCTTTATTGCAAGAATCATGCAAAGGAGAAACATAAGAATGGATCCCATTTCATCTTGGGCTCATTTTTATTTTTCTGGGCTTCATTTTTATTGAAACCATTTCATGTTTTGTTTAAGTTTATTGAAACCATATCATGTTTTTTTTCTTAAACAAGTGAATATGTTATCATAAATAGCTAGTTCATGTTAAATATAAAAATTGAAAAAATAAATAAATTATAAGTTGAATATAGAAATTGATAAAGTAAAAAATATCATAAAAACATAACAAGTTTATAAAAATGCCAAGTCAAGTTAAGTATTCTCCTTTATATAAACATTAAATAAAAAATATATAGAATTGGTTATATTAAAATCTCAAAAATCCATATATGGGAAGTAATCAATTTCTATATTTTGCTTTTTATACACAAAATTTTACATATAAAAATTACAACTAACATTTTTTTAAATTTCATTTTAAATATTTTTGTAAATTTTTGTGTTTTAAAAATTAAATCACAGTCTTGGAGTCTTATAGTTTTATTCATGTCCCATTAGAATGAAAAAAATATTTTAAAAAATTATATTTTATATACTGAAAAACTTAATAGAAATATCTAACATGAAATTGAATAATGTTAACTAAGAACATTCTGACTTGCAAATAAACATAATTATTTAACATGTCAATATTTCGCCTGTCAATCTCTTCAATTTTACTTATGGCATATAATATCTAAGCGAACTTTGGGCATTTGTCTTGTACTTTATGGAAATTAATGGAGCATTTAATGATTTTGATTTTTCATGTCGTTATTGATAAATTCTAACATGAAATTGAATAATGTTAACTAAGAACAATCTGACTTGCAAATAAACATAATTATTTAACCTGTCAATATTTCGCCTGTCAATCTCTTCAATTTTACTTATGGCATATAATATCTAAGCGAACTTTGGGCATTTGTCTTGTACTTTATGGAAATTAATGGAGCATTTAATGATTTTGATTTTTCATGTCGTTATTGATAAATTGGCAATTTAATCTTTGATTTTGATTTATTTAATTGGAAAAAGAACTTCAAGGCCCAAATTTGTTCGTAGACAGGTTCACAACTAGTGGATGTGCTGCTGGAAGGTAGAAGAGGAAAATAGGATGTTTGCATTAGGTTGTTGACTACAAAAGTTATGCAATGGGTAACTCGCAGCATATATGTGCCAAAGGTGAATAGTACTGGTAAAGTTTCAATGATGTTTATAACTTTAGTTCTCCACTTCTAGTGCTATTGGCTAAATGTTGCTTATAGTTTTTGCAAGTCAAGTCAAGCTAAAAATATATACATTTTCGAAGAGTGGGCTTTAATGGGAGAAATATATTAAATATATTAGGCATGTACATATTTGCATCTCATTGCATCTATAATATAATTTAGGTAATTATAAAATAAAGTTACATTGCAAATGCATCTTATGTCATTATTTTTTTAATTAGAAAAAAAACAGAAAAACAAAACAAAATAATAATTTGATATTCAAACCGAATCAAGTCATAAAAGCTTTGTAGATTTACATCATTCATCTTCTGAGGATGAGGTGGTGACTGAGTTCAATTAACTGTAACTGAAACCAAAACAAAAGAGTGCCAATGCCTAATAAATTTAATCGCAACAGATTAACCATGTCTGCTGCTCACCAGCCAAAAAAATAACTAGAGAAGATCCTTACTATGGCAGGAATGATATTTGCAAAATATAGGCTTAAATAAAAAATAACCAAAAAGTAATAAAAATGACACTAGTAATGACAAAAATGAACAAGAAGACAAAATTAATAGAGTTTCATTGATCCAGAGCTGAACAATGAGAAGTCTTTGTGCTCCTCAAAATAAAGCAGTGCTTCAATATCACCCAACGCTTTCTTTGAAAAATCATCTACAAAAACATTTAGTTTCCTAAAAATATGCTGAATAGAAAATGAGTTGAACCAGTTCTTTAGTTGCATTGTCCCGTTGCACTAATAATCTATTAATGGAACCTACAGAGAAGAGATCCCATTGACCCAGTCCAATATCACTTTAGAATCACCAAATACATTAATTTCCAGGAATTTCTGTATATGCAAAAAGATAGAATGCCACAAAGTTCCAATAGTTCCACTAATATTGGTGCCATAGCCATAGCTCATCCTCATAAGAAAGAAATGTGGTGTGGATCCTTCTTGACGACCATGCCCACAGCAAAAAGCTTATCATTTGAAGCTCCGTAGAAATACCCATAAGGAAACCTAGAAGAGATCTCTAGATCATGAATCAAACTAGGCCATTTGAATGATTGAGTTCGAAGGAATTCTTTAAAATAGCTCAAAACTTTCTCATTGATGGTAAATGGGTACTGAATAAAATCTTGTCACTTGTAATTTAGGTAGTTATAAAATATTTCTTCGATGCAAATATGGGTCTTCATAGCCAATAGTGTACATGTTGTATTTTGTGTTTTTTAATTTGAACCCAATATAATGTGTGAACATGTGCTTAAGCTCGTTAACGGTATATACAAAATATGTTTTTTCTTTCCATAAAGTGAGTAACAAGAACATGATGTGTATACATGTGCTTAAGCACGTTAACGGTATATATAAAATATATTTTTGTTTTTCTTTGTATCAGGTGAGTAACAAGCACATCATATGTATAAATTGAAGTGATGATGGTAGTTAATGTTTTTTGAGATTAACTCTAGTTTATTAGATTTGAAGAAGATTACTTGGATTATTGTAAAATTTTATTTCGATACTCAAAGAATGTAGATCCTAGGTTGTCATAGTTTTGACAAGTAAAAAATTTAAAAAAGTTCTGTAAGCATGGCATTTCTTTAACTAATCACACTCAAATATTTTTGAACTTCTAGTTTAAAGTTAATAACCTTCTTATAGTGTCATAACTTTCTTTTAATATACCACGAAGAAGCTAAATATTAAAAAAATAAATTATGAACAATATCATAATATTAATTCAATTTTTATTTGATAAACATATTTTTTTTTAATTTATTCATTTTTAAATAATAATGTTTTTTATTTAAATTAATTTATATATAATAATGATAAAATTGATTTTTTTAATAAAATGAATGAAAACTAATAAAGTTTTCTTTTAAAACATTATACATAATAAAAACCTGAACAACCATAAAAACCAAAGATCTATGGAATCGTATGGATATTTTTTATTTAATTTGATATTATATCTATACTTAATAAGTCCACGAATAGTAACATGCATCTACTATTAGAGCATCAACCATTAGATTTTGTAATTTTTTACATACAAATTATATTTTGGCTCTCCATAAAGTGAGGAACTTTAAGTGGAAACTAATAACATCTATCGAATTATATAGATATTTTTGGTTTAATATGATATTATATCAATATATCAAATGATAAAAAGAGAATGAGAAACCCAATAACACAAATGATTATCAAACTAAGAAATCTAAGTCTAATCAAACAATTTGAAAATGAAACAAAAGTGATCCCATCAAAACAAAATCAAAGAAAACAAGGATTTACACTTATGATTAACATTTTATGCAAAATATGTGTTTAAAGAATTTGTTATTGTAATAGGGGTGATAAATAGTGGATTTATTGTATCAATTCATGAAATGTGCATAATTATTTGAATTGATTTGTAGTAGTATTTGTATAAGAACCCCTTTAAATGTAATTACAAATTATTTTATTGTAAAGATTCAATTGATGGTATTATGAACCACATGAGATATTAATCAAATTGAATCCTTTTTATTTAGAAAACTAAATCAAAAGAAATGTAAAATAATTGTAAAAACAAGCCTTAAGAAATTTTCTTATGCGAACAAAGGTGAGATTTGTTGTTGTGTTTGTAGAATTGAAGGAATTCGTTATTGTAAAAAGAGTAATTATATCAATTCATAAATTGTAAATGTATTGAATAAATTAATTGAATTGAGTGTAATGAAACTCTTAAAATAAATTTATTCTCATTCGGTTGAAGAATTATGATCAACATTGATATTTGTTGCATAAAGTTGTTTAGGACAATGGGGCCTTTATTTATTAAAGATTATGTACAGAAAGACATTAAACAAAATAATGTTAAACTAAATTGTGTGCGATTTGCTACAACAAAAATGTAAAAACCTCCTTTTTCAAAGTGCATATTGAGGAAAGATCAAAATTCGTGTGTAATGAAGATGTTATAACTGTAATTATTTTGTCTTCTGTCAAAATATTTTTGCTCTTAAAACTTGGAAGATAATTAATTCAACACATTTCACGACAATATCATTATGATTTAAAAACATGTAAATTAATCACGAATGCCTTGAACCAATAAAATAATAAGTGGGAGCATGAATAATAGAAAGTGAAAAACGATAAAGATACTTCCCTGAATGCGTCTGAAGAAGCGTTGTTTCCAACTTTGACTTGGATTGCCGTCGCAAATACTTTATTGAAGAAAACCAAAGCAGTAATCTAATTACTAAAGAAATTATCAAAACTAATCTCTTCTACACCTACTCCTACACTACTCTAAAAAGAAAACAAAACTAAGTATAATCAGATTTCCAATGCAACCATGAAAGCACATTAAAACCTGCAAAAAGGAAGAAGTGAATAATCAGAAGGCATGATATGAATGCTAGAAAGTAAAAATGGAAAAAGAATGCATTAAAGAAAATAAAATGAAATCTATGTACAAATAAAGAGAAGGGAGTCTTACCATATTTATATACAAGTAAGGAAAACAGAGTGTTACCAGAATGATGAAATCTCGCTGAGAAAGATTTCTCAAGCCAATCAACAACCCAATCATGGTATGTATAATGAAAATCAAAAGGATGACAGAAAGAGTTTGAAAGATTTATGCGATGAAATGGATTATTCGAAAGAGAATCAACATTAATATTATAAGAATTCAGAACTTCTTCTTGAACAATGTTCTCCTTAGAAATATTTCCTTGAACAAGATCAACAAAATCATATCCAATTGGTTCTAAATTATTATTGTAAAAATCATCATAAATTGGTTGATTTAATTGGAAATTCTCATAGAGATCAAATTGTCTTTGAGTATTTATTTGAGAAGAACTAAAGATATCCGATGTTGTAAGTGTGGAACTAGTATCATTAACATTCTGAAAAGAATCTTCTCCATCAAGTAATTGATTGAAAGAAGAAAATGTTTTTTCAATGAATGATGAATCATAATAGGAAGAATTCTGAAAACAATCATTAGAAATAGTATTCATTTCTAGCAAAGAAAAATGACAAGAAGACATGGATTGATGATAAAGATAAGAATCTTCTTGATCTTCTTCATGCATTTCATAATTAACTTGTACCTCTTTAAGACTTAACAATGGAGAATTAGAATTTGAAATATATGATTGAATGCCATTGTTATCAAATAGATCAGGATACAAAGACAAATATGAAGAGGAAATAAGTACATGGAATTCATCTCTTTGTAGAATATTTTTTGATTGAGATTCCTTAAGAGAGATTTTCTCTTCAAAAGAAATACATATGAAAGGTTTCAAATTGGAATGTACTTCTTCTTGTAATGTAATATCATCATTTCGTGAAATATCTTCTCCTAAAGAATCACTTAGATCAGAAAAAGGTAATTGATAAAAAATATCACAAACTTCAGAACAATTAGTTGATTCAAGATCTATCAAAGGTTTAACAGAATAATAAGTATCAGAATCTTGAAGTTCTTTAATTATGCTAGAATAAGATTGGTCAACATTATGATCAGAACTATTCTCTTTTGTTTTAGAAGAATCTTCAATAGAAAAATGATCTCCTTCATGATTAGTTAGACTTTGATTTTCATGTAAGATAAACATGGGCGTATCAATATTTAATTCATTTGAATCATCATATTGATTATGATCCATATCTAAGAAAGAGAAGGAATCATTTCTACAATTTTTAAATCCTTAGATTCTTCATGTAAATCTAAACCAAGAGGTGGATGATTATTAATGTATAATTCAGATTTATCATCTACTGATTGATCAGATTTATGTAAGACAAAATGAATGTTCTGTAAACATTCAAATATTATAGGACGGTCTATTAAAGGGAATCTACAATAGAGGTTAAAACTTCTAGTTGCAAAATATTCTAATGATTCACCCTCTTTTGAAGTGAGTTGTTTCCATTCATTGCATAATCTAACAAAGTCATAATGTCCAAAAGAAAGTATAAAAAGATCTGCAAAATGTTCAAAAGAATGGACAGAGGCAAAAGGGTAAGGTTACACACCACTCTTTGACTCGTCCTTCAAATGTGAAGGCTAACAATCTGCACAAAACATCTTGATCCAAAATTTTGTTAAGAAGACAATTCTGAAGAAATTGAAAAACATGTTCTTGTGCTAAGCTTTCTCCTTCACCATCGAATTTTTCTTCTATCAGATCCTTCAAAACATATGTTTGAAATTGAAAACTAATTTGTCTAGAAAAACAACTAAATACAGATTCTTGAGTAGAAAAGGAACTTTATATAGATTTTTGGGCTGGATCCATTTTAAGATAATCTGATTAAGATAGCTCAAATGACCTTACATGTCGGATGGCCCTCCTTTTAGCGCCATTTGTTGATGCCTTGGTTGTGCAGGGTAAGTGCAAGGTGCTGGAATGGTGTCCAACGCAACAAAAGGGGATGAAAACCCTGACTGAAAGGCTTCGAAAGACCCTACACAAGGGTAGTTCTATCCCCATCCTGTTTGGTATGGTAATCACCCACGAATATTTGGCCTCCGTTGGCACTCTATGTTTTGGTGGGTTTGCTCCTTAAAAATGAGGCTTTGAATTAATTGTGAAATTAATCCTAAAGGTAATTTGAATGCAATCTAGAATTAATATGCAATCTAAAATTAATAGTTCTGAAACTATGAGAATAAATTCTATAATTACAGAAAAGAGAGATTTAAACCAAAAGATTAAAGTAAAAATAATAGCTAAATTAAATATTAATTACTAATCTATCCCAGGAGCCAAGTATTTTAAAACGGAGGAAATGATTTAATGTTCAAAATGAATAATTGGATCATCAATGATTTTAAAAGAAATTTTAAAATTATTGATGTCTTTAGCACATTAATTCTAACATGAGAAGTAAGAAATTATCTTCATTATGCTAAAATTATTTGAACATACAATCATTTATGCAATGATTAAATATAATCAGGTTAGACATAAACTAAATAAATGCAGAAAGTTGCTTGAATCTAATTATGATCTGATCTGTGCACAAAAAGAAAAATCTAATTAAATGCACATGAACAAATGGAAAATAATTGCAGAAAAGAAATTGTATTACCATCTCAGCTTGATAAAAATACAAAGCTTCAACTTGATAATCATAGCAGCCACTTCAAGCAGAGCCACGATCTCCAATCTCTTAAACACAAGAAATTGCTATCAAGATAATCATAGCATAGAAAGAAGAAATTCAGTTCTTTGTCGTACAAAGATCATCTACTCCCTTTGGCAACAGCGTTTCTCCTTCTTCCCTCTCAACAAAACATTGCAAGAAGAATACAAATATAGGAAGTATGAAAATCCTTCCATTCTTTTGAGACCTCTTACTCCCCTTGCTCTGAATGTTGAGGTCAAATTTATATTAATGGAGAGCACTAGGAAGGATAACATCAAATCCCCAAATGCTTGTTTCGTTCACTGTATGCAAAAACGTCTGGAATAAATTTATGAAAGTTGACTCTTGTTCAGAAACGTTTCCCTCTCAAATGGTTGACAGTTTCGCAAAAGTGTTTGTGTAGGGGTAAATTAGCCCATTTGGGAAGTGAGTTTTCAACCGTTTGAGCTAATTCCTCACGGTTTGGTCACAACCCTCCATGCAAAAACGTGTCTTTTACAGATTTCATTTTTTTTTAAATTTCATTTGCACGGCAAATTAGGGTTTAGCAAAATACTATGCATTTAACATTGTAAATAGCATGATATACTAAAGTCAATAAGATTATTAATATCGCTCATAAAAATTTATATCGAATATAATTTAAACAATAATAATAATCTTACAAATAAGCAAAGCTAATTATCCTTTGTAAAACATAATACTTTGCTTAATGAAAAATTATTGACTCTTTCCATGGTTTGGAAGTATGCTTCTCTTTTTCAAGATTGAATTAAATTATACATAACAAGGCCTTGAAAAATCTCCGTCATAATATTATAGATTTTCCCAAGAGGACAATTTTTATCAAATATTCAAGGCTTAGTAAAATTCAACAATCCTTTCAAAGTTGAGAATTAAATGCATGGTTCCATTATTTGATATAAACATTTTCAAGTGATAAATTAAAATGATTAGAAATAAGTGTTTAATCAAATTATGATAACCCATCAAGATGCTCTTTAAACTTATTGATTTAATGAAGTTCAAATTTGTTGCCAAGATTACCGAAACATCATATGAATTAGATTAGTCCAAATTGAAACATATAAATGACTCAAACAATTTCAAATAAGGACAATAAATCATTACATACAATATTCAGAATCAAATTACAACTGAAATGATAAAGACCAACTCAAATAAATCAAGAACAAACAAGTAAAAATGAAAATAATCCAAATAACTATTCAAGTCACGCAGTGTAATCTCATCTGCAAGATCAAAACAAATCAATGGTTAAGGTTAAACATGCGAAAGCAGAGTTGCAAGAGTTTTATTTTTGCAAATATGAACATTAATCCCGCAATCCGCAATTGCAGGTTGCGGGATGCGGGATCCCAACTCATAGAAACAAATAAATCAAAATTTATGCAATCCGCAATCTGCAATGCGGGTTGCGGGTTGCGGAAATGCTACTTAAAACAAACTAAAAAAAGGTGTCCGCAATCCGCAGTTGTGGGTTGTGGGTTGCGGGATTGCATTCGGCAAAATAAAGGCATGAAAGAGATTCCAAAATCCGCAACCCGAAATTGGCGCGTTGCGGGTTTCGAGAATGAAAACAACCGTAAACTAAAAATATTTTCCCGCATCCCGCAATCCGAATTTGCGGGTCAAGGGTTTCGGGATGAAAAATTCCCAAAATTATTAGCAAGGATTACCGCAACCCGCACCTGTCGGGTTGCAGGTTTCGGGTTGATGGAAGTAAATGACAAAATGCTTGAAAATCAAGGCTTCTAGAAAACCAAAAACACTTAGAGAAATCCGAGAGAAAAGATGACAATCAAAGCACACAAAGGTACAGGTACTAGATCATAGAAACAAAGTTCAAAACCCTATGTTCACAACAACACCTAAATACCTTTGTGTCTATTTTAAAATTGGGGCTCCTGTGCTCAGCTGAAGCATGGGATCTGTTGTGGCCACAACAGTATGTTAAAATCTATAAGTACATTATAAACCCTCGATCTATTTACAAATACAACTAACGCATTTAGGGTAGTCATAGTATAACCATTGATCTAATACAGAGCTGCAAATGTGACAACTAATAATTAAACAAACTGAATCAAGTTAGCAGGGATTTAGATCCTGGATAAAACCCTGTTGAAGGTTTTTAAATAAGAAAATCAATTGTTTTTCCACTCAAATATCCATTTATTTTGCAAACAGAAAATAATATTCAAAATGAGTTAACTAAAACCGCACGAAACTACTTTTATAAACCACGATATCATTTTGGAGTTTTTCACAAAAATCGTAAAGGACCCTGTGGGTTGTAAATAAAAATTAATTATAAATAGGACAGAATGAATTTCATAATCATGCAACATGTGGCTATAATCCCATATTAAGTGCATCCACTACCCGCATTATAATCCCAATATTAAAATTATATTACAGAGGATAAGCCATCCATGATGGCACTTACATATTAAACTCCCAATTTATAAATAAGCAAACAATAACACACACACACAGAGCTTATTAAAAGTAAACACTGGAGCAAAGAGGGCACGAATCCCTTATCCATCAAATCACAAACCCTAAGGGTGGACTGTTTCAAGGTCTACTTATCTGATGAAGGCAAGAACTGTTTTCCTTCCAAAATCCTACCAAAGGTTTACCTACAACAAAAAAACATTGCAGTTAGAATTTAAGAGTAAAAACTAAAATAAAAGTTGACAGAGTAAGGGTCTATTTCCTTTCCTTACCTTGGCATTCTAAGACATGGGCCTGGTAGGAGGTGACCCTGTCGCCATCCTCATCGGTGCCCATCTTATGTAACCATATGAACACGATCAAAAACTTTAAATAACCTTCAACAAAGAATTTACCAAGTGCACATCTAAGTAACATATTTTTCTTACCTAAAGGTTTTGCTGCCCAAGCCAGGGTTGGCTCCTCCTGGCACCCGTATCACTCCAGCTACCTACTTTAATTTTCCTAAGTGTTAAAACCTGAATTTGAATAGTGTAAAGTACAATATAACATTTTCAATTACTAAACTAAGATAAGAATTTGCTTACCCATCTTGTGGGCAGCTCAAAGCCAACAACGGGTCTGTGCTCTAGTCGCTGCAACCAGAAAGAATCATGGTGTGGCGTCCTGCAACCTCGTAATGACCTCAGGGAACAACCAAATAAAGAATTCCATTAACCACGGGTGCAGTTCACACCATCAAACTCACCAGAATCACCATTGATAGAACAAAGCTTCGGCTCTCACAAGTTTACAAACCAAATGTAATAATGAGGATTTAGACAACTAAAAGAATACATTAAACCCTACTCCATAAACCATTGCAATCCCAAGGTGCTTATGAACGGTTAATATCACTTTCCAGCGTGAGCATTAAAGACCCGGTTGCGCTGTCAACCCACAGCCAGGGCGGCTCATTAAAAATTACCATCAACCATAGTACAAGCAACCAGTAAACACGAATGGTAGGTAATGCAAACTTTATTTTTATAAACCAAAGTTTGACTATGGAGAATCCCATAGCCCTTCATTTCTTCAATGATTACATAACACGTAAACCTTGCATTGTTAACCTTATACCTTGGACATGGAATGTTAGCGTTTAACCTTAATACTTTTGCTTTTGGGATTTAGACTAGAGCCATAGTCTCCCCTCTTTTGTCATTTAAATAAAGTGTTAACATATATGGTTAGGGAAAGGATCGAAGATCCAAGATTAACCTTAGGGCTAAGCATGGCCCTTTACATTTTAACAACAAGAACAAGAATATTAAAACATCACCTTCAATTACATTTGGGATACACCAACTTTGTGGTAAATCTTCCACCTCCTTTGAAACCTATCCATAAACAGTATATAAATTACATTAACGATTTTACAGACATGACGACCTTTAGTCTTACTCGCATAGAACTTAGATATGTTATAAAGAATATAAAAATATTAATGGATGTTTTTACGAAGTTACATACTTAAAAGAAAATATATTTATGGATTTTTTAGGCTCATGACATAATGGTATTAGAGCGATTGTTACAACACTTGGCTTGAACCGGTCCAACATTGCACCTTCTAGGAAAATAGAAAACTATTTTTTTGTTTATTTTATTTTGGGTTTAATTCTCTTACTAAACCAGGAAGAGGAAGAAAACTTTGTTTTTGCAGGAAGTTATGGCAGAGTTCGGAATTTCTAAAGGAGAAGAATCACCCCCTTAAACACCGGTGAACAATGAAGAAGGTGAAATATGGGTAAATTTAAATGAGAGTAGAACCGATAATCCATCATAATTACAACAAACTGTCAAAGAATTAAGGTTGGAATTAAAAAGAGTTAGGGATGAGAATGAACGAATTATGAAAGCACAAGAAGAACCAACTAAAATTCTGCTAGCTAATATACACAGTAATGAAAAAGATAAAAACAAAGAATCTAAAGATGATAAGCCAAAAGCTACACCATACAAACGTAAGTGAAGAAAGCTAGAATTTTCTAGTCATGAGGCTGAAACTTCCAACGAGGAACCACCAAAACAAGAACATCAGGATTCTAGTGAAAGTAGTGACAGTCATAAAGATAAAAATAAGTACAAACCCTATGAAGAAATTTCAGGACAATTTAAGAAAATGAAGCCTCCTATGTTTAATGGTGAAATCGAGAAAGGAGAAGAGGCAGAAGCTTGGCTATTTGGAATGAAGGAATACTTCCAAATTTATAACTATTCTGATGAACTGAAGGAAAAAATGGCCATTTATAACCTAAGTGGAAAAGAAGATATTTGGTGGCAAGATATCAAAAGAGTAAAAGGTATAAAAGAGAGACACGTAACTTGGAATACATTTAAGAAACTGTTTAAACAAAAGTATCTTTCATAACAATACTATGAAGAAAAAATGGAAGAATTCTACAAATTAAGGTTAGGTGCTTTGACCATGAAAGAACTCTGTAGTAAATTCTTAAGTCTGCTTCGTTATGTACCTTACATAATAGATGAAAAACCAAAAATACAACGCTTTCTCAGTTGTTTTCCTACCCCGCTTAAAGAGCAGATTGAGTATGACAATCCAAAGACGCTGGAAGAAGCTGCAATGAGAAAAGCAAATTAATGTTACGAAAAGAATAAAAATAAAAGAGAAAATGTAACTAATTGGCACACTAAAAGATGAGATAAATTTTACCCAAGAAGAAAGAATAATAATGATAGATTTCATAAGAATTCTGGAAATAATTATAGAGGGTATCAGGGTAATAATTATACAAGTTTTAAAACACAACACCCTACAACAAAAGAAAGAGAACCTTCCACTAATTATAATAAAAACACTGCATAGAGGGAACCCTTAAAATGTTGGGAATGTGGTGACCCACATTACTTTAAGGACTGTCCTGTAAGAAATGAAACATTTAATAAAGTCCACTCCATTCAAGAAGGTGTTAGAGTTGGAGATATGGCTAGAAGTATGCCCAAAATCAATGCTACATTGGAGAATCGACAGGCAGACCATCAAGCTTCAATGGTCGAGATCGAAGGTATGATAAAAACTCAACCTATTTCCATACTAATTGATCCAGGTGCGAGTTTAAGTTATGTATCACCTAGGATTGTTGAATTATGTAATTTAGTACCAAAAAAATTTGAAATATCTTGGCTGGTACAGTTAGCCATAGGTATTAAACGCAAGGTCACTAGTTATGTGAAAAATTGTGAAGTATTGATGAATGAATTTAATACGCATGTTGATCTGAATATTTTACCATTAGGTTCCTATGATATGCTGATAGGAATGGATTGGTTGGAAAAACACATATTCATGTTGAATTGTTATGACAAAACTTTTACATGCATAGATAACGCTGGAAACAAAATTAAAGTAACAGAATCCCCAGAAAAACAACTATCAGGGAGATCTCAGCCTTGCAAATGAAGAAATATGTACGTAAAGGATGTAAAGTGTTTGTTGTTTATGTAATATATGATAAAGATCAAGATAGAAAACTTAAAATGGAATACATACCTATCTTAAAATATTTTAAAGACATATTTCTGGAAGAAGTCCCTAGACTACCTCCGAAAAGAGACATAGAATTTACAATCGATCTAATATCGGGAGTAGTACCAACATCAAAAGCTCTGTATCGGATGAATATAATAGAACTTATAGAACTTAAATCACAGTTACAATAATTAATTGACAAGAAGTACATTTGACCTAGTGTTTCCCCTTGGGGAGCACTGGTCTTATTCGTAAAGAAGAAAGACGAAACCTTAAGATTATCCATAGACTATCGACAATTATATAAAATAACTATTAAAAATCGATATCATTTACCCCAGATGGACGATCTATTCGATCAGTTCCAAGGGGAAACAATCTTTTCTAAAATAGATTTAAGGTCCAACTACCATCAGGTACGGATCAAAGATGAGGACATCTTTAAAAATTCTTTTAGAACTCGTTATGGACATTACGAGTTTCACGTAATGCCATTTGGATTAAAAAATGCACCTGCAGCTTTTATGTGTTTAATGAATAGTATTTTAACAACTGCTTAGATAAATTCGTAGTCATCTTCATCGACGACATACTGATTTATTCAAAGAATGAACAAGAACATGAAGAACACTTAAAAATAGTTCTACAAATTTTAAGAGAACAACAACTATTTGCTAAGTTTAGTAAGTGCAATTTCTATAAAGACAGAATTCAATATCTAGGACACATAGTGTCTAATGATGGAATATTTGTCGACCCCGACAAGATTAAGGCTATCAGTGAATGGCCAGTTCCTAAAAACGTAACTGACATAAGATCATTTATGGGGATTACGGGTTATTATCGAAAGTTTATTGAAGGGTTTTCTAAGATAGCCTACCCCATAACATCACTACAAAAGAAAGGTAAAATTTTTGACTTGAACGAAAATGTATGGAAAGTTTTAATAAATTAAAACATTTGTTATCCACCGCCCATATATTAAAAACTGTTGATCCTTTTAAGGATTTCATCATATGCACCCACGCATGTAATGAAGGATTAGGCAGGGTACTAATTCAAGAAAATCATGTCATGGCCTACAAATCCCGAAAATTAAAAGAACATGAAAAACATTCCATTACGCACGATTTAGAACTTGAAGCAATTATACATGCATTAAAGATGTGGCGACACTATCTCATCGGAAGAAATTTTTTGCTAATGTCAGATAACATAATCCTAAAATACTTGTTTGATCATTAGAATTTAAATGCTAGACAAGCAAGGTGGATGTCACTTTTAAGAGAATATGACTTTGAAATAAAACATATAAAAGTTACAGAAAAAAAAAGTTGCAAACGCTTTAATTCGTCATGCAAATTTACTATTTGCGAGCAGCATCTACGAATCTGGTTTAGAAAATCAGATTTTAAATGCAGAAAACTCTGATAAACAATACCAAATTTTAAAGGAACGGACTGCTGAAAATGAAGAACTAGATAAAAACATATTTCTGTTTAAATTAAAGAGGGTTACTAATGCATAAAAACAGATTGTACATACCAAATACAACACAAGTCAAATTAACTATTATGAATGAGTTACACAAACGACCCTATTCAGGACACCTAGGGTACCAAAAGATGATCACCATGATCAGAAAGGATTTCTTTTGGCCGAACATGAATAAAGAGGTAGCAGAATACTTAGCTCGTTGCATAGAATGCCAACAAGTCAAGGCAGAACACCAACATCCAGCTAGGCTATTTCAACCACTACCCATTCCAAAATGGAAGTGGGAAATCATCAACATGGATTTTAGAACCGGCCTACCTAAAAATTTTAGGCAACACGACTCAATCATGGTTGTAGTCGATAAAATGAGCAAAGCAACTCACTTTATTCCAGTGAAATATATGTATAAGGATGTTAACATCGTAGATATATTAATGAAAGATATTTTCACGTTACATGGTGTACCAAAGGTAATAATCTCAGATAGAGATACAAAATTTACAAGAAATTTTTGGAAATCTTTGTTTAAATGGTTAGGCACTCAGTTGAATTTCAGTACTGCGTATTATCTGCAAATGGATGGGTAGAATGAAAGGGTAAACCAAGTCCTAGAGGACATGCTAAGAATGTAATTAATGGAAAAACCAGGTAAGTGGGAAGACTACCTACACTGAGTAGAAATTTCTTACAATAATCATTTTCAAGTATCAGCTGGTATGAGTCCCTTTGAAATTCTATATGGACATAAATGTAACACTCCCATTTCATGGAGCAGTCCGGTAGATCAATTAATGTTAGGACCTGGATTGTTAACAAATATATGGAACTAACTGTGAGGCATGTACAACAAAATTTGAAGGCTTCCCAAGACAGGCAGAAAAGTTATGCTGACCTAAAAAGAACTCATCGAGATTTCTAGGTAGAAGAGCATGTGTTTATAAAGGTAAGACCCAATAAAATCTCCTTAAGGCTGGGCGGGTATTCAAAATTGGCATCCAGATATTGTTGGCCATTTGAAATTTTGGCTAAAGTAGGGCCGGTGACATACCAGTTATCCCAACTGCCTACCTGCATTAAAGTACATGATGTTTTCCATGTTTCCATTTTAAAGAAGTATGCTCATGACACTACTCATGTGATTGATTGGGATATTATACAGGTGTAACCCAAGGGAGAGTTTCAGGTGGGACCGGAGCATATCCTCGACAGAAGCGAACTATTAGTGAAATGGAAGCACCTTAGTCCGGAAGAGTCCACTTGGGAATTGGAAAGTAATATGCGGGAGGCATATCCAATCCTATTCCAGGACGAAGAAATGGAAGAATAAAGACAAAAAAATAATAACACCGAGGATGGTGTTATCCTTTAAGAGGAGGTATATGTAATGCACCAGGATTTAATAAATTATTATTAAATACTTTTCTGAATATTTTAATTTATTTTATTTTTTAATATTTTTGACAGGAAGTCAAAAATAAAACAATGTAATGGATTATTCTTTTATTAATAGTAAAAAACTGAAGGGGGGGCATAAATGAAATAGTTGTTGCATGAGTGATTGCTGACCCACAAGAGGAAAATCCAAGTGGCTGAAGTTGTTGAGTGAGAACTCAAGGTACAGGAGGTATCTTCCCCAAAATCAAGTCACAACTCTTAGTTGAGTGCTAAAGAGAAGGGGGCTCATAAATGACCAAGTCCTAGGCCAAATACTATAAAGTAGTATGTCCATAAGCAGTAGGAGGATAACATTGGATGAGGATTGAATCTGATAATGCAATAGATGGTGCATTAAGTGGATTTTTATCTTGTGGTTCAACGATTAGGCTCGAGGGTTCTGGAGAAAGTGAGACTTTGATGCTCTAAGAGTTGGTTGGGAGGAACGCTTGCTTCATTTATGTTTTCCCGACAGTGGTGCCAATTTCTTTGTTCTGCTTTCTTACTCATATATTATGGTGAATTCCATATCCCTTCATTTATTCAATGATTACTTGACACGCAAACCTTGCATTTTTAACCTTATACCTTGGACATGGAATGTTAGCACTAAACCTTAATACCCTTTGCTTTTGGGATCTAGACTATAGCCATAGTCTCCCCTCTTTTGTCATTTAAATAAAGTGTTAAAGTATATGGTTAAGGAAAGGATCAAAGATCCAAGCTTAACCTTAGGGATAAGCATGGCCCTTTACATTTTAACAACAAGAACAAGAATATTAAAACATCACCTTCAATTACATTGGCGATATGCCACCTTTGTGGTAAAGCTTCCACCTCCTTTACAACCTGTGCATAAGCAGTATATAAATTACATTAACGATTTTACAGACATGACGACCTTTAGTCTTAGTTGAATAGAACTTAGATATGTTATAAAAGATATCAAAATATTAATTAATGTTTTTACGAAGTTACATACTTAAAAAAAAAAATATTTATGGATTTTTGAGGCTCATGACACATGGGGGAATATCTATGAGAGTACAAAGCACTGGGAGATGACTTCCAGTCAGCCATAACCTTTACATGTTTTTGTAATTTTAAAAGTAAGAACAAACTGAGATATTGCAATAGGGCTTTGAACCAGAACTATGAAATACAGTGCATAGTAGGGAAACTGACTATTCCTACCTTTGATGGTACTAGGAATGCCCCGACACGAAATTGGGTATAGAAGTGGAACAATACTTACTTCCAAATCAACACCATGATGGAGACATATGTCATTAAGTTGGCTACCTTTCATTTGTATGGGGAATCCCATGAGTGGTGGTACCATGGGCTAGTGACATTACGTTACAATACCATCACCTCTTATATAGATTTTACATAAAGGCTCATCGAGCGCTTTGACATAAAATAACCTGAGCTGCATTTCAGAGAGCTATCACAACTCAAGCAGACAGGTAGTCCAGAATCATTCATATATGAGTTCCAAAGGGTAATAGTCATGGTGGCAAATATTTTAGAGAGAAGGTTAATTATTTTGTTCACTGAGGCTCTCACTGAACCCTTACGTGGATGGGTTAAGTATTATAGACCCACCACCCTGTTTGATTCCATCATTCGTATTAGATATTTACAGGATTCAGTTCCCAAAAATAAGTTTTCTCCTAGAACCAATTTTCCTATAAAAGATAAGGAGAGGAGACCCTTTCAAAAATAATTGCCCAAGAAAGAGGATTGATAATGATACCCGCCAGGACCTTAGAAGAAAGAAATTGTGTTTCAGTTGTCAGGAACCATGGATACCAAGTCACAGGTGTTCAGGGAAGGGAAAGGCTCACTACATAGAGGTATACTCCAATAGTGGAGAGGATGAGGATGATCAGGATCCAGAACAGGGAGAGGCACCTTACACAACAGAGGAGGAGCAATCTCATGAGGGTACATAGGGAGGTGTCATTGTTACACTATCTGGAGTTCCTAGATTTCACACTCTTCAGGTTTAATACAGGGAAACAAGGTCGGAGTGTTGATATATGGTGGGGCATCCCACAACTTTATTGATGTTGCTTGGATAAAAAGGAAAGGTATCCCAACTGAGAGATTTGATGGATTTACAGTATCCATAGCAGGTAACCATACCATGTAGTGTAATCAGAGGATTCCAAAATTGAATGTGACTCTAGGGAACTATACAGTGATAGAGACATTTTATGTGGTTTATGTACCAGGAACGAATGTGGTATTGGGAGTTCAATGGCTTTGTTCCATTGGAAAGTATTCTATGAACTACCATACCATGGAGATGGAATTTAAGGGAACAGAAGGAGAGAGAGACAGTGGTTTTGAGAGGTATGAATACCTACCCTCCTAGAGAAGTATCATCACACAGGATGGAGGTTGTGCTACAACAAGGAGACAACATAGTGCTTGGTTACTTTCAGGAAGCCACTAGATAGAGACACACAACATCCAACAGACATACATGAACTATTTCATAAGCATAAAAAACTATTTGGAGATCTTCCATCAGGTAGGCCTCTAGATAGAGGATTTGAGAAAATTATTGAGTTAGATGAGGGGAATCAAGCAGTCATCACTACCCCTTACTGACACCCCAAAATATATAAATATGAAATTGAAAATACGATCAAATATTTCCTCAAATTGGGTTACATAAAACCTAGCTCCAGTCCATTTGCATCCTAAGTGGTGTTAGTAAAAAAGAAGGATGGGACCTTATGCACGTCCATTGATTATAGGGCACTTAACAACAAAACAATTCAAAACAAGTATCCTATCACAAGGATTGATGAATTGATGGATGAACTACAAGGGGGGGAATACTTCTCCAAAATTGACCTCCGATCAGGTTACCATCATATACGGGTGAGGGAACATGACATTCCAAAGACCTCTTTTCATTGTCACTACGGACACTATGAGTTTCTAGTGATTCCATTTGGGCTCACTAATGCACCAGCTACTTTCCATTCATGTATGAACAATACCTTCAAGGCTCAGTTAATAAAGCATCTTCTAGTATTCTTCAATGATATATTGATTTACATTCGGACTTCGGAAGATCATTTAAAGAACCTTGATGAAGTACTTAGAATCCTAAAAGAACAATCACTATATGCCAAGATGTCCAAATGTGAGTTTGGTATGCAAGATATTCTATGTTTGGGACACGTGATACTAGCAAATGGGGTACAAGTACACTTGGAAAAGATTAGAGCCATATTGGATTGGACTACACCTAAAAATGTGACCAAGTTGAAAGTATTTTTGGGCCTTTGCCCCTACTACAGGAGGTATGTCAACGATTTCTCACAGATGAGAGCACCACTCATAGATCTTACTAAAAGAGGGGCATTATGTTGGTCAGAGGTAGCACAACGTACATTTGAAGAAATGAAAAAGGTAATGAGTTCATGCCCTATACTAGCACTACCATATTTTACACAGACATTCATATTAGAATGTGATGCTTCAGGAGAGGGTATAGGAGCATTGTTGATGCAGAATAATCACCCTATTGCATTCGAGAGAAGAAAACTCAAGGACTATGAGTGCCACTATTCAATATATGACAAGGAAATGTTATCCATTCTCCATGCTCTAACCAAGTTCAAGAAATACTTAGTGGGTGGATGATTCAAGGTTAAAATAGATCACAACAGCTTAAAGTAATTCCTGAAATATAAAGAATTGAATGATAGGCAACAGAAATGGGTGATTAAGGTTCAAGCCTATGAATTTGAGATTGAATACATACAAGGAAAAAACAATGTGGTAGCATATGCACTTTCTAGACGACTAGCCACTTTATCTCTTATGAGCATTTCATCGGATTGGAGATCTCATCTTTTGGTCGAATACTCCAAAGATAACTTTTTCTTGCGAAATATTGGATGGAGATATTCAAGATTATAGTCATGGATGACTTATATATTATAAAACCATAATCTACTTAGTCATCGAGTCTGCACTTAAGAAAAATATTCTACAAGCTTCTCATAACTCACCTTTAGTAGGACACTCGGGTTTTCTTTGTTAAATTCAGTTCACATCAGGATCTTAACAAGCAATTACACTCTCTCATAAGAAAATTTCACACAACTAGTCAAAGACACAAAAATTATGCACAAGATGGAATTCTGTATTAACCTCTCATGAACAAAATAATTCAGCCAACCTTGTGAAAGTGATAGGGTGCTGTTATAAAACATTAAAACAGAGATTTGAATGGATAAATATTCCAAAAGAATCATTCCATCATTAGACTTACTAAAAATATGCTCATCCCCCCTAGATGGCAAGTATGCTTTCCAAATCTCTCCAAAATCTCATGAATTGCTAAATTAGGGAGCTGAAGGTGATGTATGATGAAAAAAAATGCCAAATATGAAATTTGAGAAGAGAAAACATTGTGGAGTGTCATGGGTGAAAAAAACATGTTTCCTAGGTGACTAGCTTTTCCCCATGGGGGAAAAAGCTGTAAAAAGCAGTAAAACTCAGAAATGCACCTTTCCTAGTAAAATCTTATCCAGAATATTTTGGAAGTGCACCCAAGTGGCCTAGGTAGGTTGTTGTCCACACCTTGGATGTTTTGTGGTCCCCCCATGTTGCCTTGTGGTTCACACAAGGCAATTTCCTAGTCTATTACATAATAATTAACCATAGGAGATTAATTAATGCATCTAATGTAATCAAATGACATGGTAGGAAGATTTAATATTTCAACACCCCCTCATAAATATGACTTATATGGTTTAAATATCAGAAAATGAAATATTAAGGGCCCAGTAACAAGACTTGGTCACCCTGTACAATACTGTCGGTCCACAAAAAACAAGGATAGAAGGAAAACCTCATGGGAAAAACCTCCACTCAAAACATGGACATATCAAAATTGAAAGGTTGCTGATAAAAACTTCACTCCACCACATGTTCAACCATCCAAAGAAGTGATATAAGATAGCTGAATGGCTTCTCTATGAAATCCTTGGTGAAGATATCTGCAGTTTGCTCACATGTGGGGCAATACTGCAAATATATGATTTGGTCATGCACTAAGCCTCTGATGTAGTCCATATGAATCTCAATGTGCTTGGTCGTCTACCTCTGTACTGGATCACATGAAACTCTAATAGCACTCTGGTTGTCACAAAAAATGACAGTAGGAGTACTGAAAGAAATCTCAAACTCTAAGAAAATCCCCTGTAACCATACACACTGTGTACCAGCATTCACTGCTCCTCTGTACTCTGCCTCTGCTAAAGATAATGCTATGGCATTTTGTTTCTTGCTGGACCAGAAAATAGGGCCACCTCCAAGCATGAATACAAATACAGATGTGGATTTCCTGTCAAGGCTATCACCAGCCCAATCTGAATTAGAGAAGCCCAAGAGATCTAGGCTCAAATCTGCAACATTGTGAATCCCATCACTCTGTGTGCCCTGCACATAATGTAAGATCCTTTTTGCAACCCTCCATTGGAGCTCATGTGGCTGCTCCATGTATCTAGATTCCACACTCACAGCATAAGCAAGATCAAGTCGAGTGTGAGTGAGATAGAGCAAGCTGCCAACAAGCTATCTATACAAGGTGCTATCAAACAAGGGTGTAGATTATGCTTCTTCCATTCTAACTCCTGAAAGGAATGGAGTCTTAGAAGGCTTTCAATCAGCCATATTGAACTTCTTTAACATATCAGATGCATATTTGGACTGAGATACATTGGTTCCATCTTTTGTTTGAGAAATATCAAGCCCCAAAAATTGCTTAAGGATTTCCAAATCACTCATTGAGAAGGCTTCATTCAAAGCGGTCTTCAAGGTGGCTATTTGATCTATTGAATTTCCTGTGATCATAAAATCATCAACATACAACACTATGATCATTATAGAACCATCTATTAACTTCATATAGACATTTGGGTCATATTTACACCGAACATAAAATTGTGACAGAAGGAAATTGTCCATTTTGGCATACCAATCCCTGGGGGCTTGCTTAAGTCCATACAAATACTTTTTGAACCTGCAAACAAGATTTGGATATGATGTGTACCCCTTTGGTTGCTGGATATATATTTCTTCTTCAAGTTCTCCATGGAGCAAAGCACTTTTCACATCCATGTGATGTACTTCCCACCGCTTGGAAGCTGCAACTGCCAAAACTAGTGTAATGGAGTCTTTATGTGCCATAGGTGCAAAGGTTTCAATATAATCAATTCCTTGGACCTGATAAAATACCTTTTCTACCACCTTTATTTGTACTTTACTGATGTACCATCCGCTGCACATTTTTTTTTGAAAATCCACTTGCACCTTAGCAATTTTCTGCTTGTGGGGAGCTTGACTAGCTCCCAAGTTTCATTCTTCTGTAATGACTGGAACTCCTCATCCATAGAAATATGCCATATTGGGTCATGTGAGGCTTCCTCATATGACTGAGGATCATAATCTATCATCATATAACATCTCTCAGAAAGGTAAGGATCATTCACATTGAGAGCAGTCTCAAATTGTGATCTAGTCCTCCTTTGGTCCTGAGGATTGCCAACTAGTTCCCCTACTGCTTGCAAAGTTTTTGCAGCCCATTTAGGACTTGTAGGTGAGTTAGAATCTGCAATAAAATGATCCTCATCATTAGAAATATCAGAATAAAAAACTTCAAGAACATCACTTACTTTTGTCTGCAGGTGATGGTGAAGATGGTTCTCCAATTTCAACGCTCTGAGAGGGCTCTTCCTCAAATTGAACAGTTCTTTCAATGAATGCTTTATGAGTGGTCATGTTCAGCAACTTATAACATTTGGATTCCTCTGAATATCCAACAAATAAACATGGTTGGATTTGGGGCTGCAATGCCCTCCTCTTCTCAAGTGGAATCCTAGCCCAAGCCTTTGAGCCAAAAATCCTGAAATGAGAGATATCAGGTTTGTGACATGTCCAAGCCTCGAAAGGAGTGATAACTTTGAGAGCTTTGTGTGGCACTCTATTCTGAATGCAAGGGGCACAATTTATTTTTTCATCGCATAGTTTAGGAGACAATTACTTTGCCTCAAGCATACAAGTGGCCATCTCCTTTAGAGACCTGTTTTTCCTCTTCGCAACCCCATTCTGTTGAGGTGTATATGGAACTGTGTGTTGCATCTGAATGCTTGAGGAGGAAAAAAATTGCTGAAAATCTGATTTCACATATTCATCACCATTATCAGATCTGATAATTTTAATATGCCTACTAGACTGGTTCTCAACTGAGGCTTTGAATAGCTTGAACAGACCAAAAAATTCAGATTTTAGCTTGATGAAATAAATCCAACAGTACCTGCTAAATTCATCTATGAATGTGAGGATGTATTTGGAATGGTTCAAAGACTCATGAGGGAATGGACCTGATATATCAGTATGAATAAGGTCTAATGGTGCAACGTTTCTCTCAGAATTGGATCTCCATACTTATGCTCAAGGTGTTTTCCTAGGTTGCAAGATTGATAGACACCTTTGGAAAACTTGATATTGGGCAGCCCTATAACCATCTCTTTCTCATGAAGTTGGGAAAGGTATTTATAATTTAGGTGGTCAAATATTTCATGACATAGTTTGTTGGAATCATTGGCATGGGTTAACAAAGCAGAAGGTGAGGGATTTGGCACAAAATGAGAAAACTTGTAGATTCTAGAATAGTTATCACCAATACCAAATGCAATAATTTTTCCTATTGAAATTTCAGCTATCTCAACATCATTGGGGGTAAAGGTTACTCTCTTGGGAATCCCTGTATGGGTCATCTGATAGACTGGCAGTAGGTTTGCAGCAAGTCCAGGTACATATAACACATTATTAAATGACCCAAACTCGAGATCTATGCTTCCTTTGCCTTTGCTAGAAGTTTCAGAATTGTCTCCCAATACAATATTTGGACCACTGGAAGAGTCAAGTGAAGTGAAAAACTTACTTGTAGAAACCATGTGTCTTGATGCACCGGAATCAATAATGAATGAAGAAGGTTTGGATGTGTTGGCCATTAGTGCATGAAATCTCTCTTTATCATCAGAATTTTGTCCTCCATCCTTCCTCCTTGAGCTCTTTGGAAGAGGAATGATGGCTTTCTCCAAGAGTTGAGCCATTTGGTCAATGGTTTTCTTCATGCAAGAGCTTTCAGGATGAAAGCCCTGAAATCCCTTGCTGCAATGATTGCACTTTGTCCTCTCATTCTTCTTGTTCGGATTCTTCTTGAAAATAGGTGTCTCTCCATTAAAATTCTACTTGTCTTTCCTCTCACCGGTGGGCTTCTTGAAATTGCCCTTCTTTTTCCTTTCAAACCCTTTGAATCTCCAACATTCAGACAATGGTCTTTGGATGGATTTTTAATGGCTTCCATCAAGACCAATTTGTCTTGTTCTTGTGTCAAAGACTCCATGAATTCTGAAAGTGTCGAGCTCTTCCACTTTTTAATTACTTTCCGGGTGGAATAGAAGGTCGAGACAAAGATTGAATAGTCGGGGCCAAGCTTGGAGAGAATGGCCAAAACTAATTGCTCATCCTTTTTTTCAATACCACATTGCTTCAGCTGCAATACAAAAGATTTAAATTTGGAGAAGAAATCCTATATATTATCAAAATTTTGTGGACTCAAAGAGACTAGCTCGTTATCCAATTGGTGGCCTCTCAATTCATCAGTTTTCCCGAACAATTCTTGAAGTTTCAGCCATACTTCATTGGGTGAAGTGAGGCCATCAAGATGACATAGAAGCTCTATGGATGTAGTGAGACATAACATCCCATAGGATTCATCCCTTCGATTGTGCCATTTTGATTTCTCTACTGCTGAGGTTGGCTCATCCTTAGTTGCCATGGTCACCCTGTAGAGCCCCTTGCTCCTCAGGAGAATCTCCATCTGCTCCTTCCAATCAAAGTAATTGAAGGGAGTTAGGATGATCTACTGTGTATGATCCATTTCTTCTCTTAAATAACTTATGGACTGATTTTAGAACACTTCTGGATGCCAAAATGCACCCTGTAGAGAATAGAATTCACTCAGTGAATTGATCAATGCACCCTTCCTAAGACTGGTTGGATCTTGCAAAACAATCAAAGATGATAGGTATAGCTTGATAGCTCTAATACCATGTGAAATTCAGTTCACATTAGGATCCTAACAAGCAATTACACTCTCTCATATGAAAATTTCACACAACTAGTCAAAGACACAAAAAATATGCACAAGATGGAATTCTGTATTAACTTCTCATGAACAAAATAATTCATCCAACCTTCTGAAAGTGATAGGTTGCTGCTATAAAACATTAAAACAGATATTCGAATGGCTAAATATGCCAAAAGAATCAATCTGTCATCAGACTTACTAAAAATACGCTCATCCCCCCTAGGTGGCAAGTATGCTTTCCAAATCTATCCAAAAGCTCATGAATTGATAAATTAGGGATTTGAAGGTGATGTATGATGAAAAAAAATGCCAAATACAAAATTTGAGAAGAGGAAACATTGTGGAGTGTCATGGGTGCAAAAAACAAGTTTCCTAGGTGACTAGCTTTTCCCCATGGGGGGAAAAGTTGTAAAATGCAGTAAAACTCAGAAATGCGCCTTTCCTAGTAAAATATTATCCATAATCTTTTGGAAGTGCACCCAAGTGGCCTAGTTAGCTTGTGGTCCACACCTTGGATGTTTTGTGGTCCCCCCATGTTGCCTTGTGGTCCACACAAGGCAATTTCCTAGTCTATTACATAATAATTAACCATAGGAAATTAATTAATGCATCTAATGTAATCAAATGACATGGTAGGAAGATTTAATATTCCAAAATTCTTAAGACTTACAGGCATATTAGAGAGAGGTTCTAATGGAAGGGATTCAAGAATGATGTAATGCAACATGTGAGGGAATGCAATTTGTGCCAACATAATAATATAGAGCATACTCATCCAGCAAGTCTACTACAACCATTACCCATTCCCAAGAAAAAATGGGAAATCATTTTAATGGACTTTATTACAGGCTTTCCCAAGGTACATGGTAGAGACTATTTGCACATAGTGGTAGACAGGTTGACTAAGTTCACTCACTTCTTTTCCATTCCTTTCAACTACTCAGCCACACAAGTAGCAGAGTTTTTTTTCAGAGAGGTATTCAAGTTGCATGGGTTACCTAAGACCATTGTCAGTGATAGAGACAACACGTTCACCGGAGCCTTTTGGCATGAGATTTTTAAGTCGGTTGGGACAGAATTGGCTATGATCACGAGTTATCATCCTCAGAGTGACGGACAGACAAAGATAGTTAACAAGTGGATTGAGGGATACTTGAGGAACTATGTAGCAAGTCAACATAGGACATGGATTAAATGGCTACACGTATGGCAACACTGCTACAATACTACACACCATATGACCACAACCACAACCACAACCATAACCAATACAAAGTGGATATGTGTGGCAATTTTTGGTGCACTATTAATTTCACTAGGGTTAAAACATTCAACAAAACAACAACAAACACTACCACCATAGATACCGACCCTAAAGGGAGTTTAATCCATTTCGCCAACACCTGCGAAGCAAATGAAGTCTGACCCGAAGTACCTATGGAAACTGTAGGAACCAGATTTTTGTAGCACAGAAGGGGAATAACTCAATAGGAAATACAGTCATTAAACAACCAAATATATTAACAATTCTATAGCATTGACAAATTCATCTCTTTGACACGTCAGTCATTTCGAAAGAACCCATGACATTTCCATATTCATATACTTATATTATATTTCATATCCATATCACTCCTAATTATTGTAATCATGCATTCATCTATGTAACCAATAGAGGAAATAAACACATACCACATCACATAAAAACACCATGTTTAACGGGGAAACCCATCCTGGGAAAAATGATGGAAGTGCTTGTCTTTTATTATGGGTTGTAGCCAAATAAGCACTTCAGTTTATGAATTATAGGTTTCTTCATGACTTACAAAATATATGCGCACACAACCTGCAGATCATCAACTTGGATTCTTCAAAATAAATTCGACATACATAGCATAATGATTCATTACAGACCCAAAACAACTCTGACAACATACTTTCTACTCGACTGACAATATCAATATCATAAACAACCCCAAAAATCCCCTCTTATTACATATTGATAGCACACACTTATCTTCCCTTGCTCCCACTAACCCACTAACTCACTAACCGACTCATTAATATAATGTGGACCAACTCTATCTAACTGACTCAACGTTTCCCATTTGACTTGATCAACATAATTGTTTTTCTTGATTTCTTGGTTGCTTCATCAGAGCTGAACGCGTCGTCAAACCACTTCAACTTCACCCTTGTCCACACCAAAACTATCTCCAAAAAAATGGTACCTCCAAGAAGCTAGGTCCAGTAGGACCCCAACAATCACATGTGGCTCGTCCCGAGCCACTTCAATGTTGTGAGACAAGTTCTTGTAGCTTTGACAAAAATTTCTGGTAAACATTCCTAGTCACTTCGACCAATTGCTAGACTTCATCTTTCTTCTAATTGAGATCTTTGACCAGCTCGACAATGATGTGCGTATTTCTTGCCTCGAAAACCTAAGTGACTGTCAATTGGATGGAAACATACTTATTCCCAATAAATTTCGATACCCACTTTGCCTCGAATTGAAGTTCTTGCACTCATTCCAACCATTGCCTATGTTGCATTCTTAGCTGGTTAATCTCATCCTGCAACTCTTTGTTCTCAACAACTCTCCTTATTCTCTGGACCAACAGTAGATTTTTCAACTACTCACACAAATCACTCATCTTTTCTTCAGCATCCCTGATCCTAGTGGTAACCTATTCCAACTTAGCACCCTCAAATAATGCATCCCAAGACTGGGATACCTCTTCATACATTTTCATATAGTGGGCGTCTACTGATTGAAGGCTCTGAACAACCTCCTAAAACTCTGCTTGTCATTGCGTGGTCATTTTGGGTGGAGTGCTCGACGCAACTTTATCCTCCAAATGTTGCACCTTCTGACGATAGCCTGAAATGATAGCTTCTAGCTATTGTAACTTCTCCTCTAATGTTATCTCTTCAATAATATCTTCCTCAGGTACTGCACGGCATGTGACTTCGACGGCCTCCTGGAATTTTTCTTTCTCTTGTCGAAGTAGTTCGGTGTCCTGTTGAAGCTCAGTAGTCATGTACTTTAATGCAACTTCTTGACTCTTATACCCTTTCATTAGATCCAAGAGAGAGCTTTCCCTCGATTTCACTTCCTTTGCAATATTGTCTTGCAACATGTAGAATGGTAATGCAAACAACTTCAAGTATGCATACCTCATCTTAGGAATATGTACACTTGTTCCCGACTCATCAAAACTTAATGCTTGAGGAAAAATTTTAACCACTCCTCCAGCTGAAGGAGGTGGTGTTGTATGGTCCCATCCCTCTTCCTCCTATGCAGCTTCGACCCGCTGCGGTGTGACCTGCAATGGAGTCAAAATGCATGTCTTCTTCACCTCCTGGAAGATTGTATCCAACACATCAGTAACGCTACTGAAAAATTGCACCTTTTTATCTTCTTCAATCTTCCAATTTTCTTCAGCTACTTCTATCATCATGTCGAACAGGATGTTAATTTCATCATCTGTCAAGGCTTCAACATTGTCGGACTTGTGCGCCTTCCTCTTTTTCTTTCCTCCTTGCTCATATGTACCAACTTTGCACTTATCCCCCCGACTCGGATCAATAGGTGTCTGAATTGACTCATGATCCTCTTGTTCATATTGTGGCGGGTTTCCCTCATCACCCCCGACATTAGTGTTATGTGTGTTTTGGCTGGTATTTTGTTGTTGGCCTGAAGTCCCCTCTTGTCGTTGTTCCTGCTACGATGGATCCAACGATATGTTCTCTCACTCTATGGGTATTTTCCATTTCATTGGCCATTCAAGAATCATAGTATCAACTTCTTTAATGGTCAACATAAACCTAGTAGTTAACCATTGCTGGTGGGCGTCATGTCTTGCTTAAACATAGATGTAGTGGGGCCCTTCCTTGAACAACGCCACACCTGGATACTTCACCACAATAGACTCGTCTATATGCGGTATCTGAACCACACAGTAGCATAATGCTTCTAGTTGCATGTATAGTGTGACATTGATTTCTTGTTGTCTGCTCCTTATGTCAGAATGCCACATATTCATATACCGAGAGCCTTGGCATGGCCCGAATGGCTGCATTCCTTGATAGTTTGTAGGCTCTACCCACCCTACAAATGAAATTAATAACAATATACAAGAATAAGTAAATGGTGTATCGTTATCCTACGCCTCTGCACAATCAGTAAGAAACTCATTGAGCAAAAGTGTTTCCCAGACCATATGTACTCCTTGGGTGCACTACTCTGTTGCAACAATCACAGAGACAATGACTTGGTTCGGTCAAACCTTCCTGAGAATATTGGTGTCCAATAACTTTGCAAGAAGCGTAATTCCTAGTCGTTGATGGAGGCCACATCAAACCCTCAATTGCTCTTCGACAAATTGTATTTTTATTTCATCCTAGTTACTAGTTCATGGTCTCATTCCTTTCCCACAAAGTACTGAGAAGGGTCCAACGCAGCCTTAGGTAGTCTAGTGATTTTGGTGATTAAATGAGTATCTATTGACACCTTGGATTCCATCCATAGAAATCCTCCATATAAACAAAGAAACATTTGCTTTACGCATGCATTTGCCTCCGTAGTGTGACCAAAATGTGGAATATGTAGTAATGATAAAAGATCGGCTCTCTTTAGCCCGAGAGCCCACTCCATTGGTTCTAGCTCCATCGGGTGACCTTTAGTTGTAGCAATAGTTTGCATGTAACTCCTATAATTGAAATCAACAAATTTGGCGGTGTCGTGGTCCCCATATGAAAGTTTTTGAATATTCCTCAGAATGTCAGCCTAAACCATGACACCCTTCAGAACTGGAATAGTCTCCAACTGATACCGTGCATTCTTTGGTAGCTTGATAGGTTTCACATTCGTCTGCCATGGTGGAATGTATTCTGGCAACATGGATGTAGAGCCCGATGCAGATGCTCCCGCATCATGACACACATTCGTCCTTGGTTCTGTATTTGGTTGGTTTGCTTGGCATGTTTTCCTTGGCACATTCACAGGAATATGCAAGGAAATGACTTCTGGTTGCTCAGGACTAATTGAAACAGAGCCCCGCATCGGAACTTCTTCGACAAAGCCCTGAACCTCAATATAGGATGATAAATCTACCTACATTGTATCAGTCTACACTTCTAAACTCTCTTGGCACACTAAGATCGTCTCTGGACTACTCAATACGCTACAATCGCTCAAGTGACAATGAATAATGACCGAGAGAGGAGTGGGATTGTCAACTTTAATCTCCTCGTGTGATCCTTCAGTCATTCCCAAGGTGAATTGAATGTACTCGATCTTCCAATGGTGATGGTGGCAGCGACGAATATATTTACACACTTCAATCTTTTCGGCAATTAATGCAAAAATTGATCCAAACCAATCTTGCAATAAATTTTAAGTCATTTTTACATAGTTTGTTAGTATTAATATAGCAATGATAATTTTCTAATTTTGTTCTTATTACAATTAGTATGTCACTTCTATATTGTTAAATAAATTTAAAAAATGAATAGAAGATGCTATTTATATGAAATTATTTATTTCATTTTATTTTATAATTAAAGATAAGCATTGCAATAATTTTTAGGTTATTTTTATGTGGTTTGTTATTATTAATATAAGAATGATAATTTTCTCTTTATTTGTTATGTTTTTTTTTTATATTTTTAATTAAAATTTGAAAAAAAAACTATATGAAATTGTTTATTTTATTTTATTTTATAATAAAAGTAAATATTGGAGTGTAGTATTATCAAAATTTGCTACATTTTCAAAGTAATTAACATAATTTAAAAAATTGAAATGAAAATTATATAGATGTAAAAACGTTTAATACAATAGGAGAGTGATGTTAAAAAGTAACGATAATATTTTAAATTTTTTCAAGTGTGTATTTTTCTTTTAAATTTCCATATTTTATGATACTCATGAAATACTATTAATACTTAGTATTTTAAATATTAATTATTTACCAATATTAATGTTTAGTATTTTAGATACTAATTACAAACCAATAATTATTTCTATACATTAATTGACATACTATATTTTAAATATTAATTATGTATCAATATTCATGGAATATTATTAATGTTTAATATTTTAAATACTAATTACATACCAATAATTATTTCTATACATTAATTGACATACTTTAATCAAGTTAAATATGATATTGCAGAATTTTATAACTATTAAAAAACTAATCTATTTATCATGTGATAAATTAATTTAATTTAGATATTAAGTTTTACTCTTAAAGATATTCAATAAAGTTTACGTTAATTACAACATAATAAAATATTCAATAAATTTTACATTGATTACCACATAATAGTTTATATAGAGAGAATGTTTTTGTTAACTTTTAAATCATTTTATTCACACATTAAGTTATATTGTAGAGGTATTCACCATAACTGGATCAAGTTAAATATATGTAGTCAATTGCTAATTATAATATTTTTATATATACATGAAGTAAAAATAAATAAATAAATATGTAAAAGTATTTTTTAAAAACTAGATTGATTTTTTATGTTTGACCGTTTTTGTTTTTCTGTTGAAAGATACAGATCTTGGTCTATAGCCACAGGGATTTTAGATCATAAATCTATTATTCCTCAATTGGATGTGGAAAGAAGACTCATCTTGTTTTCCTTTTAAATTCAATCATAGTTGGTTGGATGATTCGAATTTTTGCAGTATGGTTATTAGTAAATGGCAATTGATGTATGAATCTATACATCTATCTCCTATGCTGAGTATAACGAAGAAATGGTCTCTTCTAAAAAAGGATGTTATGCTTTGGGAATGTGATAGAAAGGAAAAAAATTATGAAGAGCTAGTGATCATTGAAATGAGTTTAATAGGTTGTATGGTTTGGTTGATGATGAACTATTTTTGAACAAGAACAAGAATATAGAAAATTCTCTGCAAGCTCAAAAAGCAAAATCATTGAGGTTGGAAGAAGAAACTTGTCGGTTAAAGAGCAGAGTTGTATGGTTGGAAGCAAGTGATACTAATACAATTTATTTTCATAGATATGCTAATCAACGAAGAATTTCTAATGCTATTTGAGAACTGAAGGACTCAAGTTGTATTATGCTTAAGGAGTAGAGTGCTATTGAGGATGTAGTTGTGCATCAATTTAATGGTATCTACAACAATGATAATTGAACCGACCTAGAACAACATTTAAAGGTGATTTGAAATTTTCCAGGTTTCTTTAATGAAGAAGAAGGGATTAAGTTTGGGGATGAATTTGGCATGGAAGAAGTCAAAGATGTGTTATCTCATTTTGCTAAGGAAAAAATAACAAGGCCAGATGGTTGGTCGATGGAGTTTTTCCTTCATTTTTTGACTTATTGGGAAAGGTTCTAGTTGATATGGTAAATGAATCAAGGTTGAAAGGATTAGTGCCCAGAATTTTGAATCATACTTATATCACTCTTATTCCTAAGAAGGATTGTCTATATTCTTTCAATGACTACGACCAATTTCCCTTTTCAATTTGATTTAGAAATTGATCACAAAAATCATAGCAAACCAGATCAGACCGTATCTTAGTAAGTATATCACTAAGGAACAATTCGGTTTTTTTCCAAATAGGAAGATTTTGGATGCAGTTGGTATAGCTCAAGAATGTCTTCACTTAGTGAAAATGAAGAAAATGAAAGATTTCATTCTACTAGTTGGATTATGGCATGCATTTCATCTGTAAATTTTTCTATATTAGTTAATGGTACTCCAACTCCTTTATTTTATTGCAGTTAGGGGATCAGGCAGGGATGCCCTTTATTGCCTCTTATTTTTATTTTGTTCATCAACGGTCTTAGCAGACTTATTGATGATGCCAAAAAGGAAAACAAGATCAAAGGTATTAAATTTTCAAATTCTATTTTCATTTTGCGTCTTCCTTTTGTGGATGATGTTCTCATTTTTGGAAGAGGTACTTTGGAGGAATGGAGTTCCTATCACTGTATTTTTTGTCTCGTTTTGTGTTGCTTCAGGAATGTTGATTAGTGCTCAAAAGTCTCATTTTGTTGTGAATGGAAGTGACTTGGCTCTGTATGAACAAATTGGTGCTCTTTTCCCTTATAAAATGTCTCAGCTGGATTCGGGCTTCAAATACCTAGGATTTTTTCTTAAACCGAATTGCTATGTTGTTCAAGATTGGGGATGGATTATTAAAAAGATTGAGAAACGTATTAAATGTTGGTCATTCAGATTTCTATCTTTAAAAGGAAGGCTTATTTTGGCTTCATATGTACTACAGAGTATTTTGGTGTTCTCATTCTCTTTAATGCTCATTCTTGGTTCTGTGATCTCTATTATGAAAAACACAAGTGCTCATTTTATTTGGGTTGGAAGGATGGAGATGGAAAAATTCCATCTTTCCTCATGGGAAAGTATTAGAAGACCAAAATTGTTTGGTGGATGGGAGTTGAAGGAATTAATTTCTTTTAACAAGGCTCTACATGCAAAGAGTCTTTGCAATTGTCTTTTTGTTGATGGTATATGGGGTAAGGTCATTCAATCCAAATATATAAAGACATTTTCGCTAATTCTTTGGATTCGAGAATCTGTGAAGAATTATTACAATGCTTCTATAATCTGGAGAAGCTTCATGAAATTTTATCCTTTGCTAGATTCTTCCTTTAGCTAGAGGATTGGGCATGGATCTTAGGTATTTTTTGGTATTGATCCCATTGATGGTTTGGTTGGAAATCAACCTTTCTCATTGGGGCTCTTAACTGAACTTCATAGAAGAAATATGTTGGTATTGGAATAGGTTAAAAGTAAGTCACGGACATTGGATCAGTACTGGATCTCATCAAATGATTTAAATCTTTCTTTGAATGTTTCTTGGGAGTGCAACAATTTCATTTTAGCTTTGTCAAAGGTTGTTGCATTTTAAGCAACAAGTATGATTCCATTATTTGGGATTTTAACAAGCAGAATGGTATTGTTTCTACTAAATTAGCTTACTACTATATTATGGAGTTTCAATGCACCAAAAGTTATTTATGGCGGGAAAAATATTTATGGAGATGGGGTATTCCACTGAAGATTAAATGTTTTATTTGGATTCTCCTGAACAACAAGGTTTTAACATGGGATAATCTTTAGTGTAGGGAATTCATTGGCCCTGGTATTTGTATTCTATGTAGGGATGAAAATGAAAATGTTTCTCATTTTTTTTGTCACTATTCTTTTTTCAAATAAGTTTGGGAAGGGATTAATAGCATTCTTCTGTTATCAGATTCATGGGGATCCTCTTCTTTTAAGATAGTATGGTTTATTGATTTGGCAAGCAAGTAAAGTTTAGAGATATTCCTTTATTCATTCTATGGGAAATTTGGAAGATGAGGAATATATACATTTTCTAGGGTATAAATCACTCTCCTACTATTACAGGTTCAAATATTATTGTTGGTTTTCTCGAATTCCACATGAAGAGAAAGTTGAAAAAGAAGAGGATTTTTCCTCAGCCAAATTTGACTATAAACCGGCCACTTGGATATTTTGATGGAGCTGCAAATAGGGGTATCTGTGGTTGAAGAATGATTCTTTATATTAAAAATCATCACTATATAAAATTGAAGATGGGGGTAGGTGAAGGTTATAGCACTCTCAGAATTACTGGATTTATGGGGTCTCCTTTGGGTCGCTAGAAAGAGAGGCATTATTGAGGTTTCAGTTGTTGGGGATTCAAAAGTCATTTTAGATTGGGATCAAGGTAGATCTGATCTACAATCTATTTACTTGGAGCATTAGCAGCAACGTGTGCAAGCGTTGTGTTTTCATTTTTCCTCCATATCTTTTAAGCACATTTATAGGGATTTTAACGAGGAGGAAGACACGCTCTCTAAATCTACCATTGGGGAGATGAATGGAGCTTTATCCTTTGAAGAATTCCATGAGGAGTTTCTTATGGATTATGGATCCTATAATATTTTTTAATATGGGTGGTAGCTCCGTTAGTAGTTGTTTTTTGTGATCCATAGAAGCAGGTTTGGAGACTTTGGAAAGTTTTGATGATGTCTTCTGGAAAGGTTGATCGGGTTGTATTATGAATTTTGTTTGTATAGCATCAAGTTATGATTGTTTCTTTGACTAGATGTTGGAATTTCAGATAATATTCAGTAGTTATGATATATGTAACTTTGATTTCATATGAATAACAAGTTACAATTTTTCGTGTGAAAAAATTATTAAATATTAAGTATTAATATTAAAGATTTCAAATCTGGTTGGATTATTTTGATACATATTCAATTATTTTTAAAAAAGAAAAAATCTTATGTTCATTCAAAACTATAAACTTTTTATAAAAATCAATATATACTTGGAAAAATATTAAATATTTAAAAACTTGTTGGATTTAAATTGCAATAGTGGAAACCCCAAATGCGCATTCACTTAAAATTATAAGGTGGAAACACTAAACACTTATTCATGTGAAATTATAATGTGTTAAATTATAACGGGGAAAAATAATCCATAAATTTTTGGATATATGAACATATATATGAAATGTCGAGTCTTCAGCCCAAAGACTTCGAGGGCTATAAATTCTAATGGATAAATGGAGAACATATTTTATATATGAAAACAGTGAAATTTTGAGTGAGAATACTAATGCATAAATGTGCATGGGTTCACGCGCGATAAATTTCAATAGTAATGAATAAATGGAGAACATATATATATGAAAAATAGTTAGTACATTAATTAATAATTGCTAGCTGAGTGGCATTGTTCTTCGAATAATTCAATGGAAACGTCTATTATGTTTCACTACTTGTCCTTGTGGACGATATTAGAGGGGTGTTGTGGTCAAAACTAGCCGAATGTAATTTTTGAGAGCCAGTTTCATTATGTGTGAGCCTAATGATGGATTTTTCCAAAGGATTACAAAAGCATGAGCCTATGATTAACATATGAGAAATTCTTCAAAAACAACAGAGAGAAAGCTCAGAGATGAATATACCAGCCTATTGAAGAATTGAAAAAGGTTGTAAGATATTGTTGGGTTGTAGGGTTTGAACAACATCCCATGGGATTGGTACGCAATTCCTCCATTATTCCCACATGACCTGATGCATCCTCAAGTCTATGGTTTTCAGAATCCCTTGACACCTATGGAAGCAATTTGTTTCTTATTTTTGGCACAGTCTCAAATTTAAGGTCTTGAGAACCCCTTGAAGGCTTACAGTTTTCCTCTCATAAACATATCCATGAGAATGTATGTTGCACCATCAACAACTCTGTACAATGAATGGTTGCATCCAACACAAAACGAAAATTGTGTCAATAATTTAATGGAAGAGGGATGGGCAAAGAGCATGATTGAACACATTAGAGAATTCTACAGTGTTCCATTAAGTAGGAGAAGGATGCAAGAGAAAAAAACTAAAAGAAGAACTTGAAAATGCAATTAGACAGAAAGAGATGAGTTGTTGCTAAATATTTTATTATGCAGAAGAAATTACATCCACGAGTTTGCCTTATGTAGCTCTGAAATGATCTATTTATAGCAAATTTTATAACCATGTGTGTACTATACTCTTGGCTTTTGGACGATGGAGTTGAGTAGTTGGACAGATGGGTTGGTTGGATGGACGACTGGGCGGTTAATGGTGGGATGATTGCTGGTTGGTTGTTGTGACTGTTGCTACTCACCAAGCTTACGGCTTCAACACTCCCCCTTAAGCTTGAATTTCTTATGATTCCCAAACCATTTCTTAGATGTTCAAATCTTTCATGTGCTAATGACTTTGTGAATATGTCTGCTAACTGATCTTCGGACTTGCAAAATTCAAGTTATATTTCACCATTGTTGATAATTTTTCTAATGAAATGATATCTAGTATCAATATGCTTGCTCCTTTTGTGAAAAACATGATTTTTTGATAGTTCTATTGTTGAATTATTGTCACAGTAATTTTTTGTTGCTCCTTCTTGATCTTGCATCAAATCTGACATAATTATTCTTATCCACATTGCTTGACATGTTGTTGATGTTGTTGCTACATATTTTGCTTTTGTAGTTGAAAGAGTAACAATGGGTTGTTTTTGGGAATCCTATGAGATTGCTCTTGAACCAAGATGAAAAATATATCGTTATTTTTTTTTCTATCATCAATGCTACTTGCAAAATCAATGTCTGTGTATCCAACTAGTATGAAATCATATGACCCTGCATATAAAATGCCATAATCTCTTGTTCCACTAACATATCTCAAAAAATTTCCCCCGTTTGCCGATGTGACTCCTTTGGTGTCTCCATGAACCTTGAAATCAAATTGACTGCATACATAATGTCAAGCCTTGTTGCTGTGAAATACATCAAGCGTCCTACTAATATTTTGAACAAACTTGGATCTACCTTTGTGCTCCTGTCTTCTTTGCTCAATGTCAATCTTGTTTCCACGGGTGTATATGTTGGCTTGCAATTCAACATATTGAACCTTTTCAACACATCATTTTCATATTTTGTTTGAAAAATGGAAATTCCATCATCTGCTTGACTTACTTCTATGCCCATAAAATATTTCATTAATCCCAAATATGTCATCTCAAATTCTTTTTGCATTGTTGATTTAAACAACTCAATTGAAATTTTTCTTGTAAATATCAGATCATCAACATATAGGAATACAATTAAGACCTTACCTTGATCATTTACCTCGATGTAAAGAGTTGTCCCACTACTGCATTTGCTAAAACCATGGATCAAAAAGTATGAATCAATGCAGTTGTACCAAGCTCTTGGAGCTTGTTTGAGACCATATAAATATTTTATCAATCTATAAACTTTATGTTCATGACCCAATATATGATAACCTGGTGGTTGTTGCACATACACTTATTCCTGTAATATCCCATTCAAAAATGTTGATTTGAAATCCATTTGATAAACTTTCAATTGATGATGCCCTATTATTGCTAGTTCACTATTCTCAATGTGTATAATCTAGCTCCTGGAGCAAATGTCTCATTGTAATCAATCCCAGGCTATTGTGAAAAAACCTTTGCAGCTAGCCTTACTTTATGCTTCACAACATTTCCATCGGCATTAAACTTTGTCTTATAGACCCATTTCACACCTATTGCATCTTTTCCTTCTAGAAGATTCACTAATTTCAAGTTCGATTTTTCTCTATTGCTTCAATTTCTTCATCCATTTCCTTTTTCCAACTTTCATACTTAATTACTTCTTCAAAACATATTGGATCAACAATAGAAAATAATTGAAAATCATAAATTAATTCATCATCATCATTACCTTGAGTTATGTCATGTCCCAAATTTGGAATTGGGTCACAATGGCCTAATCACATTGGCCATATTCATTAGATTTTGTAAAATTGATGTTAAAGGTCAAATAATCGCCAAGGAGGAAAATTATTAGTTTCCTAGGTTTGGGGTGGAAGCTTTGGGATTTGGAATAATGGAGATAATAAATGATGTTTGAACATTAGAGTGGCATAAATATTTAATAAAGGATCTAAATAAATATATACAAGTGAAAATCAAAGTGGCATTTGATCATGAAGACACATGGAGGAAGTGGGACCCACATATGGCTAGATTTCCCCACTACACTTGGCATCATTCTCTCACCAATTCGAATTCAAGGTGAATGGTAACATACTTGGGGGAGTCCAAAAGGTATTATTCATGGCATGAATCATCCAAGGTCGAAATATAGAGGAAGAGTAACTCCCATGGAAGAGGAAGAGGCAATTTGGAGCTAGTGAGACACTTGGGCTAGATTCCCTAGCTCTATGACAACAATGATGAAGATGCTATGACACCTATGACACAAATCAGACCTGAAGGCTGACATATGACATATATGACATGTCAGGGCTAAAAATAGACTCCAAGAGGGCGCTCAAGGGTGTTAGGGCAGCTAAGATGCTTCCACATGTGATTTGGTGGAAGTGGGAAACTAGGAATTGTTGTACAAGTGGCGTTCTTTGGAATCTCTTCCCAACTTGAGTTGGCATGAGTCTCTTGGAAGGAATTCGACCCATGGAGGACATTATAAATTTATAAATTTCAATAACAAAGAATGAAACCAGCTTTTTATCATTTGTAGAATTTGCAATTGCATTTGTGAAGAGGGAGAGCTAGTGGATGACTAGTTGCTTGCCTTAGCCAATTTCGAGGGTGAAAGATTCCCATCCAAGTTGGTAATTGGAAAGGCCATTCAGACCTTTCATTTGGAGCTTTAATGGAGTCTTTATTTGTAGGTGTAAGCTACAAGGAAGCTCATGGGGTCTTCTATTGCAGCTCACTCCTTCAACCATTTCCATTTTTTATGGCATATTCTTGATCCTTGAGGGAGGGAGTTTTTGGTGAGCTATTGTACTCTTTGGGGTAGATTATAATTCCCCATTTTTTTTTTAATATGAATTAAATACTATTTTCTTCATCTCCAAAAAGTTTCAGGTCGAAATTCCAAGCAGAAATGTATAAATCTCAATTTTAATGAAAGGACAGTGCCATTTCCCCACTACCTTGTTGTGAATCAATGTAATGCTAATGATTTCAAATGAATGGATGATTATCTGATTCATTTGTGATTAATGGACTGCCATAGATGTATTTTACAAGTTTCATGTACTATTCTTGAGCATTTGAAGTATTTTTACTCAGTTTAATTGCATTGGGAGAAGAAATAGTGCCATTTCCCCAAGGGTCGAATTGGTGATTTTTGCAGTTGAATGGGAGAGGGTTGGAACAGATATAATAATCAATTAATGGTGCACATGAGACCTTAATAACATCCTTAATACATTCCCTACCTATGTTCAGAAATTTGAGTGGGTTTGGAGGCATTTGGGAAGCCATTTTCAGTACTTACCCCAGGGGGATTTGAACCCCAAATTACTAGTAAAATTGCATACTTGGTCCAGAATATTAAGAGAGTTTGCAGAGGTATTTTGGTGGCCATATTTCATCCATGAACATCATATTCAAGTCCTAATATCATTCATACACCTTCCTTGAATATTTGAAGTCATTTGGAGTCAATTTGAGACCTAGAGACCAATACTAGTCAAAGGGAAATCACTAGTAAAGTTACCTACATTGACCAAAATTGAAAGAGGATTTGCAGAAGTATTTTAAAGGTCCAAATTCATCCTTGAAACACATAATTATGTTCTAATATCATTAATATACCTTCTTAGAAGATTTGGGATCATTTGGGGCAAATTTGGGACCTAGAGATCAAAACTAGTCAAAGGTCGAACTAGGGAAAAAAAGTGGAAAATTGCCATTTTAATAAAACTCCTAACAAGGGACATTACAAGTTACCTCATATATTTCCCTAATACTTTTTTTCTTCACTAGAATGTTATTTGACCATGAGCTATCACTTGAGTGATATCTAGGTGTTGAATGAAATCTTGAAGTTGATTGAGGCATTGATGTTGTATTATGTGAACCGAAGCCATTGTTGGGAGCATGATCTTCACCAAAATATTTCATCTCAAATTGTTGTTGTTGATGTATATTTTCATTCCAAATCCATTATTCATCTTCAAGAAACTTAAGATCTCTTCTTATTATAGTCCTTTTTGTGATGGGATTATACAACTTGTATGCTTTTGATTGCTCACTATAACTCATAAAAATACATCTTTCTACTCTATTAACTAATTTATTCCTATTTTCATTACGAACATGTGCCTATGTAATACACCCAAAAAATTTCAAATGAGAAACATTATGTTTCATATTACTCCATGCTTCTTGTGGTACTTTATCTTTCACACTCTTTGTGGGGGAACAATTCAAAATATATACTGCACAAGCTACAGCTTTATCCCAATACTCATTTGGTAGATGTTTAGCTTTCATCATGCTTCTTGCCATTTCCATTATTGTCCTATTTTTTCTTTCAGCAATACCATTTTGTTGTGGTGTGTAGCTAGTTGTAATTTTCCTTTTAATCCCATTTTCTTTGCAAAAACTCAAGAAATCACAGGACACAAATTCTCCACCTCTATATGTTCTTAGAATTTTAATGTAATACCCACTTTGCTTCTCAACCATGACTCTAAACTGCTTAAAATTTTCAAAATATTCTTATTTGTGATTCAAAAAGTATACCCAAGTTTTCCTAGAATAATCATCTATGAGAGTTATGAAATACAAGTTATTTCCAATAGAAGGTGTCTGCATAGACCCACACAAATCCGAATGCACAATTTCAAGTGGAGCTCTTGCTCTATATGACTTTCCAATAGGAAATGATTCTCTATGATGCTTACCAATAATGCAACCTTTGCAAACTTTGTTTGGTTGTTCAATCAACGGAAAATCATTCACCATGTTTTTCCTATGCAACAAATTTAGACTCTTGAAGCTGAAATGACCAAATATTAAGTGCCATAACCAAGACTGATCTAAGAGGACAACTTTGAAAGCAATAGACAAATCATTTTTCAACCTTAAAGGGAACATCTTGTTTTGTGTCATTTGGAATTTTGCAGTTAGTGTTCCATGTGTATCAAGTATATCAAATGCATTATCTTCAAAATAGACTTTATATCCCTTTTGTAGTAGTTTCCCAATGCTAATTATATTGTGTTTAAGATTAGGGACATAATACACATTTGGAATGTGTTTCTTTTCTCCTTTCTTTGTCTTAAACTTTATGCTACCTTTACCCATTACAACTACTTTGTTATCATCTCCCAATTTTACTTCTAACTGCACAAATTCATCTATGTTTGCAAGCATATCCTTGTTTCCACTCATGTGGTTACTACAACCACTATCTAAAAACCATAATTCTTTTGAGTTTTCTTATGCACTATTATAAGGAATCATTATTTTCATAGTGATTTTCTCTTGAAAAATTTGCATTCTGCATATTCATATCAAACTGCTTCTTTCTACACTCAAGTGCATAATGTCCAATTTTTTTACAATAATGGCATTGGATATGTTATTTGTCATACCTTTGTCCTTGGCTATGAAATTCATGAGAATGACTACCACCTCTGCCTCTTATGCTTGCAAAGAAATTAGAATTTGCTCTTTCTTCATGAGAGTTGCCTAGTCTGCCACCTTCATTGTGGTTGCTAGTTCTTCCTCTTCCAAATCCTCTTGCACCTCTATTAGTGATTCTTCCTCCTCTTGTGCCTTTGTTGTTGCTAACCTAAAATTGTGATTTGAATGCATTTTCCATGGAGGAACCAATTGATCTATTGAGTCTTTGATCATGGGTTTATAAAGACCACATAAGTCCATCAATAGAAACTTGAGACAAATCTTTTGATTCTTCAATAGCTACAAAAATTGGGTCAAATATAATAGGAAGAATTCTCAAAATATTTTCTACAACCTTTTTATCATCCAAAGTATCTCCATGAGACTTTATTTGATTTACTATACTCAGTGCATGAGTGAAAAAATCATTTATTGTCTCAGAATTTGTCATTTGCAAATTTTCAAAATCTCTTCTAAGCATTTGCAACCTTACCAACTTCAATTTGCTAGTACCTTGATATTAGTTTTGTAGAGTGTCCCATGCATGCTTGGACCTTGTAGTTGTTGCAACCCGCGGGAAAATTGATTCTTCCATTGCTTGTTGTATTAAAAACAATGCATTGGCATCCTTCTTCCTATTATCCTTGAGAAGATCCTTTTGTGTTTGTGATAAAGCAATATATGCTACTGGATCGGCTGGCTCTGTAAAACCATTCTCAACCAAGTCCTATAATTCTTGTGAACACAATAACGTCTTCATCTTAATGTTCCAATATTCATCATTTTTTCCATTAAATTGTGGAATTTGGGGTTGATTGAGACTACAGCTACTCACACCCACCATACTTCAATTAATTTCAACAAAATATAGCACTTTCACAATACTTTCTCAATACAATTCGGCACAACTAATTGAAACCAAATATAGCATCATACCAAAAATAATTTTATTTGTCCCAATGACCCTTTAATAAAATTATGAACAAGTCATAGAACAAAAGTGGACCATTAGCAAAAAACTTGCAGTTATATGAATTAATTCTATAGCAATTATATCACCATTTGTACAACATATATCATGCTTTTACCTCTTTCCTTCAGCATCAAGATTACCAAAAAAATTATGCTCTCCTGCGATTCTGTTGTTCCATAGATAGACTTTGAACTTCCACAAGCAGCCTCTACACATTCACAACTAGGCTCTAATACCAGTTTGTAGGAGAATGATGCAAGAGAAAAAACTAAAAGAAGAACTTGAAAATGCAATTAGACAGAAAGAGATGAGCTGCTACTCAATATGTTATCATGCAAAATAAATTACATCCACAAGTCTGCCTTATGCATCTCTAAAATGATCTATTTATAGCAAATTTTACAAGCATGTGTGTACTGTACTCATGGTTGTTGGATAATGGAGTTGAGCAATTAGATGACTGGGTTGGTCGGCTAGACAACTGGATGGATGGGCGGATGGGCAGTTGACAGCGAGATGACTATTGGTCGATTGATACTATTGTTGTTGCTCATCAAGCTTACGGATTCAACACATTAGAATTTGGATATTGTTTGGTTATCCTTGAGCACATATCACTCCATAAATGTCTTTGCCACTGCAAAACCAAAAAACCGGATCCCAGCGATTATTATATAAATACATTTACTTTTAACCATGCAAATGCAATTAAATAGTTTTCATGCAGTTACATCTTTTATGTTGTAAAATCATCTGAATTATTAGGTCAAAAATTGTAATTAATTCAATGTAACAAGCAAAGTGCACTCAATAAGAAAATAGCTTGATGTGTTTTCCAAGTTGTATTGATATGATAACGGGGTTCAAGACTTCCCATATGCAATCTAAGTTGAGAAATTAAAGAACATGAACAACAAAATGAAGTAGAAAACCGTGGACATTGAGACACATTTCTCATGGTATGTACTAAAATTGGAGTAGAAAAATGTGACATTGAAACCCCTTGTACATGATGTGTGCTCACAAGAAGGAGAAAGGGTTGCTTACTCAAAGTATGTTGGTTCAATTAATCAAACATATATAATAATAAAAAATTATCAGGAATGAGTTTCTCTGAACATGATCTCCATTGTGGCCATTCTATTCTATTTTATGATACTACTTATAATTTCTTCAAAATTTTCCAAAAAAAATGATGGTTGGAGGAGATTACTCCTCCACACAATAAACATGCTCTTTGATCCATTAATCAAAGTTATTGTTACATAGCTAAATTATTAGTTCAGAGAGATGGTGAGGGGGTGGTAGTCTGAAACCCTTGGGTGTGCCATTCCTGTGTCTGAAAGCTCATGTTGTTTGCCGGGAACCGAAGGATTGTTGTTTTTGGTGACCAAAGATTACAGCGGCTAAGTATTTTTCCGTGTTTTCTGGCATTTGAATGGGTTTCATCTTGGTTTGAGCGGTTCTCTTTCTACCCTAGTTGGGTCCTCCCATCGACTTTGGCACCTTCTACTTTGGGATTATGTTTTTTACTGTATCTGTTGGGTGCATTGGTCCTGACAAGACCTGACACAAATGGTGGTGGTGCCGGAATTTCCTACTTCTTAATCTTGATAAATTTTGTTGTCAGCATCGTTGGGATTTGCGACTCATCGTGGGGTTTTATCTCCTATTTGGGCCCTTTGAGGTTATTTTGCTAATCTATTTTCTGGGCCGATAGGTTTTTTTGGTGGGTTTCTGTCCGCCGGTGTATTTTCAACAGCTAACCATTTTTTGTGCCGTGGTAGCCCGTCGGGGGGTTGCCCTAGGACATTAAAGGTGTTGGTCTCCGGGTGCCGGTGGTTTTTGAATGGCTCACATTTTTCTAATCCGTGGTTTTCGGTGGCTTGTGCGGGGCTTTGACTATCTAGTTCTTACCCTGGGCTATTATTTGTTGCTGTCTTCTGGCCGTCGGTTGGGGATCATTGTTTATCATTTTCTGGGCCAGCCGGAAAACGTTTTATTGGGATTTTTCTTGTTGATGTATTTGTAAATTCGGAAGATATTCACTTGTATATTGTATGTATTACATTTGTACTTTATTGTATCCCCAACAGAGATGTATTATTCCTTCGATTGGAAGTGTCGTCATGTGTACTTACAAGTGTCGCAAGTTATATTGTAAGTGTCGTAACTTACACTTGATGGGTTATTAGACCATCTTGTTGGGGTCGGCCCTGTATGAGTCATGTGGGTCAAAGGGTTATTAGACCACCCTATTGGGGGTCGACCCAGTTAGCATTATGTTATGTGGTTAAGTTAGGGCCGACCTAGTTGAGTAAAGATCAAGTGAAAGTTAGTGTATAAATAGAGAGTGTGTCTCTCTCATTTTACACATTCTATTATTCACTCACTTCGCATTAGTGAGAGAAGAGGAGGATGCACACAAGTGGAGGAGGAGCATGTTGCTGTAGATATCTATCTCTTGGGTTTGATCATGGTGATCATTGTATTGATGCTTATTCTATCTCATGGAAGTTGCGGGGTTTTTCACCTTCTTGGTTTTCCCCGGTGAAATGTTTTTTGTCTCTTGTCTCTTGTCTCTTATGCTTGATATGCTGTACATGTTGTTCTTTCAGTTAAGATCCTATATCAGAATGTATTAAATTCTGGAAAACTAACATTTATGCTCTGGGTCATTTCTCATTTGTGTCCTCATTTGGTTTGGTTGTATATCGCTCTCCTTTCCGGCGATATACTTGGTTTTTGTTTGCTTTTTTTTGGGGGGGGGGGTAGGTTAGGGTTTGACTAAGCCGGCTCCACATAATGTCGGGGGAACAAAACAAGGTAGACATGTTGAAGTCATCTACTGACCTGTGGCTTGAGGAAAACAAACTACTTAAGACGGATGAGTTATATAAAGAGATGCTCAAGGGAAAGAGGCCACTGGTGCTAGGTGTTGTCCATATGGCAGCGGAAAACCGACATGCTACTCAACCAACTCAATCGGATGCTAGGCACTGAAAGTTTTCAAGTACCGCTCATCTCCCCCCCGCCGGTGTTGGGTTTAAGAAGTCCTCAAAAGGCACGAGTCCTGTTCGTCCATCTGCGCGCAGTTTGGCTCGGCGTCTTGAGAAGTGGGGTTGCTGGCCTGGTGAGACTTGGCTCACAATGGGTCATGATGTGGGTTTATCAGAACTGGTTGAATACAATATGACCGCATTGGTTGGCTGATTCTCTTATATGGCCATGAATTTTCGGGACATCGTTCGTTGGGTCTCGGAGACCTGGGGTCCTGTGTTGGATTATGTTCCGAAGGTTTCAATCCTTACTAGATGCTGGTATGGATTTAAATTTAAGGAGGAGAAACACACGACGATGATCCTAAACAAGTTGTGGCTTACTGGGCCCGGGAGCCTCATGCTTCAGAGGTGGCATACTAACTTTGATCTGGACAGGGCTTCCATTCAGTTCCGTCATTTATGGGTTCTTCTCCTCGGTTTCCATTTGGCCATGTGGAACCGTGGAACTTTTGAGGCGGTTGGCAACTGTTTGGGACGGTTTTTGCACTTGGAGGACAGTGTTTTGGATGGGGTGGATAAACGGATGGGGCATTTACTTGTGGAGGTGGACATTTCTTTGGGCCTGGTTGATGTTTTACACATTGATTGGCGTGGTCATAAGTATGCTCAGACCATTGATTATTGGGGTATCCCTTTCCATTGTTCTCATTGCAAGGAAGTTGGACATTTATGGCGTCAATGCAAGAATGCAACTCGGCTGGCTCATCCTGGTGAAGTGGATCCGCTTTAGTCTTCTGAGGAGGGTAGTGACCTAGAACATGACGTGGCTGGGGCGTTGGATGGCTACTCAAACCATCTTCCTCCACCGGGATTGGAGAACTTGGACAGGGTAAGCTTGAGTTATATGATCCCTCCTTTTATCAATCTCTTAATGAATTGGAAAAATCATTTATTAGATATTTGGACATTAAAAAGAAAGATGCAGACATTAGTAGTTCATCCTCATTTACCTCTACTATCCCTTCCTATGTTGTGGGAGGGCCTATTGATTCAAATGTTCCATTGGATTCACTGGTCGATGGTGGTTGTCCCCTTGGGGGTGCAGGTGGGGTTATGTCTCTGTCATCCCAGTCGGATTCCGAGTCCCTTCAGTCACTACTTTCCTTGTTGGAAACTATCTTGGTATCTTCAGATCAATCGTCTCTGTGAGATGGGGAAGGAACTCTTCCTCGGGTTGTTGTTGATAATGTGCCACATCCTTATGTCCCTCCTGACTTGCCTTGTGGCCCTGTTGAGTAGCCGGGTGATTTTGTGTCTATCGAACTTCTGAATTCCACTCCATAGGTACATTTGATGTCGTCCTATTGCAATATGGTAAAGAAGGAGCCCATTCCTACTTACTTTAAAACTGTAAGGTCGATGAAGGATCTCTGGTTGGGCCGAATGATCCTGTAGGTCTGGAGGTGCACCATTAGAAACTAAATAAGGGGACCTGTTTTGGTGGCCTGGCTTCGGAACTCTCCCCATTATAGACCCATAGTGCTAGGAAGTCCAAAGGTTGTAGTCGGTCGGATCAGTTGGTGGTGGTTGTTGCTGAGGACTTGACACATGTTATCACTTCTCCAAACTCTGGGGCGCTTAGAGGCATCAAAGTCCTTGCCAAGGGTCGGAAATGATTTTTTTTTCTCTGAATATTTGGGGAGTGGGGGGCCTCCCTAAACTTCTTTCCCCAAAACATGCTCTTCTTATTTGCAATCCGGACATCATTCTGCTATAGGAAACCATGGTTTGTGAAGTTAAGGCAAGATCTTTTTTCACCAAAATCTAGCCTGACTGGATGATTTGTACCCTTGGTGCCACTGGGCTTTTTGGTGGGCTGCTAGCTTCTTGGAAACCCTGAGTTCTAGATCTAAACTCTTTTGTTGTTTAAATGGGGATTCTTCTATCCGATTGATTGAAGGGTTTTGATGGTGGTATAAATATTTTGAATTGCTACGGTCCTTATTGGGATCGTGAGGATTTTTGGAATACTAGTTGTTCGGAGCGGTTACTTGATTTGGAAAACCTCATTTTGGCAGGGGACTTAAATTTCACTTGGGGCGCCTTGGAGGTGTGGGGTCAGCGTGCAATATTAGACCCATTCGGTGATTACTTCAGGGACCTGTGTGCTTCCAAAAATATCCTGGATCTTGAGCCCATGCCTGTTTCTATTACCTGGTCAAACGGTCGGAGTACTGAGGAGAATATTTCAAAGCGTTTGGACCGTTTTCTTATGTCTAGGAATCTCTTGGTTAATCTATCTAAATATCGGTCTTGGATTCTACAATCCAGAATTAGTGACCATCTGCCCATTATTCTACAAATTGATATCGAGGTGGCCCATCAAACTTATCCATTTAAGTTCAATTCTGCTTGGCTATCTGATGATTCTTTCAAATAGGCGATGGGGACTCATTCGGTTGCGATGGATGTTTCGGGTGAAATATTGGCTATGGATAAAATGGTGGCTAAGCTTAAAGGGTTAAAATACTTTATGATTAAATGGACTCGGATAAAAAGGAAAGAGATGGCAATGGAGTTGGAAAATATTGAAAATGAGATTAGTGAGCTGATGGACAAGTCATTGAAAGGCCAGCTGGGCCATTCTCAATTGGTGGCTCTTGTAGATTTGGAAAGAAGGAAATTGAAACACCTAATTTTTCTCGAGGAAACATGACAGTTAAAGAGCAGGGCGCTATGGATTAAGATAGGTGATCATAACACAATTTTTTGTCATAAATTTGCTGATGCCCGTCGTATACAAAATACCATATGGGATCTAAATGACAGATCGGGCAGGCGCATTTCTAGACTGCTGGAACTACAATTTGAAGCCATTAATCATTTTTAGGATATTTACTGTGATCCTAAGTCTGCTACCATGATTGACCAAATTAAGGTGATCAAAGAATATCCTCTCCTTTTCTTTGATGGGGAGGGGGAGGAGATTTTCCAGGCGATTTCTCTTGTGGAAATTGAAGGGGTTTTGCGGGGTTTTGCTAAGGAAAAAAGTCCTAGTCCTGATGGGTGGTCGGTAGAGATTTTTATTGAGTTCTTTGACTTGATGGGGCCAGAATTATGGGCGGTGGTGGAGGAGACCCAGATTGGTGGGGTGATCTCGGGGGCCATAAATTCCACGTTTATCATTCTCATTCCAAAAAATTCTCATCTTGAGGATTTTGGTGATTACAGATCTATCTCTCTTTGTAATATGATCTATAAGGTAATCGCCAAAATCATCGCTATCTGTTTAAAACCTGGTTTGTCGAAATATATTTCTTCGGAGCAGTTCGGTTTTTTTTAGAACCGTCAGATTCTGGATGTTGTGGAGGTCATTCGGGAGGTCTTTCATAGTATGAAAATGAAGAATATCAGTTCTCTTTGTTTAAAATTGGACCTGGTTAAGGGTTATGATCGTGTGAATTGGAATTTCCTTCATTTTATTTTGGTCCAAATTGGCTTGCCGTGGTCCGTGCTCAAATGGATTATGGCTTGTGTTTCTTCTGTGAATTTTGCGGTTATCATCAATGGTCTCTCGTCTGATTTCTTCAAGAGCTCAAGGGGGCTGCGTCATGGGTGTCCTCTTTCACCCTTATTATTCTTGTTGACTATTGAAGGCCTTAGTAGGTTGATTCTTCGGGCTAAGCAAGATGGGTGTATTTCGGGCATCAAAATTACTGATCAAGTTTCAGTGACCCATGCTTTATTTGTTGATGATGTCATGCTCTTTGGCCCGGATTCCATTCAAGAATGGCATTGCTACAAAAATATGCTTGACCTTTTCTTTCATGCCTCCGGGATGTTGATTAGCCCTTTTAAATCTTGGTTTCTGGAACATAATGTTGATCTGGCAATTAAATATCAGGTTTGTTCTTTCCTTCCTTTTAATTTCAAGGATATCATGATGGGCATGGTGTATTTGGGCTTCTTCCTGAAGCCGACTAATTATATTATTTGTGACTGGTTGTGGTTTTTAAAATGATTTGACAAGTGTATCAATCACTAGTGTTGATGTTGGCTAACATTGGGTGGCAGGCTCACTTTGGCAAGATCTGTACTTCAAAATCTTGATGTATACTGGTTATCTCTGTGCAAGATCCCCAGGTCTATTTTGCATGGGCTGCGCAAGCGTATTTTCTCCTTTATTTGGATTGGGGGGAGAGATGTTTTCAAATTCCACCTTGCTGACTAGAAGTCTTTGGCTCGACCTCGACAACTGGGTGGCTGGGCTATAAAAAATTTGGATCAATTTGATTTGGCCCTGAAAGCTAAAAGCCTTTGGCATGCTTTGTTTGGGGATACTACTTGGAGTACCCTCATTCAAGGAAAATATCTAAAATCTATTTCTGTGATTGATTGGATCCGACAGGGTTCACATACGTCAAATGTCACTTCAAATATTTGGAATGGTCTGAAGGGTTCGTTGTCCATTATTAAGGACTGGTTGGCCTGGATTCCTGGAAATGTCCGAGATATTCGGCTGGGTGTTGATCCGATTATTAGGGGGGCAACAAACCCTTGTTTCTCTGCTGATCTCATTGGATGCTTGCGGTCCAAAGGATATTATATGCTCTCCCATGTTTTATATTGGATTGATGGGGGCGGGTCCATTGGATCTCGGCGGGACAACTTGGACTTCTTGGTGGGTTGGCTCTAGAATGGAACTCTTTTGTATAGTGCTTGAAGAACTCTAATATTTCTCTTTTAACATCGGAAGACCAGTTGGTTTGGTCGTTGAATCCATGCAATGGGATTGTTACTGCAAAATTAGCCTATGAAACTTTAGCCATTGATGATCACCTGAATGAGAAGTGGTGGTATACTAAATTGTGGCTTTTTCACATGCTATTAAAACTCAAATGTTTTACCTGGTTGATGCTGCGGAACTGCATACTCACATGGGATAACTTGTGCAGGCGGGGTTTTTGTGGACCTGGTTGGTGTGTGTTTTGTCATTCAAGGGGGAATCCATTGAACATTTATTCCTTCGTTGTCCATCTATAATTGCTATTTGGTCGGCTATCAGTCAATTATGTGGACGACGACTCTGTTGGAGTGACCATTCGCTGGTGGATGGCATGCATGCATGGGGGAGTCTCCATAAGGAGTGGCAGGCACTTCCATGTTTCATTTTCTGGGAAGTTTGGTGAGCCAGGAACTCTGTCATTTTTTATGAAAAACTTATGATGTTACTTTTCTTGGCTGTATAGATTTGGCTGCTTTTCCTGAGTTTTATGGTGGGATGTTATAGGTCAAAATTGCACCTCTCCGTCCGTGATCACCCTGAGCTGCTGATCACACAAAAGGGCAACTTGGATGGAGGAGCATGTTGACCTTGGACCATATGACAACTCATCCTATTTCCTGAAAATACTGGAAAACATACAAAATATCATTTTTAGGTATGAGCGCTACTCCACTTAAATAGACTAGCGCCCATACGCGACTCCAGTGTATAATAGTAGCGCCTATATCAATATATACGCTACTCCTTCTTATCAAAGTAGCGCTCGACATTTAAAACTGAATGAGCGCTAGTTGTTAAACAATAGGGTAGCGCCCTATACGCTACTCCACTGAGTAATAGTCGCGTATATCTTAAAAGATGATTAAAAAATATATTAATTCATCGAGGAGGATTAGTTGATGGCAGTTTCATTAACTTCCCCAACTTCCTCCATAACTACATCTCGACCTGAACTGCTTCTTTGAACCTATAAATACCAAGAAGGTTAAAGGAGCAAGGTTACAAAGGATTGTTATAAATTGGAGATTAGTGAGATTAATTAATGGAAAAACTTTGAAGAAGCTTGCATGGGAGAAGTTGTTGCAGAAGATGTCCAAGCCAGAAGAAAGCCAGAGCCCAGAATCTAGTTGCAGGAGCTTGCTTCATTATCAGGTATATTTGTACTGCATTCTAATTTTGACAAATAAAGGTTGAAGTGTTTCCTTGTTCCAATCTGAAGGTGTTATGAAATGGCATTTTAAGTTGGATTTATTTTGGTCAAATGCTGAATATTAAACATAGTTTTGTTTATTTCATGCTTTATATGTTGCCCAAAATGTTTGAGGAAGGTATTGTTGTTGTAGCTTTGCTGAAGGAAAAGTAGATTTGGAAACTGGACACGGGATCGAGTCAAGGCTAGGATCAGACTCCGGTAAAAAGGTGTGTTCTCTAAATCTACAACCTATTTCTTTTGTAAATGCCTCTGTAATAACATTAATGCACTTACCTGTCACCCCAACCAAGTTGATAGTTTAGTTTCCTGACTATAGGGTAGAAATATCCGCCAACAGACTGGCGACCATACTGGGGATATAGAGTTTTTGGCTTTAGGAAACCTTGTTTTTGGGTGTCTTCTCAGTTTATTTTGATTTCTTCGATGTGTTAAGAACCTTTTTAGGTATCCCTTGTCTTTGTCTTGCCTGCTTTCATCAGTTTTTATACCTTCCAAAGTCAGTTTCCAAGCCTTTGAAATATGAGCGCTACTCTGATATATGTACAGTAGCACCCATACGCTACTGTTCGGTATATACAGTAGCGCCCGTTTTGGCATGGGCGCGAGTTGCTCTACTACACAGTAGAGTACATTTCCTGACGCAGTCATTTTTTTTATTTGCTTGTTTTTTTAGCCCTGTGGTAATTTGCTGACTATGCTGTATGATCCCTTTGATGATTGCATAAGGTTTTTAATTATTGATTCAAGTCATAGAACCTCTCCTTAAAGTTTTTCCATCTTTTAAACCATTTGTTGACCTTTGGAATTGTTGAGACCTTTTATTGACTTTTTTTGGAAGACTTAGTGGTGTTTGGTGACGAACACTTTCACTTTTTTCAGACCCTGACTGCTTTTTGCCCGTTTACAAACCTGTACACTCCTGTGTTTGTTGTTTGTGGTGAAGTTGTCTGCTCTCTACTACCCCGTCCTTTGTTTAGGGTTTGGTCTTTGGTAGAGCTTCTAGGGTGTCTTCTTTTTGGTCAAGTTTCATTTCTTCCAGGACTTCTTGTCTTCTGCTGGTCACAAGTGCTTTTTAAACAGCTGTAGGCTAGTTTCACCTCTCAGTTTCTTCGTGTTAGTAGGGCAGCCTGCTTGTCTACTTGTACTTGGCTTTGTGGTCTTGCTAGGGTTAAACACTTTAGGTCAGTCCTTGGGTGTTCTCTCCTTTCTTTTCTCCCATTTGGTGTCCAAGTTTATAGGCTTTTTCTTAGTAAAAAAAAAAAACCTGTAGACCAAGTCTTTCTCGAGCTAGGTTTCGATAGCTATAGGCCTAAGAACGTTTGCCATACTTCCACAATCTCCATAAAAAATTTTTATTTGGCTTTCCATTTTTTGCATAGTTCTTTTTCGGTTATTGAAAAAGCAAAAAAAATTTGCTACTTTAAGTTAAAATAGAACTTGTCTTTTGTCAATGCAAAATAGCTTAGTATATTTTGTATAATTTAAAAAGAAAACAAAAAATTTGTAAGTAAGTTTGCTTAGATTTTCAGTTTTGAAAAAGAAGTAGATGAAAAAATAAAAAAAAGTTTTGTTGTAAGAAGATTTGAGTATATTTGCATTTTTGTTTTCTTGTTATAACCACGCTCACACACTCACTATCCTTTTTGCGTAATAAAAGCCCCTAAAATTTGTTAATAAAATGAACTAGAAATCTTTTCTTTTTAGGGTACACTACACCAACTAGTTTTGGTTAGGGTCTTGGGTTTAAATCATCTTAAACCACCCAAGATCACACATTGCGCAACAATCGTAGTGAGACTATCATAAGCAAACCCACCTCACTCAAAATTTGCCTGGGAGCATATGCAGTAGGTCATTGCGAGATCAGTTTGTGGGAATACTCCTCCTACTTGTTGTTCGAGCATACGCCAGGATCGGATTGCGTATTGGGGACTCTTTCGAGTTTCGGGCTTAGCTACCCTGCCCACGCTTTCTGATTCGACCGGTGACTGTTCCCCCAGGAATTTTCGGTGTTGTGGTATCCATAGTATCAGACTTCTAGGTTCTTACACAGGTGACAGCAGAGGGTATATCTGCTGTACCTAAGACAGACGTGGGAGGAAACCCCGTGCAAGTCTTTGGGAGGGCGGTTGGGTGATTCCAGCGCTTGCACCCTTAGTCATTGTATTGTGGACCCTGGGTAACTGTCTTTCTTCCTTCGTTGATCTGTTCTGGGCCCTAATCATCCCAGACTCTTCTCCGGAAGGCGCCTTTGTTTGACTGGTTTGTATACTTAGGAATTTTTTAGTTGGTGTGCTGTTTGCCCCCTAGTCATAGTGGCCACTAGGTTCTAGGCTGTTATTTTATATTTATAATCACGGAGAATCAACAACTCCGTAGATCGAGAAGGATTCAGAACCTTCCACCTGTTAGAACAGAACCTATACAACCAGCTAGAAGACAGCGGGTAAACCCCGGTATTTCTTCAGAAATTACCTCTGAAATAGAATTGCTTGAAGAAATACTTATAACAGAAAACCTTGAAATTGAGGTTCCTGAGGAACCACCACCAAATACCACAGATCAACAACATTTTAGTACTGTTGAGGTAGAATATCTTACTTCCGCGGAGTATAGCACTCCTTTCAATCCTCCCTTAACTAATACTAGAATTCCGCTTCTGTCACCGGTTGGTTTCCAGCAGCCCCTTTTCAGTGCAGATCTTTTGTTTCCCGATCATCTGATGTCTAACACAGGAGGTGAACCAGGGGGTCCCCAAAATCCCACTTTAGGTATGAATACCAGCACAGTTAACCCTTCTTTTATTGCTACATCTAGTCAGGCACAAACCACATCTGTGCCTACTCCATCTTTCAGTTTCAACACTAGTACATTAGGAATGCCTAGTTTTACAACAATGGCATCTATTCCCACGTCTACTGTTGGACCTAGCAGTATGGCCAACTGTGCAACACCTTCTACTTCGCAACCGTTATATTAGATCCCTAGTACTTGGGTTTCCACACCTGTGGTAGGACCAAGTGTTTCTGCAAACATGCCAGTCATGGGTACCATGACTACACCGTCCACATCAGCTTCTACTGGTTTTAACACCTTTGCAGGACCTAACTTGAATCAAGGTAACATACCTGCAAGTAACATCCCTTTTTCCTTATTTTCAGGGGGAGGGGGTAATATCTTTAACTAGCAATATGGCGGGGCTAACACCCAGCCACAGTGGACGAACCCGCAAAGCACTAATCCACTCTCGTATGGGTGGGGAAATTTTAATAATTCTTTCTCACAACAACAACAACTGGCAGGGGGCAACCCCTACCAACAAATACCTGGGGGTAACCCCTACCAACAATTAACTGGGGGTAACCCCTATCAACAGTTGGTAGGTGGCAACTCCTATCAACACATGGCCGGGGGCAACCCTTATCACCAAATGGCTGGGGGCAACCCCTACCAACAATTCATGGGACAAACGATGGGTGCTTTCCCTTATCAAGCTTCATCTTACCGGCCTCGTCTACCTTTTCTAGCAACTTTGAATTTGCCAGACCTTTCGAAACTGACAAATGATCCTGTGTGTCATAACGCCACATGGCCATCAGTTCCCACCAAATTACCTTCGGATATTCCCAAATTCGAAGGCAAAGCTGGTGAAGATCCTGGTGACCATGTCACTACCTTTCACTTGTGGTGTTCTTCAAATTCGTTGAACGAGGATTCCATCAGATTGAGATTGTTTCAAAGGACCTTAACTGGTCCCGCGGCCAAATGGTACATCGAGTTACCTGTGGCTACTTTCTCTAGTTTTGGGGATCTAGCAACCGTCTTTTTGAACCATTTCTAGCTTCCTATTCGGTATGATGCCGGAACAGAACTTTTGTCTACTTTTAGACAAAACAAAGCCACTCACCTATCTGACCACATTCAGGAGTGGCGAAGACGGAAGAGGCTCATAAAGGCCAATATCCCTCCAGAGTTCCTGCTTGAGTGGTACTTGAAATCACTCCTTCCTTATATTTCTAAGGAAGTAGCGACATCTGGAGTTTCCAATGAAGAAGAAGCCATCTTAAGGACTCAACAGTTAGACCTTGTATACGCACAATCTGGTTTACTATACGAGATTATACCGGACGCACCGAGATCAAACACTGATCTAAGTAGACCCAAACCTGGACCACATGCTGACGGCATAGTGGGTTCAGTTAACTCTGCAGCCTTCGAAGCACTGACCAAACAGGTCCAAGCCTTAACTGTCAAACATTCGACTGCAGACATTGCTTCCGTCACAACCTCTCCTTCTACTTCTGAATCTGTTAATCAGGTTCAGAACAATCAAAAGGGCCCTCGGCAGCCCAACAACAAAAAGAAGGGCAAGAAAGGAGAGGGGAACCAACAAAAGCCCAAAAAAGATAATGCCGAAGAGGGAAACAAAGAAGAGAAGAAGGTTAGGTTCCCTTGTAAACTTTGCAAACAAAACCACCTTACTCATCAATGCCCTCTACTAGAAGAAGCCCAGAAGCTCTTAAGAGAGAAGAAGCCTGCCGTCTTGAAAGATCCATTTCCTAAAGGGCAAGGCTCAACTTCTGGCACCTCCAAAACTGGGGGCACTTCGCACGCTTCGGTTGATCAAACATTCATAAATATGGTCAACTTAGATGCACTTTTGCAAACCAGAGCTAAGAACTATACCCCGGAAACGCAGAGAAAGGATAAGGAGATTGCTGAATCCTCCACTCCACTCCACATACCTGTGGACCCAATGCCCAAGATTCCGAAAGGTGTCTTGAAGAGGGCATCGCACAATCCCAACACACGGGATGCTTCCAACTACAATGTGGTTGAAGATCTAGCCCAAACCCCTTGTGCCATGTCTACTCTAGAAGTCTTGCAGAGTTGTCCATTGCAACGAAATGCACTTCTGGCAGCTATTGGGAGTATGGAGTCCTCCAACATGTCTGCGCGATTTGACATGACTGATGTCAAATATCGGTTGCCATATCACGTTGCCCTCCAGATTGAGGTCGTTCATGGTCCAATGACCATCAGACGAGCTGTGGTAGATGAGGGAGCGTCGACTTGCGTAATGTCGATTTCCTGTTGGAAAGCTCTAGGTTCTCCTGAGTTAGTCCCTTCCAACACAATGCTTACTGCATTTGATGGCAGAACTTTCCGTCCACATGGAGTTTTGCCATCATTTAATGTCACTTTGGCCGGTAAGACAGTTGCTGTTGAGATTGAAGTTCTGGACGCTCCGCTCGATTACAACATGTTATTGGGCAGGAGTTGGACTTATGCCATGCAAGCTATAGCATCGGCAGTTTTTCGAGTGGTCATGTTCCCATTTGAAGGTAAGATCGTTACAGTCGATCAACTTTCTTTCACTCAAGGAAAACACCAGACTTCTACGGAAACCACGATTCCTTTGGTTGATAAAACCGCCCCGGTTAAGGAGAGTTTAGGAGCAGGGTTGTATGGTTCGTTAATAGGCACTTTCGACATCCCCTCCCCTGTTCTTTTTATACGTTCTGATGTGGGTACCGTTACTGAAACATTTACGGTCGGTTTAAGAACTGATCCTTGGATCCTTCCTACCACGTCAGATCCGTTTGTGCCTCCTTCCATTGCAGAAGTGGCCTATATGGAAACTCAACACGCTGCAATGGAACATATCATGACTCCACCAGTCTCTGTCGAGTCAGATATGGACTATGCTCCGGCATGGTCACTGAATTCTACTCACTCATTCGATTGTTTAGATACGGTTTTGCCATCTGATGAAGCCATCTTAGAAGTTATGATGGGCCTGGACCAACCTTGGGAACATATGCATCATAGGTCCTACATACTTCCAGATCTAGATAGAATTGAGAGAGGAGAATTCCATGTGAGACCCGGTGGATTGGTTGATTTGTCATCTTCTCCTTCTACTTCAAAAGTTGTTTATGCTGAAGGGAACATGGCTAATATTTCAAGAACAATTCCCATCAACATTTCCACCAAACCCGGGGTCGTGGAAAATATTTTTATTGGTGCATACTGTTCTCCAGAAGAGATAGCTCTGTATACAAAACTGTTTAAAGAATTCCGCGACATTTTTGCCTGGTCATATGAGGAGATGCCAGGTATTGACCCAACCATTGTGGAGCATGTCATCACGACATACCCTAACGCGAAACCTGTGAGGCAAAAGCTCCGTCCCGTAAACCCTAGAAAAGCAGCCGCCATCAAAGCGGAGGTTGAAAAGTTGCTCAAAGCCGGTTTCATTTATCCGATCGATATGACGGAATGGGTTTCAAACCCCGTTCCGGTTGATAAAAAGCAAGGCACTATTAGAGTTTGTACTAACTTTCAAGATTTGAACAAAGCTTGTTCGAAAGACAACTATCCTACACCATTTATCGATCAAATCATAGATGCGTGTGCAGGACATGAGATGTTCTCTTTTATGGATGGTTTTTCGGGATACAATCAAATAGAGATCAAACCTGAAGATCAGCATAAAACAGCTTTCATTTGCCTGTGGGGCACCTTTGCTTATCGAAAAATGCCATTTGGTTTGAAGAATGCTGGGGCTACCTTCCAGCGAGCAATGAATTTTGCTTTTCATGACATCAAACACATTGTAGAACCTTACTTGGACGATCTCCCGGCGCGATCTCGAAAGAGACGGGACCATCTGGATCACCTTAGACAAGTGTTTGAAAGATGCAGAAAATATAAGATTCGTTTGAATCCGAAAAAATGTGTATTCTGTGTCGAATCGGGACGCTGACTAGGTTTCATTGTCTCTAATCGTGGTATAATGGTTGACCCACTTAAAGTTGAGGCGATTGTAAATCTGCCTCCTCCTCGCACCTTGCAACAACTTCAAATTCTGCAAGGCATGTCTAATTTCTTACGGCGATTTATAATAAACTACGCCAAAATTACCAAAGGTTTTATGAGGCTACTCAAACAAGATTCTTACTTTGTGTGGGACGAAGCTGCACAATCATCCTTTGAAGCGTTAAAAAAGGCACTTCTTTCAGCACCCTTGTTAAGCCCGCCAGATTACTCAAAAGATTTTCTTTTATACCTGGAAGCGTCTCTTACTACAATTGGTATAGTTTTGGTTCAGGAAGACGATATGTTCCAAGAACATGTTGTCTACTATCTTTCTCGCGCATTGATAGCCCCTGAGGTTAAATACTCGCACGTTGAGAAGTTAGCACTTGCTGCGGTCTATGCAGTCTAGAGGCTTCGTCACTATATACTTTTACGAACTACTACAGTGATAGCAGAAGTCAACCCTTTCCAGTACGTTCTCACCCGACGAATCATCGGTGGGAAATACAATAAATGGATTGTGATTCTACAGGAATTCGATTTGGTATTCCAATCAGCCAAATCAAAAAAATCACTAGTGTTCGCTGAATTAATCTCAGAATTTCCAAGTGACCTAGAACGCGTGGAGGAAGAAACATCATTCCCTGACGAACATATCTTTCTCATCGCCTCCTCTGACCCATGGTACGGAGATATTTTAATATATCTCCAGACTTTGAGGTGTCCTACCACTTTTTCCCGAGAAGAGCGACGTAAGCTTAAAACCCATGCGAAAAATTACCTTATTATCTCTGATACTTTATATCGGCGTGGGGTAGATTCCATTTTACAACGTTGCTCAACTAGGGAAGAAGCTGAAGCAGTGTTAAATGATGCCCACAGTGGAGCTTGTGGGGGACATCTTTCCGGGTTGGCAACAGCTCAGAAGATACTGCGTGCCGGATATTTTTGGCCCACGATCTTTAAAGATTGTGTGGAAGCAGTGAAACACTGTCGACCGTGTCAGTTTTTCACTAAGAAAATGAGGGCACACCCAGCTCCTCTTCATCCTGTAATTACAGCAGGTCCCTTCACAAAATGGGGGGTTGATTTCATGACATGCAATCCAGTTTCAGCTGGAGGACATCATTACATCATCGTTGCCGTTGACTACTTTACTAAGTGGGCAGAGGCAATGCCTACTGTTAAGGCAGATGGAGAAACTGCCGCTTATTTCGTATTTAATCAGATCATAGCACGGTTTGGAATACCTAAAGAGATAGTGACTGATCATGGTAGTCATTTCCAAAATAGCATGATGACTGAGTTATATACAATGCTTGGTTTTCGACAAGAACATTCGTCCTCATACTATCCTCAGGAAAATGGACAAGTTGAAGCAGTGAATAAAACTTTAAAGGTTATATTACAACGAACTGTTAATGCCAGTCGGAATAACTGGCACATCATGCTATACCCAGCTCTTTGGGCTTACCGAGCCAATGTTAAGACTGCTACTGGTTTCTCTCCCTTCCAACTTGTGCATGGGATAGAAGCAGTTGCACCGATTGAATGCGAGATTCCTTCGCTAAAACTAGCAGTTCAGTTACTACCCGATACTTCAATACTCGAAGAACGTTTGTTACGCTTAGAACATCTAGATGAACAACGCCGGGATGCGCTTACAACAAACGAGGTTCACAAAAAACGAGTCAAAGGACAGTACGACAAATCGGTTAAACCTAGAGTTTTCATTGAAGGAGATTTGGTCCTACTTTGGGATCAAGACAAAGAACCTTTAGGACCCGGTAAATTCAAATCCAGGTGGCTCGAACCTTATATCATTTCTAAAGTATTGAAGAAAGGTGCCTACGAACTAGTAGATTACGAAGGTAATAAGTTGGACGAGCCTAGAAATGGGCTCTACCTGAAGAAGTACTACGCCTAGGTTGAAGTACTTTTTCTTGTAACATAACTGTATATTTTTGTATAGTTAGTTTTGGTATGCTCGTTAGGTGATATTATGTGTGTTTCTCGTTTCGTGTACCAGATGTCAACTGCACATTTCCTAGGATTTGCTGATGGTGCCAGTCGCCACACCTGTCAGTTGGCTGCAGCAGCTTGGGTCATTTATTCACCCGCTGACCAACTTGTCTCTTCGGGGGGGGTTTGTTTGGGACCTACCACGAACAATGTGGCTGAATACAGCGCAGTTATAGAACTTCTCCGAGATTCCCTCAGTCATGGCATTTCATACCTGGAGGTAAGGCTTGACTCACAACTAATTGTATTTCAGTTAACAGGTGTCTATCGGATCAGAGATCCAGGATTGCTACGTCAGTTTCTAGGAGTTAGATTATTGGAAAGACATTTTCATTCTATCAGATATGAACACATTCCAAGAAATTTAAACAATTTAGCTGATTCATTAGCGAACTATGTGTTAGACTGGCATTTGCATCATACATTGTAACCAACATTCCACACATAAATTTTAAATGCATACACATGTAAATAACCGATACTGTATATATAACTGGTACCGTATCAAAAAATATGAGTTTTGAGTCATGAGTCTCTCAAGTCAAGTCATAAAAATACAAAAGCTGGGCATGGTAGCCTCAAAAATATATACATATAATGTTTTTCTTCTCCTATGGAGAAGGAGGAACCTCCTCATCATCTACCGCATTGCGGTAGCATATCACTAGTCTAGCAACCCTCCGCAACAATCTAAGCCATGCTGGGGGCACCCCAACAACATCTTCCTGCATGTCAAATGGTATCTGGTCCATGCGGCATGCAGGAATCTCATGAGTCAACCGACTCATTTTTCTCTCCAGGGTTCCCAACATAGCTTCAGCTGCGGTGATATCAGCTGGCCTCACATAGATGGTAGGATGGCCCTCGGGACGAACAGGTCCAACATCTGCATTTGACACTTGATTAGAACTCCAAACTCATTCATAAAAATCAAATACTTGAAAAGTTTGAAAAAATTAAATAAATTTTCAAAAGTAAACATACCAATATCTCCCCAGGCTCCACCTGGCGGAAGCACCAGCTCTGGATCGTGACGGAAATCCAATCCAGCATAGGGAAACTGCTCAAAAGCGGGAACCTGCCTTTCCCACCACCCCCAGAAGTCATCAGTGTGGTAACAATAGTGACTCTCCCCACCACCCTGGCGGAGAAAAATGTCACCCCAACGACCTAGTCTGGGCTCACGGGGGTTAACCTGTGGTAGAGGCATCCCCAAGCTTATAGCAGGCATCCTCTCGAAGAAGAAAGTACACAAGATACTCTCGTACCCAAAATTATTCATTGTGCCGGATTTGCAACTTGTCAATTGATACTTCATGTTTACCAACAAGCTAGTACTCCAATCATAAACATGGCCGTGCAAGCACTGTACACCAATATGCATCAAATGCCTAGAAGCTAAGTGTTGTGATGCACTACCGGATACCCGGTTGATCATGCTCACTATCACTTTCAGCGGGAGACCATCAATAGTTGAAATCAGGATTTGGCTTCCCGATTTTTCTGCTCCGGCAACACAGTATGTATTTACATATTCTTGCACTGATCGTGCACCCAAACGAGATGTCCCTTTTAGATTGATTACGTCTCCTCTCCTTGAGAGACCGGTAATAAAGTATATATCCTCAACGGTAAGCTCAAGAGTTTGCCCCCGGATGATGAAGGTATTCGTATCGACATCCCAATACTGAATCAACCTTCGAAACAGCTTGTTTAGTGCACGCATGTTTACGGTTCGATAAAATTTCAACAAACCGCATCTACGAAGCGCATGGAGGGTAGCCGGGTCTTGCATAGCTAGTCTATCCATGTCTTCATGCTCCCTTTCCCTCCATTGTAAGACCATCCTGCACAAAAACCCCAAAAATTTTGAGTCTCGGCGCTTTAAAATGGCTTTGGAAATATGTACGCTACTGTGTATACTACACAGTAGCGTGTAGGCGCTACTCTGTTTGAGCAAAGTAGCGCCCATTTCCTTCGTACGCTACTGTTGTGTATACACAGTAGCGCCCGCGCATAAAACCTTATGAGCATCGCGTTTCGGGCCATGTTTTGCTCAAAATTTTAAAATAAACCATTGAAATGCAAGTTTGGTTGATGTCTACTTACTTGGTGGAAGCAGTTTGGCGATTGGATGCTCCGTTCGATCACGGTGGAGATTTGAAATTCGCAAAATGGTGCCCAATGTTTGCCCTACAACACAAAATGAAAATTGATTTTTTAACAATGAAATTATATATAAAATTGGATTTTAATTTTTACCCATAATTTTTAATTTTCCATAGTTTCAAACATTTTCAAAAACCCTAATTAATCAATTGAAACACAAAATAAGGTATAACACTGATCCAAGTTCAATTTTCACTCAATTATTGTCGGATTCGTCTCCTAAGCTCAAATTTCTTAATGATAAACCTTGTCAGTTAGCTAAACATTCCAAATTCATATATCATTTAAGATTTTTGCGACATCGCCTATATTTTGTTGAAAACCTAGTTTTTGGCAGGACATTGAAGTTACGATCCCAGAAGCTGACCCTTAAGTCATTTTAAGCTCTTGTTTGGACTATTTAAACCTAAACAAGATTGCCGAGCAGACTTGTCCTCTTCAAGCTCGTTAAAGTATCCGAAGGCTCATCCACTCAGGTATAGAATTACCCCTTTTCCGGGCCTCAGTGGATTAACTACGGAAAAGGTATACTCTAGGTATACTCCTGTATGCGCTAGAAGAGTTCTCCTTTCATTGTTTTATACTTTTTCGGGGGAGGAGACTAACTATACGAAAAAGGACCTTCTGGAGTCTCTCTTTAGGGTTTTCAGACTCTCTAAATATGAAAATACCAAGCGAGCACAGACCAATCCGGGCTCGATATAAAATCCACGGATAGGTGAAAAGAGGATTGTTTAAGTTTTTCAGACTCTATAAACAGGAAAACACCGACGAGCATTAATCTGCTTGGGATCGATACTAAAATCCACGAGCAGATATATGGAGTTATTGTTTAAGTTTTTCAGACTCCTTAAAATTGAAAACACCGGCGAGCAAGAACAGATCTCGGCTCGATACTAAAATCCAGAGATCAGTACATATAGAGTAATCTTCTATCTCTTCTTCGAACTCTTTAAATTATGAAGAAGGTACTGAGTCTTCCTCCCATGGGCTCGTTAAACTATTTACATGGTTGGACCTATTGAGTTTTCATTCTTTCTTGGACTCATTAAATCCACAAGAAGGGTATTCTTTTATCTAAAAAGAATAAGGAACGGGAAACCATATCATATCTTCATTGTCAAAGGCAGTTTCAGTCAAGTCCTATCCTTGAACACAGCACCTACTTGAGTCTATCTTGTCGGTTGGGTTTAGTTTTTGGCCTCAGGGTGAACCTTTTCTCCGAGTTATTTACTCCCCCGGTTGGTTATTCTTCCAACCATATGGAGGGTCTGTTAATGTCTCTTACATTTCAGACTTATTTACCCCATTATGTCAGACACTGCCTAAGTCACTTTGTGTCGTGCTCACTGTTCAAGGATATACCCTGTGTCGGCCATTCTGCAGTTTACCTTGACCTCATGTGTCGGCCTTCCTAGTGTCAGTGTTGTCGCATATTATTCCATATCAGCTCTTACCAGTTGAGTGTTCCTCGAGTTGGATGATGGAGGATGCCTTAAGTCCTCCCTTCCAACGGACTTCTTCCCATCGACATCAAATCATTATTCTGGGATTGAAGTTTAGAGTTTCGGTTAGTACCTTGGATATTGCAGTCACCAGTGGCAATTTTCCTCGCTGTTGAATGATGAGAATACATCAAATGTCTCTTCTTCGACAGGATTCCCAAGTGTTCGAATCCAAGTCCATCTATTCACATTTGGCGAATCGTACTTGGTACCTTGGACCCCATCATCATTATCGGTGGAAGTCCTCGCGTTTGTTAACGGTATACATCAATGACCGGTAATCAGACGATGCCCTCCATGTTCGACTGTCAGCTCATCTATTCACATGGTTCGGGTTTGTACCTAGGGTTATTGTGGGATGAAGACCTTGGGATTTTGATGACATAACCTCATTTTGTTATCACCCAAGTTGCGCAAGACTGAGCCTCACTTATATATGGCTTTCCATGAGACATAGATCCAGTTTGTTGTTATGGCTATGATCTCTCAGTTTGACATGGATCCACGCTTGTATTTCAAGTGGCCATGCTTTTATATACATCTCCTTGTTATGTATCGGAGATCATGTTGTCTCACACTACACATCTATAAGATGTCAACAATGTAATTGCTCGCTGACCTTGATCTTTGTTGCAAGTTCCTTGCGACTTGTTCTGCGGTTCTGTGCTCCTCCTCTGGCTTTGGATTATAATGTATTTCGGCCATCGTTTCTCTCTGACCTCACACATTAGGGGGCATCTGTTATAGGTCAAAATTGCACCTCTCCGTCCGTGATCACCCTGAGCTGCTGATCACACAAAAGGGCAACTTGGATGGAGGAGCATGTTGACCTTGGACCATATGACAACTCATCCTATTTCCTGAAAATACTGGAAAACATACAAAATATCATTTTTAGGTATGAGCGCTACTCCACTTAAATAGACTAGCGCCCATACGTGACTCCAGTGTATAATAGTAGCGCCTATATCAATATATACGCTACTCCTTCTTATCAAAGTAGCGCTCGACATTTAAAACTGAATGAGCGCTAGTTGTTAAACAATAGGGTAGCGCCCTATACGCTACTCCACTGAGTAATAGTCGCGTATATCTTAAAAGATGATTAAAAAATATATTAATTCATCGAGGAGGATTAGTTGATGGCAGTTTCATTAACTTCCCCAAATTCCTCCATAACTACATCTCGACCTGAACTGCTTCTTTGAACCTATAAATACCAAGAAGGTTAAAGAAGCAAGGTTACAAAGGATTGTTAGAAATTGGAGATTAGTGAGATTAATTAATGGAAAAACTTTGAAGAAGCTTGCATGGGAGAAGTTGTTGCAGAAGATGTCCAAGCCAGAAGAAAGCCAGAGCCCAGAATCTAGTTGCAGGAGCCTGCTTCATTATCAGGTATATTTGTACTGCATTCTAATTTTGACAAATAAAGGTTGAAGTGTTTCCTTGTTCCAATCTGAAGGTGTTATGAAATGGCATTTTAAGTTGGATTTATTTTGGTCAAATGCTGAATATTAAACATATTTTTGTTTATTTCATGCTTTATATGTTGCCCAAAATGTTTGAGGAAGGTATTGTTGTTGCAGGTTTGCTGAAGGAAAAGTAGATTTGGAAACTGGACACGGGATCGAGTCAAGGCTAGGATCAGACTCCGGTAAAAAGGTGTGTTCTCTAAATCTACAACCTATTTCTTTTGTAAATGCCTCTGTAATAACATTAATGCACTTACCTGTCACCCCAACCAAGTTGATAGTTTAGTTTCCTGACTATAGGGTAGAAATATCCGCCAACATGGGAGTACGGTTGTTGTTGCACCTTTGGTTTCCACGGGCCTGGGATTCACTCCTTCTATGATTGATTATCCTTATGGGTTCTTTGATGGTGCTTCACAGGGTCAAGGTTCTCTTAGTGGGACCGACGCGATCTTCTATGTGAATCAAACTTAGAGATTCAAATTTTGGTTTAACTTCGGGATGGGATCAAATACTCATAGTGAACTTTTGGCTCTCTGGTTATTACTTCGTTTTGCTTCCTCTCGGTGGTTCCATTCCCTTCATATTTGGGGTGACTCTCGTGTAACGATTGATTGGGCCAATGCTGCAGCCCCCATCAGGGTACTACTGTTATCTGTGATCCGTATTTTATGAGAAAAATGAAATGAATACAGATTATTATCAGATGCTTAACACAAAATAATAGAGATACAGTAAAACTGGTTTTCTATTCAATAAAGGAATAAGCTAAAATTGTAAAATGCAACGGAAAACAAGCTTGCTGGAATGGTGGCGGCTTATCTATGACAATAGATGTGACGGTTGCGCTCATTCGCAAGAAGATGGTTAGAATGAGGCTCTCAAGGCCTTTTTTACAATAAATTGGAATGTCAAAAAACCTAGACATCCAAAAACCTAACCCTAGGAGATGAAGCGCCAAAAGTCATGTGGGCCCCGTTTGGGTAAGTTAGTACATCAACTTCTCGGGGTCGTAACTTTTGCATATAATCTCCATTTGGGGCGCTCGATAGCCCGTTGGAAAGGTCTATTCGAGATTAACAACTTTCATCTAAGTCCAAATGTATGTTGTTGGAAACCATTTGGCCCCTCAAATAGCCAAAAAAGGTCATTTAGGGCCTCAAAACGGCCCCGAAAGTTCAGGACCCGAAAAAACTGATAAAAATAGTAAATTACCAAAATCACCAGAAAACTATTTTGATCCAGTTGGAAAGGTAGGTGGCCACCAATATTCACCTGGATCAATCCTCCCTCCTTAAGAAGCAATGGTCTCCATTGTGTTGAGTTCCCCTATCAAATGAGGAAATTTCTGCTGAATTTGGCCCCGGGTGAGCCACTTTCCTTGGTGCAGGAGCTGCCCTGCTTTGACAACTTGATAAAGCTGGATCCTTTGATGTCGAGTGCCCTTTATCTATGTGTTCACAATATGATCACTGGATTCCTGTTGTAGGCAGTCGGGGTTTAGCTCTGTTGGTGTCAACTGCTCTGCTATCTCTGAGGTGTTTAATAATGGTGGGAAATATGGCCGAAGGAGAGCCACGTTGAAGACTGGATGCAGACCAAGGAACGGGGGAATGATGAGCTCAAAAGCATTGTCACCCACCACCTTGGTGATGGTGTACAGCCCATAACAGAGTGGGCGAAGCTTCTGATGGGGCCCTGTAAGGTGTTCTTTCTACAAATGCAACCAAACTTTGTCGCCCACCTGAAACTTATGTGGCACCCGATGTTGATCATGGCGCTGCTTGTACTTGGAATTAGACTTTTGTAGAATATGTTGAACCTGTTGGCGGATATGTTGGATCCGTTCAATGAACCGGGTGGCTTTGTCGGCTTTAGGGGATGAGTCGGCCGAGGTGGATGCCAGGGGAAGTGCAACATCCATGGGGCCGAATGGTTGGAATCCCAACCCCACCTGAAAGGGGCTATGGCCAGTTGAGCTATGCAGGGCTAGGTTGTAGCTATGCTGGACATAGGGAAGACTCTCATCCCATGTGCGGGGGTGTGTTGAATTGTACATGCGCAGGATATGTACGACCATTCGGTTGATGACCTTGGTTTGGTCGTCTGTCTGGGGGTGGAAGGCAGTGGATTTGGTGAGCTTGGTATCCAGCAGTGACCAGAGGATCGACCAGAATGAGCTGAGGAACCGACTGTCACGGTCTGAGATAATGGTCTATGGGATCCCAAAATGTACCCATACTCATTCAAAGAAGAGCTTGGCAGTGGATTCTGCTGTGATGTTCTTCTTGCAGGTGGCTAGAATCGCCATCTTGGAAAAGCAATCAACAACCACAAAAACACAGTCGTTTCCCCTCTTTGTGGACAAAAGGCCCGACATGTAGTCCAGTAAGATGGATTCCCACGGCCTGTCAGGAGTAGGAAGAGGGGTGTACAAGCCCTGTTTCTTAGTGGTCGGTTTGGCAATAGAGCAAGCGGTGTAGGACTTGATATACTTGCCGACATCCTATCGAAGTTTCGTCCAGTGACACTGCCACTGTCTTTTCGATGCCAAAGTGTCCTGCCACCTAAATGTAGTGAGCTTCCCATATCAACTTCGCGCGCTCGCTTGATGGACCAGACGACACAACAACCCGTCCTGAAGATGGAAATTAGCGACCACTAAGTTGGTGCCCAACATTTGGTAGGTGGTGGAGAAGTCAGCGTCTGTCTCATAGAGGTGGGGCCATCCGGAGGTCTCGTGGCCGCAAGAGTCTAGCACTATGGTGAGTGCCACGATTAGAGGTCGACTTAGGAAGTAAACAACTCGGTTGGTACTCCCTGTTTTATATTTGATGTTGAGGTGGAACTGCTGTAAGTATGTTGACCACTTCTGATGGCGGTCATTTTGTAATTTTCCTTGGGTCTGCATGAACTGTAGTGGCTTGTGATCAGTGTGGATGACTGTCTCCTTCCCAAGAATGTAATGTCTCCACTGGCAGCAGGCTTGCATAATGGAGTACATTTCTTTGTCGTAAGTAGGGTACTTACGAACAACATCTGATAGTGTCTCATTATGATATGCCACGGGGTGGCCTTGTTGAGTGAGAACGACGCCCACAGCATAATCTGAAGCATCTGTCTTGATCTCAAAGGGATGTTGCAGGTTCGGTAATGAGAGTACCGGCGAAGAGCACAAACGCCTCTTCAAGTCATCGAAGGCTTGTTGTTGGGATGGGCCCCACACAAACTTTGCCTTACTGCCACCCTTGCTTACTTAGATGAGGGCCCATGCGATATGAGAAAATCCCAACACGAACCGATGATAGAAATTGGTCAGGCCCAAGAAGCTCCGAAGTTCAGTGAGTGTGGTTGGGGCGGGCCAGTCACGGATGACCTGGATCTTGGCTGGATCCACATGCACACCATGTCGATCAATGATGTAGCCTAAGTAATGGACCCTGTCCATTCCGAAGGAGCATTTTTCCAAGTTTGCATATAGTTTGTGCTACCGCATGGTGTGCAGAACCTGCTGAATATGTTGCAAGTGTTCTGCCCAAGTCTTGCTGTAGATGAGGATGTCATCCAGATACACCACTACAAAATTATTGGTGAAAGGTCGTAGGATATCGTCCATCATCCTCATAAAAGTTGCTAGAGCATTTTTCAAACCAAAGGGCATGACCAACCATTCAAAAAGACCTTCTTTTGACTTGAAGGAAGTCTTCCATACATCTTTCTGTTCTATTGGGACCTGGTGGTTGCCAGACTTCAGATCAATCTTACTGAAGTATTTGGCCCTCGTGAGCTGATCAAGGAGGTCGTCGATTCGGGGAATAGGGTACTGGTTGTGGACTGTGATTTTATTCAGGGCCCGGTAATCAATGTAGAGTCTCCTGGTCCCATATTTCTTCTGCACTAGCACGATTGGGCTCCCACAAGGTGATGAGCTAGGATGGATGTGCCCCTTGTGGAGCAATTATTGGATCTGCCTCTTGATCTCTTCGTTTTCCAACAGAGAGCGGCGATAGACTGGCCCATTGGGTAGCGGTGTGCCTGGGGTCGGATCGATGGGATGCTTGACCTGGCAGTGCAGAGGTACCCCGGTAGGAGAGGAGAAGATCTCTGAGTATTCTTCCACCACCTTATCCAGTTGCTTTTGTTCCGTGGAGAGATCGGTCGTGGTGGCCCTGGATGTGGCTGCGATCTTTCTCTCACTCTGAGAGCGAATCACGAAGAAGACAAATTTCCCATTCTGAGAGATTACCTTCCTGCATTGCTTGGCAGAGATCCAGGAAATAGCACTAGGAGGGGCTGCCTCGGGTATCCTGTACAATTTCCTGTTCAAAGAAATAATGACAATACGAGGCCTAGAATCATATACAGCGTGACGTTTCCATAAATAAGGTTGGCCCAAAAGAACATCTGAAACTTCAAGAGGAGCAACATCACACAATACCTCGTCCTTGAAGTGCTTGATGCTGTACGACAGTCGACATTGTTGGCTGACGCGGAGATCGCTTCCTTTGCGGAGCCATCCAATGGTGTAGGGTTGCGGGTGCGGCATTGTCAGCAGGGCTAGGTGCTTGACGACCTCTGCTGAGATGAGGTTCTTCTGGCTACCGCTATCAACGATAAAGTGCAGTGGGGTGCCTTTTACCCACATCTGTGAATGGAAGAGGCGTTCTCCTTCTTCTGGATCGTCTGGTTCATCAGGCTGGAGCTTGGTGTAGCAATGGTGGCACTGGGTTCCATGTTGATGATCCATCTTCCCCTTTCTAGTTCAGACTCAGAGTCAAAATCCGCATCTGATTCAGATGCTTTTACTTCGGCGACAGGCGACTCCTTTGAGCAGCAGTCAACAGTGTTATGCCAAGGGCTCTTATGGAAGTCACACCACTTCCCGATATCTTTCTTTGTCTTTTCGGTGTCCTTCTTTGCTTGCGGCTTGGACTGTTTGTCTTGATACTGTCCATTATTCTGTGGGTTGGGGCCGCCTTTTCCTGTCTTTTGTTGTGAGGGGTTCTCAGGCCGAAATTGCCATGTATTTTGTTTGAGCTTCTGCTCTATTTTGACGGCATATCGGTAGGTCGCACCAAAGGAAGAGATGTCCATAAATTCCATTTCGGTCTGGATGTATCTATGCAGACCATCGTGATACTTGAGCACCAAATGTCATTCTGAATCTTTAATACCCAGCTTGGTGCACAAGGTATGGAAGGTATTTGTGAACTCTAGCACTGCTTGGTCTCTTTCTTGTCGCAGTGTGGTCCATTTGGTATACAAGTCGTCATAACTTCCAACAGGGTAGTATTGTTCCTTAATAGCATCCCTAAAGGATTCCCAGGTGGCCGTGACTGAAAATAATGAGGTTTCCTCTGTGTCCTTTTGCTCGCAGAAAGTTTCCCACCAATTTTTGACATGGGGAACGGCTTTGAGGAGCGCAAAAGTAATCTTTTCTAGATTCGAAAATTTATGGATAGAAAAATACCCGTCTAGTAGATTCAACCACTTATCTACAGCATATGTGTCTATCTGACCTTCAAATATAGGAATATCGAAGTTTATTTGTACCTTGAAGGGGGCGGCGGCTCCGCTCGAGGAAGATGCGTCGCTTGTTGGTAGCCGTCAAAGGATTTGCGTGAAACTATCCATCATCTCATTCCTTTGTTGCGTGAGGGCTTCCTCAAGCAACATTTTGAAAGGATCTCCTGTCCCGTCATCTTTCTTTTCACTTTCCATGAGAGGTCACTTGGGCGTGCGAGAGATTTTGTCCTCAAGAGTTCAAAAAACTCGAGACCCACTTATTTGTACCCTGACCTCGTTGGGGACATGCATTAAGACGACAAGGAGCAGACCACTCTGATACCACTGCTTCAGATTTTATGAGCAGAATGAAATAAATACAGATTATTATCAGATGCTTAACACAAAATAACAGAGATACAGTAAAACTGGTTTTCTATTCAATAAAGGAATAAGCTAAAACTGTAAAATGCAACGAAAAACAAGCTTGCTGGAATGGTGGCGGCTTATCTTTGAGAAGAGATGTGATGGCTATGCTCATTCGGAAGAAGATGGTTACAATGAGGCTCTCAAGGCCTTTTTTACAATAAACTAGAATGTCAAAAATCCTAGACATCCAAAAGCCTAACCTTAGGAGATGAAGCGCCAAAAGTCATGTGGGCTCCGTTTGCGTAAGTTAGTACATCAACTTCCCGGGGTCGTAACTTTTGCATACAATCTCTGTTTGGGGCGCTCGGTAGCCCGTTGGAAAGGTCTATCCGAGATTTACAACTTTCGACTAGATTTTAAAATATGTTGTTGGCAACCATTTGGACCCCCAAATCGCCAAAAAATGTCGTTTAGGGCCTCAAAACGGCCCCGGAAGTTCAGGACCTAAAAAAACTGCTAAAAATAGTAAATTACCAAAATTGCCAGAAAATTGTTTTGAGCCAGTTGGAAAGGTGGGTGGCCACTGATATCTATCAATCTTTTTGGATTTGGGAGACCGGTTCACTGATTGATGGTTTCAGTGTATTAGTTTCCAGCATCTGCCCCGTATTCACAATCAATATGTGGATGACTTATGAAAGCGGGCTATTTAGATAGATAGGGCTTTTCAATATAAAAGAACATTGATTTGTTGAAATTAAAAAAAACTCTGCATTAGTTTACGTTTACCTCTAGTACTATATAAAATTGGTCTTTACATTTTTCACATATTAGATTGTTAAAACAAAACATCACAAACTTCAAATGGAGTAACAAGTTGTACGCATAACTCAATACCACACACCTACTCAACACCTTGCTTGAAGTCATGACACAACATTCCACTGGGCCAATCCCAAACCTCATGTGTTCTTTAGGAGGCCCATTAGATTGTTCTAATGTAATTTCTTTAATTTCAAATGACACATTTTCTTAATCTCCCCAATTTTGCCAATACAGGTCGTGGAGAGGAACACATGAATTGGCACCAACGAATTGTTCTGGAAATCTATTGATGCCAAAGACCGAATTAACAACAACTGTGCATTTAAGAACATGGTCTCGTGTTCATGAAATACTAGAACTAGCACAACAATCAGGCAGAAATCAAGTAGAACATTGAACAACTATGCATAAAAAGAAATATTTTGAAGTACTTTCACACTATTAAACTGTAACCCATAACACATACTTACCCTTCTTGAAGGTTTGATTACCAAGATTTTTTTGAATTGATTCCAAATAGCTAGTAATCACAAAGACAAAATACAAGCTAGAGTACTATTTAAATAAATTTAAACGAATTCAAAGCAAACACTTGCGCATTTTTTAATTTGTTCTCAGAGTATTAATTTAAAACAAAAAGAAACAGGTAACTCTTTTAATATTGCAGAAACTCGCCTGTTAAATCTTAGTTAAATGTTAGTTGAACGAGAGTACCAAATAGATAAATGTATGTTTGGTTTGGAAAATGACCGTGTAGGTTATCTTGTTTCTGTCAAAGTATTTTCAAAATCTCCTTTTCATTAAAATCATCTTACTTAAGTGTATGAATCTTGGTAAATTTTACTCTATTAAAATTGGCCGATTAAACAAAGTTTAAAAAATATAAATTAGTTTTTTTCAAAAGAGTGACTACATTTCGAAGCTAAAATTTTCATTCGATAAAAATATCATAAAAATAATTTTACAAAACAATCTAATACGAACAAGTTAAAAGAATTTAACAACTATATATACTTACCTGTTCAATCATAGTTCGAACCTAAAGTTTTCATTCGATAAAAACATCATCAAAATAATTTTACAAAACAATCTAATACGAACAAGTTCAAAGAATTTAGCAAGAAACAATTTGCAACTATATATACTTACCTGTTCAATCATAGTTCTAATACGTAGACAAAAGAGTATGAAGGACATCATTACTTGCAGGTCCTTTGCGGTTAATTATCTGTATCTTATGAGTTAAGCAGACGGATACAGAGTACCAATTTGTAATCGTATAAGTTTTTGACAGTGGCAACCAGTCATTTAAGTTTCTTACTGTGATAGTCATTTGTGTGGAATAATTTCATTTCTTTTCAAGAGACTCCCGCAAATAAAAATTTGGTGTAAGCATCCCACTTGTGATGTCATTTAATATTGGAGTCTAACTGTAACTTTTTAAAAGGAATATTAACAGATATTTCTACTTATTTTGTTACCACGCGACACTCAATAACTTAAGCTTGCTGCAATATTAGTGAATGGAACTCAACCTTTAGCTTTTGAACAAACCTAAACTGTAACTTTTACAAAGGAATATTGACAGAGCTTTCTACTTATTTTTGTCCACACTGTTGATTACCGTGGACCGCTTAAAGGTATTGAACTGAGCGATCCGTCTGAGCGGCTTCCGCTAGGAATTTCGTGGAGAAGCGGATGAGCGGTAGAAGCACTCCCGTTACGGTTAGACTGAGAATCCATATAGATGTCAGGGAGAGGAGCTTCACCTTCCAGTATTTGACAAACTTGCCGTATCCCCAGCCTTGCCTTCGGCTCGGTATTCGAGCACAATAATCCCACTTTCAACACCATCTCCACTTCACCCGCGTCGTATTCATTCCTCAGCTTTGGATCTGCTGCCTCGAGAAGACTTCCATGGGCATATAGCTCCCAGACCCAGTCTACCAAAACCAGTCGTTCGATGTCCACGGATAGGTCCACGGGCTTCCTCCCGCACGCCACTTCCAGCAGCAGAACCCCGAAGCTGAACACATCCGAGCTGGGCGTGGCCTTACCCGTCTTTGTGAGCTCCGGCGCCATGTACCCCAGCGTTCCCATTACACGGGTTGTCTCCGGGTTCTTGCTGTGTTCATAGAGCCGGGCGAGGCCGAAGTCACCCAGTCGCCCGTTGAGGTCCGAATCCAGCAGCACGTTGCTCGACTTGATGTCTCTGTGGATGACCTTCTTCTCCCATTCCTCATGCAGATAAAGCAACCCCGCCGCCACGCCCTTCAAAATCTTGTATCGCTGAGGCCATGGCAGAATAGTCATCGGCTTCCCAAATATGAGTTTATCCAGGCTGCCATTGGGCATGTAGTCATAAACTATGAACAGCTGCTTTTGCATCCTGCACCACCCCCGGAGAGGAACCAGGTTCCTGTGTTGCATGCGCCCCATGGTCGAGATCTCTGCCACGAACCCCTTCATTCCCTCCCCGAACTCCTTTGTTATAGATTTCACCGCGACTTCCTGCCCGCTGCCCGGGATAACGCCACTGTAAACCTTGCCGAAACCCCCCTGGCCCAAAACGTTTTCATCCCGGAATCCGTTCGTGGCGATGTTGAGCTGCCTGTAAGAGAATCTATGGGGCCAGAACTGACGCTCCCATTCTTCGATTGTTTCTCTGTTCTTGGCTCTTTTGTAAAACACGGCTGCAACAACCACAGACAAGAGAGCCAGAGTTGGCACTGTAACGCCGGCTATCCATCCCCGTTTTGGACGCTTGGAATACAATTTAGCAAAGGAAGGGAGACGCGAGACATCGAGGGGGCGCGCCAGGCCTTCTGTGGTGAAGCTCCATGCGAGAATGTAATGGTCTTCGACGAAATTCCCCGTAGCCGCTGAAAAGCCAACAAACATCTTCTCTTGCAGAACGTGCTGCAGGTCGATTTTATGAGATATAAGGGGCTTCTGCGGTCTAGGCAAGCCGGCCAGCGTTATGGTAACACTGAGCCGGCTTTGAAGATGGTCGTAATCGATCCAGGCCTGTATGTTGTGTCCGCTCTTGAGGCTCAATTTATTGAAGTGCTCCCCATCCCAATATCCGGCAGGCTCGGTCTTCACAGATTCGATGCTGTTGATGTCCACGCCCACGTGGTTGTCGTCCGGGTCAGCAAATTGCGCACTCTTGATCGTATCGAACTCCACTGCGAACAAGTGATTGCCCTCTCGCCCGTTGCTGGTGGTGTTAAGCAAGCCCAGATAATCTACCGTCATTTCGCCCATGGGAGATCGGTAGGGCGTGACGATGAAGGCGATTCCGTGACCGCCTTTGTCAGAGGGGGGATGCACCATGCAGAAAACGAAGGTAGTGCTGAAGGAGGAAAGCGTCTCGTTGTTTTTCATCTGCACGGGACTTGAATACAGCGCCCTCCCGAGCACCCATTGCGAGTGATTTGTGAGGACAATCGCGGATTGGGAGCGGGTGAGTGAAGCGCCCTCCTGCAAGATCAAGTGGGTTTGATTGAATCCGTTATAGACAAAAGTGGTAGGAAAAACTGGTATGACAAGGGAGAAGAAGGCCATAAGGGTGAGGCTGCGGACACAGGGTGTTACTGTTAATAATCCGGGAGAAACCCAATTTCTTCGAAAAGAATCCATATTTTCTTTCCTATGTTCGTTATGTATATTATGAACAGGCCAGTCCATATATTATGACACACATTCAACGGATATTGATATCAACGGCCTAAGGACAAAGTCACCCACACAATTTTTGACACTTTCCATTAAAGCCGGGACACGCCCGCGTGCCGCCATATTGTTCGAGACACGCCCGCGCATCGGTGAAATTCTTGCGTATAGGTGACGGTGAAAGTGAAATAAAGGTAAAGGTAAAGGTGAAAGAAAATTGAAGAAATGGCCGTATGGAGCGGGTCTTTAGTGAAGGTCAAAGAAATTCAACAAAACTACTGAAAATTTGTTGGTGGTGTCGACAGAAAGAGGAATCCGCGGGACATATTGTCTGTGCGAAACAATAGCAGTGAGAGGGGAGTAAATTCACAACTTGCGCATAGGTGAAATTTTTGCGTATAGGTGATGGTGAAAGTGGGAGTCAATGGGAGTCAATTCACAACTTTATGGATAAATACCTTTAAAAATCTACTATAAGAGCTAATGGATAAATTCAATGCATTTGATCACATGTGTTCCCATAAGGACTACCCAATGTGTTAGCTACATTCCTATGCCTCATAATAGTGTCATTAGTAAATACTTGGACAAGATTATGCTTGTTTTTCTTGATAATATGCTATTTTCCTTGAAATATGAAAAAGAATACGAAGATCATTTGTGAATGGTTTACAAGTGTTGAGAGAATACAAGTTGTACACAAAAAACAACAAATGTGACTTTTCTTAAAATCAAATTCAATATTTTAGTCACATTATCTTGGAGGAAGGAATATCAATGGATTTGCAAAAGATCTTGGTCATAATGAATTGGACCCCTCCAAGAAATGTAATAGATGTGAAATCATTTATGCATCTTGTTGGTTATTACTAGAGATTTATCAAGTGGTTTTCCAAGCCCGCTTTATATCCCATGACCTCCTTGCAGAAGAAAGTGAAGAAGTTCAAATGGTTCCAATAATGTGAGGAAATATTTCAATAGTTGAAAATTACTTTGCTAGTGCACCGATTGTAAAAATTGTAGACACCCCCCCAAAAAAAAAACTTATGTGCATGGATGCCTGCATTGAAGGAATTGATGAAGTTATCATGCAAGATAACCATGCCATGTGTTATGATTCATGAAAACTAAAGGAAAATGAGAAAAATATCTTACTCATGACCAAAAACTTGCCACTATAGTATAAACATTGCTGATGTGACACCAATACTTGGTGCATCAAGTGGTGGTGTGCCTAATTGATTAGACAAGTGGAGCTAAGAGACCACGTATCTAAAGATGCTACCTCTGTTGGGCCTAGCCTAAGTAAGGAATTTTTGTACAAGACAATTTTGGAGCTGCTAAGTTACAACGCAGCTCAGATGAAGGCAGTTTGGCAAGACAGTTTTGAGGAGTTGCGAAGTTGAGCCCAACACAGTATCGACAAGGTAGGAATCGCGTAGTTGAGAACCAATTCCATGAAGTGGTATCACCGTGAAGTGCCAGCAGGGCACCTATTTTGGGTAAAGAATGTAAGGGAAGGTCGAGCTGCGAAAGCGACCTGTTTTATCGAAGTACTCCATGATTCCTCGCAGGTGGGTAAGGAGTGGTGCGGAAGGAAAGCGACCAGTCACACGAGCAGCGGCAGCACGACGTGAACCAGTCGCACAAAGCCATTAGAGAAGGAAAAACAGGGTGAAAGCGACCCATCAGCATGCGCTCGACAGGGGGGCTGAAAGCAACGTGACCACGCGCAGAAGGATGGCCACGACGGAGAAGTCTCTATCAGAGCCTAACAGTCTTGCTTAGTGAAGTAACCATGACATTTTTGGGTAACCTTATGGTTTTGGCCCACTTGATTGTAAAGAATTGAACTAAGGGCACGATCTATAAAAGGGCACATCTTGTAAGGGAAAGGGTTGAATAATCTCTACTTGTGAATTGCTAAATCTTGAGTAATACTTGTTTTGCATTGTTGAATGCTATTGTAAAGGCTTTGCAGTTGCGTGCGCAAAGATCTACTGAGAGAGAAGAGAATCTGTAGCTGAGTGCGCATATTGGAACTGTTGTACCCTTCCCAAAGACAATACAACAACAATTCTTGTGGACATAGCTCCCATCCTGGGGTTGAACCACGTTAAATTCTGTGTTATGTGATTGCTTATGTGTTGAATCTGTATATTTGCTTATGTTGAATGGTTAAGATCTGGTTTATGAGCTTATGTGTTCTTGCTTTTATATGTATTCGCCATAAGGATGATGAATGGGAGCAATATGTTAAGTATCAACACATGTGAATGAATGTTAAATGCATAAGTATTTCTAAGTCTGTCGAATGCATGAGTCAATCCAGTAAACACTTAGTCCGTGAAGTCGGTATCGTGCGATTCCCTGAGCATAGCTCTGGAAGTGCACAGTTACGACATTATTGTCATAGTGTATAAGTTCGCAAGGGTTCAGCCTATTATGCTTGTAGAATGCATCTTGTTACACTAAATAAGACCTATCAAGTTGTATAAGCTTGTAAGAGGAAGCGTAGTCTCTGTGGCGTTGTCCTATCGTCGAGAACCATCCCCCATCTCGCAGTCCTTGGATGCGCTATAGTCTAAGTGTTAGTCGCGAAGCAGTGGAACTTCGCACAGTTTGAAATCCACAGTGCGGGTCTTGTAGCACGTTGTTCACCAGCTCTTTTTAAAACACTCATCACTCGGTTGTGGAAACCTGATTCCGCAACCCCCCCATTGCTTCGCCTCGGGTGAGGCCTCAGTCTGTTCGCAGATTGTTGCCGAAAGGGCTGGTGAAAAGGGGTTTTGTTGGTTCCTAGAACCGTGCAGAACCTGGGTCTTTGTAGAAAACCTCAAGAACAGTATAAGAAGCCAACAAATGGTTATGTTTCCGTGCTTGAACTGGTGATGAGTACCGGCACTGAAAATTGGCATACAAACAAGAAAGATATTTGGAGCTGGTGCGACAAGAGAGAAAGAGATTTTTCCAGAAAGGAGAATAGACATCCGCATATTTCTAATGTAGATTGGTTAAATAAATACCTGTGGATGGATATTCACGAAATATTTTGGGCATCCTTTGGAAAAGAGTTACACAAGTGGATATCGAGGACTCATAGAGCGAAAGAACTGTTTCCAACCAGGAGCACTTACCAAGTGGATCCCAGAGCTTATTCAAAGGCTTAAAGAAATAGATAATCCACTCTCATGAGCAGTTGACTTTTGGGTTGATAGTATACTAGAAGGCTTCGTAACAGAGTTCGTTGTGGACACCCTAAAGTCCTACAGCATAGTAGAAGCAGAGTTTTTCAAATGTTTTACTGGTAAGTACCTCAACAATATAAGTTTATACATTAAAATGCTTTTAGCTGAGAAAGGCGTTTTACGAATGTAGTAAAATTCCTAGAAGTTTTGAATCTGTAATGGTCAATATCATATATAGTGATTCTGACGAAGATACACACAATTTTAGAAGTGGGAAAAGATATAAGTATACTACTAAGAAGACTTCCAGTGAACATGGAATCCGTGTAGACATTGATTTAGAAGTCGAGCCTGATAGCCAGACCCCACCTCCATTAGCCACCTATCATCCTACGACTCTGTAGAACCCCCCAGTTGACAATATCGCGCCTCCCATTTCACAGAGTCCACCAATTCAGAACCCTCCAGTTGTTAATATTCCGAATCTGCAAAGAGTCAATACCAGTAACACCGCGGGAGTGAGTACTCAAACCATCCTGACTCAGCCCATTCCAACTCAGAATATTCCAATTTAGAACATTCCGCGCAGTAACATCCCTAACACCACTCAGACCAATGCGCAAAATATTGTACCACCTAGAAGGAGAATGACTAACGATTTTAAGTTGTTGATATTTAAAGGAACTGGTCTAGAAGACCCTGAGCAACATTAGTTTCTATGTGAAGCCGTGTGGAGTGTCAAGCAAGTTCAAGATGATGCTGTGAAGCAAGCGTAGCTCGTCACTACATTCAAAGATAGAGCCTTGAACCGATCATGAAGTATTCTCAGGGACATAATAGAACCTTAGTGGAGATTAAGGCTACACTATTGAGTAAGTTCAAGAAACTGAAGTTAGAATCCCAATGTTTAACGAAATTGAAGGAAATTAAGCAAAAACGTAATGAGACAGTCTGGGAATTTGACCAGAAGTTTAAAACATTGCTAGACTAGGTCAGTTTTGTCATAGCATCGCAACAGCACCTGGAGTGGTTCATAGCCGCGTTGTTGCCCCATATCAGACTGACATTGATGCAACAGAAGGTGGCTTCGTAGGAAGAATCCTTGGAGATCGCAATGAAATTAGAAGCTTCACCTATAGGAGAGACTTGCACTGGAATGTCTCAGATCCAGACCCAGCTATCTACCTTGACGTTACAGTTGCAGGACATGAAGAAGGGGAAAGAACAAAGACAAGAAATATGGTGTACAAGATGCAAGGGATAAGGACACACCGGGTAGAACTGTCATTTGTTTCAAGAATACCTTAATAGTAGAGCACCAAATCCACTAAATCAGAACCAAGCGCCATGGTGTGAGATTTGTCGAACTAGAGGTCACCGACCATAATATTGCTACTTAATTCAGAAGTATGTGCGAACACCTAAGAATTTATATTGCACATTCTGTAAATCCGTTGGAAATGTTGATTCCAACTATAGAGCATATGAGCTCATTATGGAAAGAAAACAATACTTAGAGCATATGCGTGGTGGAGTATACAGAGTCCAAGAAGAGACTCCGTAGAACAAGGATAATGCGTAGTACGATCAAGGCGCATACAGAGGTCGTGGAGGATTCCACGGAAGAGGAAGAAATACTGGCCCAGGACAAGGAAGAGGAAGAGGCCAAATGATCTGTTATAACTATGGCGAGCCAGGTCACTTATCTAGAGATTGCACTAATGCGTGTACCACTTGTAATTATTGTAAATCTTTTGATCACGTTATTGAGGCATGCCCAGTATTAGCAGCAGAAATGCAGAAAAGAAATAAAGAAGTACCTAACCTGAATATTCAGCTAATCACAACAGAGAAAAGGACTGCAGATCCAAGTATTAATGTTGTGACGTGAAGTGGTGCCACGACAGGAAGAGATAGGAAAGCATAAGCTTCGAATTTTGGAGATTTTGAAACTAAGCAAACCCCTGCTGAAGCGGTCTGGATCAGAAAAGCTAGTAGGAAAACACCTATTTTCAACTTGGAGATAACCAAATAAGTCTTTGAAGAAGCACGAGACATCTTCAAAGAGCCAACACCTATGTCTCCAAGAATCCCATTGCGAAGTGAAACAACACATATGGAAGATATGCCAGCAGCGTTTGATCAAACCAGTACCGGAGTAGAAACAGGCACTTATGTTGCGCAGTTCCTACGGAGCTGCATGAAATTATTGAAGAGCACAGACACTGTAGTGGAATTAGAAAAGTTCTTAAACCAATATGAACCATGCAGTCAGACAGATACTGCCCAAAGCACAGTTCATCACATCAAGAGCCATAAAAGAACAGGTAGAGAAATGAGGCTCAGTGCGCAGATAGGAGATTATGAGATGGATGAGATCATCCTTGAAGTAGGATCAGAGGTAAATGTCTTGACTAAACAGACATGGCAGTAGATGGGGAGACCAAAGTTGTCATGATCACCCATACAGTTGATATTGGCCAACCAGCAGAAATTCATACCTTTTGGGAGATTATCCAATATTATTGTTCACATCGATGGAGTGCAAAGTCATGTAGACTTCGAGGTTATTGAAATTGTGGATGATAGTTAGCCTTATCCAGCACTACTGCGTATAGACTGGGCGATGGATAACCTCGCAATCATAAACTTGAAGACAAAGAAGATGATCTTTGAAGGGAAGGATATTAGGGTCATAGCGCCATTGGACCCTTCATAGGGACAAAGATACAGTGAGCCGATTCAGGAAGAATCCATAGCATAGGACCTTGATCGCATGTACAAGATGACTACATTAATCCTACGTCGGATGGAGCACTTAGTTGGTGATGTGACATTTCTTGCATCTTAGACTCCGACGCACAACTGGAGAATTGGCAAAGCCAAATGCATGAAGTATCTGCAAGAAGATGCGCACAGATCATGAAGTCACTGTGCTGGATTGGAACCAAGGTAAGTCCAAACCCCACTTATGATGGTTCGACTAATGTTCATTCATTTATTCAAGAATATATTGTATCAGTTGCATCTTAACACCACATACCAGCATTAGATATAGCACTGCGTGAGACACCTGCCAGATGGTGGGCGACGCATAAGTAGACTTTGACCACATGGGATCAGTGCAGACACATGATGCAAATCAGATTCACAGAGAAATTTGCACTGACATTTGAAAGATATAATGGTTAGAAAGATCCGAGGGATCACATTGAAATTTGTTCACAAGCATGGATAAGAGACCGTAGATAGAATGGGTTCATCTATTTGTGCACACACTAGAGCAAATTCCAGAAAATTGGTATACAGACACGGAGCTTCACAAAGGAACAACAGATTGGTGCACCCTGACTACGAACTTCCAGAGAACCTTCAGATTTGAAGATGAAAGTCCAAGCATAAATGAAGCTCTGCAGATTATCAAAGAAAGGATATTCAGAGCTGGATGCCCAAGTATAAACGAGGCATTAGAGGAAATCAAAGAAAAGATGTTTGCAGATGTAAAGGTACCTGTGCACCTACAACCAGAATGGGCAAGAACAATAGAACACGCTCTTGAGTGCTATAATCTCGCTGAAAATGAAGAAGAACAAGAAAAGAGCGATGAGGAGGATCTGCGCAACATCAATATACCTGAGTCCGAAGGAGCGCGCGATGTAGAGGGACCTCCACTAGAAATCCTAGACATGAGTGGACCTGTTAAGACAAAAAAAATAAACATTGGCACAAGTAAAGAGCCGAAGTTCACGTCCATTGGAGATTACTGGGATGATGCAACGGTTGCCCAGATCGTAGACCTTCTGCATGAATATCAGGGCTTATTTCCAACTAAGTTTTCCAAAATGAAAGGAATTTTGGGCGACTTGGGAGTTATGAAAATACCTCTCAGCCAGGCGCGAAGCCCATTAAGCAAAGGCCTTATAGAATGAATCCTAGATATAAAGAAAGAGTGAAGGAAGAGATCAACACGATGCTTGATGGAGGGATCATTGAGTTGGAGTTGGAGTGGATAACCCCGATGGTTATCCAAGATAAAAAGACTAAAGGTGAGATCGGAATCTACGTAGATCTGAGGAAGCTAAATGATGCTTCGCTGCATGACCCATTTCCTATTCTGTTTACAAATGAAGTATTAGAAAATGTTGGAGGAAATGAGGCCTATTCATTTACCGATGGATTTTTTGGATATCGTCAGGTCAGGATTGATCCAGCAGACAGGAATAAGAGAACATTTGCTACTGAATGGGGATCATACCAGTATACAGTTATGCCCTTTGGTTTGAAGAATGCACTTGCCATATTTTCCAGAGTTGTTGTGTCTGCATTTAAGGACTTTATCCATAAGTTCTTAGAGGTTTATTTTGATGATTGGACTATCTTTGGTTTGCTGAAAAACCATTTTGAGAATCTGAGAATGATGTTAACCAAGTGCATACAACATCAAATTTCATTAAACTTAAAGAAATGTATTTTCTGTGTGCCTTATGGTATTCTACTAGGACACATTATCTGTAGACAGGGTTTGATGGTTGACCCTATGAATATCGCAGTGATTGTGAATTTACCCTGCACCAAATTTAGCGAAACAACTTCGCACCACATTGGGCCATACGGGATACTATCGAAAATTCATCAAGGGCTATGCGCAGATAACCGCGCCGATGGAGAAACTGCTGAAGAAAGAAGCACAGTTCATATGGAACGCAGAATGTGAGCACGGACTGGACACGCTAAAGGAGAAAATGGTAATTGCACCCGATCCTAGTTTTTCAGATTGGGATAAGCTGTTCCATGTACATGTTGATGCTTCATCTATAGCATTGGGCATTGTGCTCGCTCAAACCAGTTGAAGGGGGCATTGATCACCCCATTGCATTTTCGAGCAAGAAGCTATCATCAACTGAAAAGAACTATACGACCACCGAAAGAGAAGGCTTAGCTATGGTATACGCATTGCAGAAATTCAGGCACTATTTGCTGGGTGCGCACTTCTCCATGTACACTGACCATTCATCTTTGAAATACTTGGTCAATAAGCTAGTGTTAGGGGGGAGAATCTGCAGATGGTTATTACTCTTCCACGAGTATCACTTCGAAATTGTGGTTAAACCAGGAAGACTGAACCTAGGGCCTGACCATCTCTCAAGGATTGAGTTAGGTGAAGAACCCACCAATCCTGAAGGTAGTTTGCCTGAAGCGCAGTTATTTTTCTATACAGATTGCAGATGAATAATATAAAGACATTGTCGATTTCTTGACTATGGGATTGGAACCCACAGAGTTCACTATGCAGCAGAAGAAGCATCTAGTAGTCAGAGCAGCAGACTTCACTATCATAGCATGACTGCTATACAAGTTGGGACCAAATGAAGTGCTATGCAGATGTGTGTTGGAGCATGAGAAGCCATTCATATTGGCTGATGCACATTCAGGTGTATCAGGAGGTCACTACGCAGGAAGAGCTACTGAGCAGAAGATATTGCGATCAGGGCTATGGTGTCCTACAATCCATAAAGATTCAAAGGAACATTGCTAGAGCTGCGATGCCTGTCAGAGAACAGGAAAGCCGCCGCGAAGAGATGAAATGCCGCTGAATCTACAGTTGACACTTCAAACATTTGAGAAATGGGCTATTGATTTCGTGGGACCTATTAACTCACCAGGAAAGAGGACTGGTGCGAGATACATTATCACCACGACTGATTATCTCACCAGGTGGGCAGAAGCTAAACTAGTGAAGGACTATAGCGCAATTACTGTTGCGCGGTTCATTTTTTAGAGCATCCTTACTGGATTTGGATGCCCCAAGATTTTAATGAGTGATCAAGGGACTCACTTTTTGAACAGAACTATTGAAACCCCTACTGAGGAGTTCCACATTTATCATCAGAGGAGTACACCATATCATCCTAAAGCCAATGGAATTGTTGAAGCTTTCAACAAGGTATTAGAGAATGCACTGACAAAAGTATGCAATGTAAATAGGGACGACTGGGATCTATGCATTACAGCTGTGTTATGGGCATACAAGACCAGGGAAAATTTTAGGGGCTAATCTTAGCCCATGGGATAAATGTAGGGGTTTTAATTTTTTAGTGGGCTATTTTTTTATTAAACCATCATTTACTATGATTAGCCCAATTTTTACGTATTTATTTTTAATAAATGGTACATTATCCCAATAAAATATATAAAGAGGATTTTAAATCTAACCATTTCGCCGAGGTTTGATTCGATTTGTAGCTCCCGTAGCCCATAAAATAATCCCGCTCCCTCTATTTCGCCCAAAACCTATAGAAATGGTGGTTGCTGAGGGTAAATTCGCCCTTCAACGATCATGGAAATGCTGGTTTTTGGTAAAATCGCCCAGGTATTATGGATTGAAATAGATTTTCAATTATATATATATATAAAATTGAAAATCCTCAAATTAATATATATATATATATATATATATATATATATATATATATATATATATATATGAGGATTAGGTATCAACATATATATATATATGGTGAGATCTAATCCTCAAATTATGGTACCCATTGTATTGTAAATAGTTTAAGAAAACTAAGATTCTCCTAGGAATCGTAAAATATGGAAAAAAATAATCCATTTGAGAATGTAATAAATAAGGGTTCTCCAATTCAATAAAATGCAATTGGGTCATATTCCTCTGTAAATGCGTTTCTCCTCTCATGTTCCCTGGTTAGTCTTTCTTAATGTATTCCATTGATAACTGTTCTATTCATTTTCCATCTTCTTATCATATGGCTACTGAAGGCTGCTCTCTATTCTCCATCATTGAGCGAAGACTTCTCATTATTTTCCATCTTCTTATCATATGGCTACTGAAGGTTGCTCTCTATTCTCCATCATTGAGAAAAGACTTCTCATTATTAGAGAAGGATAACCAAATGATACCCGACCAACCAATGATGGATTGAAATTTCTAAACAAAGGCAATGCACTCCATACTCAAGGATACATAAGATAAAAAACCTATTTCTCTCAGTACAATTCCATATTAGGGTTAGTTCAAAATTCACGCAGTACTAAAAAACAGAGCATTAAAGGGGCCGTTTGAGTAAGTAATGATGCTCATCAAAATATCCATGCAAAGCCTGGGGTCATGTCATCACCAGATTTCATGATATGATATGACTCGAGGATTCGAATGAAGAAGTGGACAACAGAGCAACAACCTCCATCATACCCTCATTCAGTTGTGCATAATATTCATCAATAATTCATTAACAAAACACATAAGAAAAAGAAGCAGACGAAGAATGGCCATCCTCATTGGGTCCTATTACTATAGAGCTTAGAAGATGAAGAAGAAGTTAAAGCACCTCTGCCGATTCAAAAAAGAAGATTAAAGAGGCGGTCGCGGGTTCGATTCCTCGCAGCGTAAAAACAAAGAAGAAGAAGGCCTTCCCCTCCCTTCCCCTCTCGCTTTGCTTAGGCTCTCCTGCAAACAATTGGGCGGTGACTGCTTTAATGTGCACTCAGGTCATGCAGGAAGCTGCGAAAATAGCTCTTGAGCAGAAAAACAAAAGGAAAAGATCTCGAGGGTTGTCTGCTCCTGCGAAGGACCTAGAAACAAAGTGATCGTGTGGATCGAAACCCCAATATCTAATATAGATTGAATTTAATTCAATCTCCTCCTCGTCCTCCTCTTTTGTCGATATTTACCGTGACTCAATGTCGGCCTTATTCTTATTCTTATTTTAGACCCGACGCTGTGGAAACCGGCTCTGTCGGTGACAGGTGTGAAAATATGATTGGGATACAAACGGGCACTGCGTGTGAGTGCCAATGATCTCTGGTCTCTGGTCCACCGGCTTGACCTGAAAAGATTCCCCACAAACGCAACCAAAGAGGATGGTCGCATTAGTCTTAAAGGTTGTGCTTCTCCTAACATTGAACGTGATGGCCTTGGTGAAATCTAAGACTTGCCATAAGAAGCACCCTCTTGATTATGATTCCACAGTCAAGTGTGCTTTAGGAATATTTTTTTGTCCAAAAACAATACTAGAAAATATATTTAAGAGATTGCCTGTGTGTATATGTTTGTCATAGTGTGTATATATGGTTTTAGAGTAAGACTCATAATTCTTTTCATTTGAGTAAGACTCTGAATTCTTTTGATTTATTAAAAGGACGATATGCACCGTTCCGTGCCCTCTTACGTCGTTTGCCTCCCACCGTTTGAGTCCATTCCCTTCTCCCTCGTTGGCAAACAATGCTCGTCAGTTAAGAGTTATGTACTTGCTCCGTACATAATTGATGGATATATGCAGTTCTATGGATGGGTATCGACATATCAGCTACCCGATGGATGTCCATTATCTCATAAGATATAGATGGATGCAACATGTGTTAATGCCATGTAAATTTAAATTTTGAATTTCTTCAAGGCGGGATAGATTTAGATTTGAATTGTCCTACCCATTCATTCAATTTGATTTCTACCTAGACTGAAGAGAGTCGATTCTGGCCATAAGTAATATGTAGCAGCTCGTTCATGTTATTTCCAAATTTTTGAGAACACTATTGAAGACATTTGGCAATCCGTGGACAGCAGAGATGAGATATGTGTCAACCGTGGACAAGAATTTCATTTTGCCAAGGGTTTTCTTCCTGTGGAGGTTTCTGGCACCAGTAAACATTCCGGCCATTTAATTTGCTAGCCAAAATTGTTCTTTCTTGTAGGTCGTATCAAATTTCTTGCAGGTTTTGTGTCAATTTCTTGGAGGTTCAAATCCTGAGTGATACAGTTGTGGTTGCTGTGAGTTTAATGGTGTGAATATTCCTTTCTGTCTAGGGTTTTCACCATGAGCTTTTATAATTGATACCTAGATAGTAAAGTATTTGTCACCTTTTCATAGCCACACAAATATTAAATTTGTACTCCTTTGTTGGAAGAAGCAAGTTAGTGAAGCTTTCTGAGTCGGTAAATCTTGTATGTTAAACTAATTTTATCTTGATTTCATCAGGTAGATCGGTTACTAACGCGTTTCAATTTGGTTTTTGATACTAGTAATTGTTCCAGCCATTTAATTTGCGAACCAAAATACTCTTTTTTTTCATGCAGGTTGTATCAAATTTCTTGAAGGTTTTGTGTTAATTTCTTAGAGGTTCAAAACGCTAGTGATGATTTTGTGCTTGAGGTGAGTTGAATGGTGCAAAGATTTCTTTCCACAGACAGCTCCGAGTGTTTCATTTTGTGGAGGATTTTAGTTATGCAGAGGGTTTTCAACCAGGGTTTTATATCAAGTAGGTAGGCTACCAACGCATTTCAATCAAGATTGATTAAGCTGAATGGCCCCAAGCAAAGCATTCTTTCTGTACTGAGGTTTGTTGACACGGTGGAGAGAGTGTTTTGTGATGCTTCGGTAATATTGTATTTTGTAATTGATATTTTTATTGGGATAATAGCAGTAAGACATTTTTTCCCTGGAAAATGACATATATAAATCTATTTATAACTAGCAACAACCTCATTTTCAAATGTGGTTGATATTCGCCGATTGGCGTATATCAACCATGACCACACATTTAAAAGTGGTTGATATTAGCCGATCGACGAATATCAACCACATTTAAAAATGTGGTTGTTGCTAGTAGACAACCGACCGACAAAGAAATAACGAAATTAAAATTTTAATAAAAATGTTATTTCAAAATAAAAATGAAAAGAAATGCATATTAAGTTAAAAAAAAAAAAATTTTTTTTTATTAAAACATATTAAAATAAACTAAAGTAAATTAAATAAAAAATAATTAAAGAAATATTAAAAGAAATTAAATTAAAAAAATAAATAAAGTAAAATAAAGAAATAGAATAAAAGTAAAGTAAGTAAAAATAAACTAAACTAAATTAAAAGTAAAGTAAATAAAGTAAAGTGAATAAAAGTAAATAAACTAAAGTGAATAAAAATAAATTAAAAATAAATCAAGAAGAAAATAATTGTTATTAAAATTAATTAAATAAATGTAAATAAAGAAAAATAATGGTAAGCTAACCCAATTAAAGTCAACCAACTAAAGTCAACCAACTAAAGTCAACCTTTATGACTATGGTTGACATTTGTTTTCCCATGGTTTACTTTGGTTGGCCATGGTTGAACCATGGTCAACCATGGTTAACTATGGCCATGGTTCAACTATGGCCACCCATGACGAACGAATTAATATTAATTATTATTTTTATAATAATTAATATTATTAAAGACTAATATTTATTAATAATAATATATTTATTTAAATGACAATAATTTATTTATAGTTAATAAATAAATTTAAATATTTGTAATAAATAGCAAATACCTATTTAAATATTAAATACTAAATAAATAAATTAAATTAAATAAGAATTAAATTAGTAATTAAAAGATATATATTAAAATTATATAAAAATATATATTGGTCATTACTCACCATGGTTGATAATGGTTTACTATGGTTGACCATGGTTGACTATAGTTTCCCATGGTCAACCATGTTCATGGTTGATAATAGTTGATTATGGTTTATCATGGGAAACCATAGTCAACCATAGTCAACCAAGGGCAACCATGGTTGTTCATTACTGTCAACCACATGTCGACCATGTGGTTGTTAAAATATATGTTAATATTATATAAAATTATTTATCGGCCATTATTGACCATGGTTGACAATGTTTTGAAATGTTTGGTATGGTTGACCATGGTTGACAATGGTTTCCCATCATTGACCATAGAGTTAACCATGGGTTACCATAGTGACCATAGCCATAGTCAACCATAGACAACCATGGTCAACCATGGATTGACCGTGGTTGGCCATTATTGTCAACCACATGGTGACCATGTGGTTGTTAAGATATATGTTAATATTATATAAAAATATTTATTGGCCATTACTCACCATGGTTGACCATGTTTGGAAATGTTTGGCATGGTTTACTATGGTTAACCATGGTTTCTTATGGTTGACTATGGTTGTCCATGGTTGACCATGCTCAACCATAGTCAAGCATGGGAAATCATAGTCAGCATGTTTGGAAATGTTTGACATGGTTTACTATGATTTACCATAGTCAAGCATATTTAACCATGGTTAAACAAAGTCAACCATTGTCAACGGTAGTCAACCAATGGTAGACCAAAGTGAACCATATGGTTGACCATAGTTGACCATGGTTAATAATTAAAATATAATTAATTTTAACAATCGTAGTTGGTTATTATTATTATTATCAAGTCATATCAATGATTCAACCATATCAACCATGGTCAACAAGATGGTTGACTTTGCTACATTTATAATTAATAATGTGATTGTGGTAGTACTTAAAATTTTGCTCCATTCGAAATCGACATAAACATAAATGAGTTACATATGAATAAAAATTTTAAACTTTATGAATTACACGATTACAAGCTATAAATTTAAGCTACTCCATTATAAACATTACACTACGCTTAAATTTAAGTTGTGCTTGTCATTACAAACATAAATGAGTTACATATGAATAAAAATTTCAAACTTTATGAATTACACGATTAAAAACTATAAATTTAAGCTACTCCATCATAAACATTACACTACGCTTAAATTTAAGCTGTGCTTGTCATTACATGATAAAAGAAGACGACCCTACTATTTTCCTTTGCTCATAAAAGAAGACGACCCTACTATTTTCCTTTGCTCATAATCGTTGACCTAATAGCAGGAAAGTTTTCTCAAATTGCCACAAAATGCAGAATCTGATTAATATGAAAAACCCACTTGTCTTGTGTAAACAACGACGTAAGGGCAATGGAGTTCTAATTCGAGAAAGAGGCACTTAAGCTTCATTATCCCATTCCTCCTACACTCGATTTCGTGAGACATTAAATGAAAGCCGTAGAAATTAGTACTGTTTACTGAAGTTTCCATGGATGTTTGAGAGAAAAATAAATCATGTTAGTGTTAGTGAGATAACTAACTTACTTTTCATTATTTTAATAAAATGTTTTATTTTTTTTTATAGATTAAGAAATCTGATGAGAATGGATATCTCATATATGAATAAAGTAAATAATTGAATAAAGAAATCTGATCATAATTGATATCTAATATATGAATAAAGTATAACTGAATAAATGTTGAACAAAGATTTTTATAAAATATTTATAAAACATTTAATTACTTTACTTTAATCTTTTATATTCATTATACATTTTTTTGTTTTTTGTTTTCTTATTGTTAGAGGATTAAAAAAATGGTTAATTTTTGGTGTGAACATGTACATATGTTCCATCTCTCTATAGTCCATCTTCCATCTAATTTTGACTTTATATGGCTATTATATGGGTAAAATACCATGAATTTCCCCTTCCATTAGCTCATCGATTATTTGCATATGCTATGTGGCATTAGTCCTTTTTCTTTGTTGTTTTGTTGGGATGCAATTAAAATTGATTAGCTCATCGACTATTTGCATATGCTATGTGGCATTAGTCCTTTTTCTTTGTTGTTTTGTTTGGATGCACTTAAAATTGATTGCATTGATATTTGAATGTCAATGACTCATTACTAATCATACATCTCCAATTTAATAAGCTTTTGGTCATGACAAAGCTACTCCAATTTAATAAGCTATTGGTCATGACAAATATATTTTATGGAGAAAATTGTGAAGCTTCCTACTTCCTCCTTAGGGTGACTTACCCTAATTCTCTATGGAAGTTCAATAATATGTACTCTTTATGGAACTTTACATTCAATAATCTGTACTCTTTATGGAACTTTACATTGTTATAACTCATTCCACTTGGAGGTGCCTCTTGTTGAAATTATCAACTCATTGATGTCAAAATTCTCTTTAGAAGTGGGTATGTTGTTCCTACTAATTTAACCCACAAAGTACATAAATAACCATTGGCATGCCCCACTCAATGTGGAAATACATGTCACAACTTTTGTTGTAGTATAAAATTGAGATTTAGTACATGTTGTCCATAATGGTTATACATTTCTCTACTAAGGTGTATAGTTTAATAGACTCCTACCTTCTCCTTGGAGGATTCACTTCTCTATGGAAGTTACCTTGATTTTCATTATCCATGATGGAATTCATTCCTTCAAAATGCCAGTTATTCTAGTTATTCCATTATTGTAGCATCTGTGTGAATCAATAATTGATTTAAGCTCTTAAGGCTTACTCTTGTGGAGTTGCAACTTACTTGGAGTGCTTACATTTACAACTTACAAATTGGTGCTTTTAACCTCACAAGTAGTGAATATAGAACATACCCCAATAGATAAATGACAAATAAATGAAATATTACTAATCTTGAAGAATGAGTGTTTCTATCACCTTAAAATATACAATATTATTTTTCCTTGTGCATCTCATGGCTATAAGGACTAGGCATTGCTCCAATATTTAGTGGTTTCCATTTCTTCTTCATGCAATTCTCATCGATGTTGTGCACTCTACTAAAAGAATCAACAGTTTACAACTCTAATCTAGAGTTGCTTCCTGTCTTGTTTTTCTACTAAAAGATCCATTTGGCATTCATGCTAACTTTCTTTTATCCAATGCATCATCCTTTTCCCCAAATTCCATTCTTTGATGTAATGGCTCAATGAATGTGGTGCGTCTACCTTACAAGTTATTTTTTTTTGTCATGACTTTTATAGAACTCTCCAGTTATCCCCTTGCATCTTCTATTGTTACCATATTCAAATTTAGTGGTACATTCTTATCTTCATCCCATTTGGATCTAGGATGCTTTAACCTCTTTGGAGGTTTTTTTTCTATTCTTGTGTGGAGGTTGATATGGAGTATCCAACCTTTCTCCTTCCTATATGCATGCATATTGTAGGGAGAGGAATGATTCTTGTGATTGTTGGGAGAAAATTCCTCTCCAACTTGTTGGTGCAACATTAGCATTCTTATGCTTCTATATCCCATGATCTTCATACTAAGTAGGGAGATGATTGTTTCAATATTCTCTTACTTGAGTACCTTGGCCTCCTGTTTCAAGGTTTCTTTGACCAATACATGGAAATACAATGGTTACTCAATCAACACATCAAACATGTATATAAAAATAAATATTATTTCACCTTAATACATTCCCTTTTCTTAAAGAAATAACAAATGACTATACATTGGAACTGTGTGTACCTGTCATCCCATTATGCCTAGTCACCTCCTTTCTCAACCTTACAAGGATAAGATTTTGAAGATATGCTTATATTAAAAAAAATATATCCTCTTTGGGACTTGCACAACATTAAGGGAGTGATAAAATGTTTAGTTTTTCCTTGCACAATGTTCGTTCGTTGCATTTTCTAAATTGGGTTTTTGGTTGATACTTTTGTTGAATGCTTCTCTATCTTCAAAAACGCTTCATCACAATTATTACGACTCTTTGGAATATTTATACATTCTCCTTGATCCTTTATAAATTTCATGGTGTTTCCTATTCCTTTGGAATTGATCACACGACATGCTTTTTATATTTGACATCTCAAAATATTCCATTTTTTGGGTTGTATGGGATTAATCTTGAAATTCAACTACAAAACCAATATATTAGATACCTTTATTCCAAGGCTAGAATAGAACATTAACCATATTCTTCATGTCTTGGCATGCTTGCCAAAACTGTACACTTCATAACTGATTTCCTCAACATCTTGAAGTTGATTCCTTTGGTGTAATTGTAAAAGAAATGAAAAGATTCATTATATGAAATTTTTAATGAAGAAACAACACTTAATTATGTGCTTATCCACATACATCTTAGAGGAAATATCAGTATCATTCAAGTATTTAATAATTTTCTGTGTTGTTTTTAAGATGTGAACTTTTGTTGGGTATGTGCTTATCAATCCTGTAATTGTCACTATGTCGAAAAAAATATCAACATTTGTTCCAGAGCATTTACTTACGATCTATTTGAAGATATAACTTTCTTCAATGTACTAAGGTACTCCAGTTTAACCAGCTAGATGGAAATCACAATTTTTAATTTGATTTTTGTGACACTAGAGGTTTGTCAATTAAATATCAAGGTGGTTTTTTAGTCCCATATGTGCTAGGTAGGTCTATAAATGCCAACAAAGTTGCATTCTACATGGTCAAAAGACAAATGTGAAATCAAGAGTATCTTTAAAGTTTAACCATTCCATTATGGAATAAACAAAATTTGGATTAAATCTCTTGAAGCGTTGACATACCATACACCTTTCAAATTGGCCTATGGACAGGAAACTGTCATGCCTATGGAGTACATTGTACCCAGCTTGCGAATAGCTGCATTTACAGGCATGGAAGATCAAGAGACATTAGAAGAAATGCTTCTACACTTGGTTGGATTGGAGGAAGATCGCTTCATCGCAGGTTTCCACCACCAAGTGCAGAAAGAAAGAGAAAAAGCATGGCATGATCGCCATATCAAGAACAAGTCCTTTTAGGTAGGTGACCTAGTCCTCCTGTATGATAGCAAGTTTATGAAATTTCCTGGCAAATTTAAAATGCATTGGCTTGGCCCATATACTGTTATGCATGTTACTAATGGTGGCGCAGTTCAGTTAGCCACGTTAGCTAGATATAACTTACCAGGTTTGGTGAATGGAAGTAGACTAAGACCCTATCAGGATAGACCTACTTCGCAGGACCCTCAGTGATCAGAAGAGAAGGAAATTTCTAAGTGTCAAGTACAGTTGAAATTGGGCACTAGAAAGTCAAAAGAGTCTCTACACAGTTTTGGTCCAATACGCGAAGTTTGATGAAAAGAATGCACTAACCGCGCAGCACTAGTCGAGAAGTGAAGCGACGCGGATGAAAATATATATATATATATATATATATAAATATAAACACAAGAGAAAAAGAAAACAAAAGAAATGAAAAGAGAGCGTAGTACGAAGCTCAAAAGGTAGTTGCGTAGATAAAAAAAAAAAAGGACGAAAACTTCAAAAGGAAGAAGAATGACACCGGGAAGTAACCGCGTCGAGAGTAGTGAAAAACCGCCGTGCAGTTTGACGCAACGCTCTAAGAAACTAGCCATTGAAATGTCGATCGGAAAACTAGCCGTTATACAATGATTTTGCTGATGACCGCTTGAGCATTTAACGCAAAAATAGTCGTTCTGAAGCAGTTAATGAAGGAAAGGACGCGAATCCTCAACGAATTTGGCTAATGGATATGCCATTTAATGCTTTTCTAACCATTGATGGGTGTGGCTAAGGGTCAACTGTGCCTATAAATACTACTAAGTCTAGACTCGTGGGTGTTACTGAAACTCTGAAATTTTTTCCCACGATCCATAGTTGCCATCTTTTAACAGTTTGTGCTGAGTAATCCCATGAGTATACAGAAGAAATTCTAGTGAATTTCCAATGAATCTACCATTGATCAAGAGTTCACAGTTGCGTAGGTTGTGAGGGTGTTTAAGCATAGAGGGATTGAAGGGTTGATGAGAACCCTCTGCTAGGAAGGTTATTACAAAACAAGGTCAAGGTTCACGTCGTTCCCCACGACATTCCACAGTTATGCAAGCCAAGGGAAAGGAATCAGTGGTCGAGAAGACAAAGCCGAAGATGATGAGCTCCAAGCTAATAGAAGTTCCACTCGGTGATAAAGAAATCCCATTGACTCTGACCCCTGAGTATATCTCTCCACGTGCACAGGATGCACCAACCCTGAAGCTCACGAGGAATGCGAAGTACGAAATCCTGCTTCCACCAATATCCAAGCATTGTAAACCAGAAGCCAATCTGTTGGAAAAGCTCATGGGCTGTAAGTTCGAATATTACAACTTACTGCAACAGCAGAGGGATCCAGACAAGCCAAAGTACCCACAATTTCATCTAGATAGATATATGTGGTGGAAGAATGAGGTGAAGGGAAATTATGTGCTGGTCACACAGAGTTGGCTATCTCAAGTAGTGGAATCAGGGTTGCTGAACATGTTGCGGCTCCTGCAATTCGACCGGAGCCCAGAGCTTAACGTGGTGGTGCGCAAACTCATATCGCACACACACCAAGGCTACCTTTGGATGGATAGGAATGTCGACCTAAACATAGAATTGATCCATCGAATCATAGGTCTAAGCAAGCGAGGTGAGGACCCTAATAAGTTCTTTGTCGAAAAAATCCAGGAATAAGGAAGTCGCCGCGTAGATGAAGTAGGCACATTAGATTTTGAAAGGGAAAAGAGGATTCATCATGGACAATATAGCTGATGCTACTACGCGGTTCGTAACACAACTGCTAGTAGGAAAAAATAATGAGAAAGGAAAAGACCTACGGAGAGTACCATCCGACGTAGTGCTCCTTGGTGCGAAGGCCGCGTAGGCGAAAGATTCAACTAGTGTTTAGTACTTACTGAACGAGTTTCTGGAGGATGTCCGCGAAACTCAGGTCCATGGCGTTTTCTTCCATTACAACTGGTTGATGGCATTAATTGAGTTTGTAGGTTGGAAGGACCCAAGGCACTATGTTGGCCTTAACACTGCCAACAATGACTGTAGAGGACCAAGGTACGCGAATCTTTGGGGTGAACTTGATGCCATAAAGACAACACGCGTTGAATGAAGTACCACACATACTATGAGCAGCTGTGCGATGTCATTATTCGCACACCACACATATCCAAGTAGGTAACATCCAAATATATTCGTACTTTGAATTTTTATGCTAACATGCACTCCATCTACATTTCAGCAAAGGCGCAGAAAACTGAACCCAGAATGGTTCCAAGGGAACTATCACATGGATGAACCAGATATCGACTTCATCATGAAGGAATGGATAGATGAATGGAAGGTCGAAGGACCTATGATCATCAATAGTGACTTCCGAAGAAAGTAATCCAATTCCAACACTGATTGTCGAAGAGTCACCATCAGGGAAAAGGAAGGAGCCCGGAAGCTCAGTACTAGAAAAAGTCCAGAAAAAGGAAGCACAAGGATTCAAAGGGCCAGTCAGAAGGGAAGCTGCATGATGACGATTATTCCATGATCGCATCCTCGATCACCGCGCATCTAGAAGATGTGTTGAACCTGAAAGATAGTAAGGATGAGGCGATCTAGGAAAGTTTACAGAAGAATCTCACCACACTACAAGGCATAACAGAGAATTTTGAGCAAGTCCAGCATGACTTGGCCTTGCCACGAGAATCAGAATTAGAAGGAAGGTCAGGGGACACTTCGCAGCCAAAGGAAACACCTCTAGCCTTGACCTTGCCACCAAAATCATGCATAGTCAAAATTGACCCGTTAAGCGTAATGTTACCGCGCGAACAATTAGCTAAGGGCATGCAGGACATAGAGCATGTGGACATCGACATTGCGATGTTGCCACTAGAGGGCCTACACAATCTGCACTTGCAGGTTGTCGAAGATATCCATGATAGAAGTGTGGCCGCTTTGAACCAACACCATCAATTACAAGAAAATTATAAGAAGCTGCAGGAAGCAAGCTTGAAGAGAACTAAGGCACTCGAAGCTGAACAGGACCACCGAAGAAGAATAGAGCAGACTATGGCTTCAATCTGCGTGGAGCTACTAGAATGGGAAGAGCAGCCAAAGCTCGTGGATACTATCCTTAAGATCAACTCGGTAGTCAACGATCTTAACATTGGAATGAAAGACATGGAGACTGATTATCAAGCAAATATTGCTGCCTTGGAAGCTCAGAATAAGCTGAAGACACCACCAGATCAGGCTGAGCTCAGAGTAGTAGAAGCGAAAGCAACCGCAAAGGCCATATCCAATGAAGTAGCAAAATGTTGAACCTTGCTGGATGAAGCTACGAGAATGTTTACTACGCTGCAAGACGACCCTGAGCTGTTATAGGTCCAAACCAGTTTGCAAGAAAAGCAGGCAACGTTAGACGCTTTGAACGCGGAGATGAAGACCCTGCTACCAGGAGACAGACTTCGCAAATTTCCAAAAGTTAAAGAATTAAAAAGACAACTTGTATTATTAAGAAAATAGGAGGCTGAACTTGGAGATAAGTCACAGCCCCTGCAAGAGGAAGCCCATGAATTGACGCAGAAGATTGAAGAAAAATTGAGGGAACTCCGCGATGCATAGGATTCAGTGCAAGAGCAAACTCAGGATGAACTAACACCAAATGTGTTGGAAACCATCAAAGCAATTGAAGAGGATGCGAAGGATATGATTGCTAAGTTGAGCACAATAGATCAGGAGTTAGCTGCTAAAATAGCTCCGCTGGAGGACAAGCAGATCATGGAACCAGAAGTAGAAAGTGGCTCGGGGATGAGCCACATGTAAGTGTTAGGGGCCTGTTGGGCCTAGACTAAGTAATGAATTTTTGTACAAGATAGTTTTGGAGATGATAAGTTACAGCACAGCTTAGATGAATCCAGTTTTGGCAAGACAGTTTTGAGGAGCTGCGTAGTTGAATGCAGCATAGTATCGACAGGGTAGGAACCGTGCAACTGAGCACCAATTCCGCGAAGTGCTAGTAGGGCACCTATTTTGGGTAAAGAATGTAAGGGAAGTTCAAGCTGCGAAAGCGACCTATTTTGTCGAAGTACTCCATGATTCCCAGCAGGCGGGTAAGGAGTAGTGCAGAAGGAAAGCGACCAGTCACACAAGTAGAGGCAGCATGATGTGAATCGACTGCACAAAGCCATTAGAGAAGGAACAGAGGGGTGAAAGTGACCCATCGGCATGCACTCGACAGGGGGGAATTAAAACGACATGACCACACACAGAAGGATGGCCACGATGGAGAAGTCACTATCAGAGCCTAGCAGTCCTGGTTAGCGAAGTAACCATGATAGTTTTGGGTAACCTTAGGGTTTTGGCCCACTTGATTGTAAAGACGTGACCTAAGGGCACGATCTATAAAAGGGCACATCCTGTAAGGGAAAGGGTTGAATAATCTCTACTTGTGAATTGCTAAATCTTGAGTAATACTTGTTTTGCATTGCTGAATGCTATTGTAAAGGCTCTGCAGCTACGTGCACAGAGACCTACTGAGAGAGACGAGAGTCTGTAGTTGAGTGCACAGACTGGAACTATTGTACCCTTCCCAAAGATAATACAACAATAGTTCCTGTGGATGTATCTCCCATCCTGGGGGTGAACCAAGTTAAATTTTGTGTTATGTGATTGCTTATGTGTTGAATCTGTGTATTTGCTTATGTTGAATGGTTAAGATCTGGTTTATGAGCTTATGTGTTCTTACTTTTATATTTATTCGCCATAAGGATGATGAATGGGAGTAATATGTTAAGTATCAACAAATGTGAATGAATGTTAAATGCATAAGTATTTCTAAGTCTGTCGAATGCATGAGTCAATCCAGTAAACACTTAGTCCGCGAATTCGGTATAGTGCGATTCCCTGAGCGCAACTCTGGAAGTGCACAGTTACGTCATTATTGTCATAGTGTATAAGTTCGCAAGGGTTCAACCTATTATGCTTGTAGAATGCGTCTTGTTACACTAAATAAGACCTATCAAGTTGTATAAGTTTGTAAGAGGAAGCACAGTCTCTGTGGCGTTGTCCTATCATCGAGAACCATCCCCCATCATGCAGGCCTTGGATGTGCGATAGTCTAAGTGTTAGTCATGAAGCAATGGAACTTCGCGCAGTTCGAAATCCACAGCGCGGGTCCTGTAGCGCGCTGTTTGCTAGCTCTGTTTAAACACTCATCACCTGATTGTGGAAACTTGATTCCGCAACCTCCCCATTGCTTCACCTCGGGTGAGACCTCAGTCTGTTCGCAGATTGTTGCCGAAAGGGCCGATGAAAAGGGGTTTTGTTGGTTCCTCAAACCGCGCAGAACCTGGGTCTTTGTATAAAACCTCAATAACAGTCTAAGAAACCAACAAACTCAAATGGGAATTAGGTATAGGATCACAAAACAATAAAAATAAACATGAATGCAAAAATGAAAAGAAAAAGAACACAATACAAGAGAGACACCAATATACATGGTTCACTCTATATGGGATACGCCCATGGAGAAACAACCATTCCTTCCTTTATTTTGTCTAGAAAAATGAAGGGATAAAACTCACAGCACATCCACTGCAACTTCCTCTTCAATCTCCCACAATCTCATCCTCAATCACATTGCTCTCTCATAGTATACAACAATAATACAATGCCCTCATTAAAAAAGAGGTTTTTTTTGTAGGAAAAAAAGGAAACAACATAACTTCTATTGTCAGATATGTGACCTAATGATGAATGATCTAAATTAAATACAAAATCACAATATTTTACAAGACATTTTCCCAAAAATTTATCTTCAATGGGGCTCCAAAATATGTATTTTCTCCCCTGGACCCCCTGGAAACAAAAGTGGGGCAGACTAACCCCCCCATCGATATTTGGGATCCAAACATAGTTGAAACAAGTCCTATAAATCAAGAAGATACTCAAGCACCAAAATGAACAACGGGAAGGACCCATAATAGTATCACTAGTCTTAAATATTTAGGTCTAACTAATGATCATCTAAATGTTTCAAAAGAGGTTTGTTTGTGTAAAAACATATGCAAAGTAATATTGGCAAGTTGAAAAAGTGTTGATGTATATGTAACTTCGGAATGTATTTCATCTGTGTATTATATATATATTTATTGTACCCTTATAAGAGATGTGTTATTCCTCTATAAGGAAGTGTCGTCATGTGGATTGACAAGTGTCGCAAGTGTGTGTACTTGCCGATGGGTTATTAGACCACCTTATGGGGTCGGCCCTAATTAATATATAATATAATGTGGATGTATCTAAGTAGACAAGTTGGCCCCAGTAGGTCACTAGGCAAAAAGGTGAGTATAAATAGAGATAGGAGATCTCTATTTTACTCACTCGGAAAAGTAACTCACTCTCTCTCTGAAAAGTGGCGCACTAGTGAGGAGGAGGAGGATCATCTGCTAGGAGACTATCTCAGTGTTATTTTGGTTGAGCCATTGCTCTCTCTATCTCTGAGGAAGTTGTGGGGTTTTTCACCTTAGGGTTTTCCCCACGGAAACTCTGTGTCTCTTGTCTCTATGCTTTTGATTCTTGTGATGCTTGTGATTCTTGTCATATTATGATTGTCATGCATTGATATACTGTAGATGTTATTCTCTCAGCAAAGATCCTATAGTATTGTGATTTAATACTAAAAATTTAACATGGTATCAGAGCTTAACTGAGAAGAAGACATTTTGCAGTGACGGAAGCTTGTATTCTTTGTTTATTGGGTTTCTCTCCACAGATTTTTGAAATTCAGTATAGTATATTGGATCTACTCATCAAGGCGCATCTATCTGTCCAATCAGAATTCAGTTCCGAGCATTTTCAGATTTGGCCCTAAAAATCAGGGTTTCCACAAAAATAGGAATTTCTGGAAACTGAAGGAACATCTGGAAGCTCCTTGCAAAAATCAAAGGTTAGAGCTTTGGATCGAGATTTTTGGCTGGGTAGATCTCCGGGAAACTCAAACCCTAATTCAGGGCTCTCCCCAGTGAACCCGGGAGGACAAAAAGGTAATTTTGAAGGGCAAGACTTTGCTGATCTCAATTTCTGAATGTACTAGGCTGATCAGCTCTCCAAGGCGCATCTTTCTATCCTTTTGGAAATTTGAAATTCACATTTTGAATTTTTAGGGTTTCTCTGACAAACCCTAATCCGGGACCAGATCCAGTTTTCAGCAATTCAAGTGGTAAGTCCTAAATCCTTTCTATTTCCATTTGAAGTACTCTTAAAAGATGTCTCTCCACACCAAGCTTGAGGATAAGCTTGAAGGGGCTGATAACTTCCGAGCCTGGAAGTATAGGATTGGATTAATCCTGGAAGAGAATGAGTTGGACTCATATGTGAAAGAAGACATCCCTATCCCAGAGGATGAAGAAGCCAAGGCATTGCACAAGAAGAACTTGGTCAAGGCAAATAGAATCATTGCTGATTCTATCAAAGACCATCTCATACCTCATGTGTCTTCTCTTAAGACACCCAAAGAGATGTTTGAATCTTTGACCAAGCTATTTGAAGGAAAGAACATAAATCGAAAGATGACCCTGCGGAACCAATTGAAGGCAGTGAAGTTTCAGAATGGAGAAACCATTCAATCTTACTTTTCAAGGGTCTCCCAGATCAAGGAACAATTAGAAGCAGTAGATGAAATGGTGGAGAATGGTGAAGTGGTGATGACCACTCTAAATGGCCTACCCAGGTCATGGGATTCTTTTATTCAAGGAATTTGTGCAAGGAAGAAATTGATCTCCTTCAATAGATTGAGGGAAGAATGCTCTCAAGAAGAAGCTAGACTTATAGCTCGTGAGGAAAAGATGGGAGGAGAAGATCAAGCTCTTGCAGCTCACACCAAAAGAAGCAAAACCAAGAAGGATCACTCTCACCACAAAAGATTCCATCAAAAGAGTAAGAAGGACCTAAGATGCTTCACATGCAATGAGAAGGGTCACTTTGCTTCAGATTGTCCCAAGAACAAAAGGGATAATAACAACAACTCTAGTAAAAAGAAGAAGGGCAGCAAAAGAAGGTTTCATGCTCATGCTACCGAAGATGATGAACCTCCAAAGAAGAAGGCTAGGGCAGAAAGTAGTAGTGATGATGACTCATCAAGTGAAGAAGAATATGTTCTAATTTCTGCTCTTACAGGTACCATCTCCCATGGATGTAATGATTGGTTGATTGATAGTGGGGCTTCCAAACACATGACTGGGTTTAAGGAATCCTTTGTGAACCTATCTGAACATGAATCACCTCATAAGGTGAAACTTGGGGATGATTATCAATACCCAATCAAAGGAAGTGGTGAAGCCTCCTACAACCTAGATTCTGGAAAATCTCTAAAGATGAAGGAAGTCCTCTATGTACCTGGGCTCAAGAACAACTTACTCTCCATCTCTGCATTGGATGCAAAAGGTATGAGGGTTGCATTTGTGGATGGCCAAGTCCTAATGTGGCCAAAGGGAAAGACAATAGATGATGCAGTAGTGATTGGAGAGCAAGAGGGAGGACTGTATAAATTGAAGGGACATCCTGAACATGCCATGGTGCATGAATCCATGGAGCCAATTGAACTTTGGCATAGAAGACTTGCTCATATGCACTATAGGGCACTTCCAATTGCAAGCAAGGCAGTAGAGGGTCTTCCTGAAATCAAGACCAAACATGAAGGTGTTTGCAAAGGATGTGCAAAAGGTAAGAACATTAAGAAGGATTTCCCAAGCAGTGAAAGCAAGGAAAAAGACATCCTGGAAATCATCCACTCAGATGTATGTGGCCCTATGTCATCCAGCTCCCTGAGTGGGTATGTTTACTATGTATCATTTATCGATGACTTCTCCAGGAAGACTTGGGTATACTTCTTGAAGGGAAAAGATGAGGTGCTTGATAAATTCAAGGAATTCAAAACCTTGATGGAGAATCAAACTGACAAGAAAATCAAGACATTCAGATCTGACAATGGTGGAGAATTCACCTCAAATGACTTCAAGAAGCTTTGCAGTGATTCAGGGATTAAGAGGGAGTTGACTGCTCCTTATAATCCTCAGCAGAATGGAGTTGCAGAAAGGAAGAACAGAACTATCATGGAAGCAGCAAGGGCAATGTTGCATGACCAGGATCTTCCTATGCATCTATGGGCAGAAGCAGCTAGAATAGCTGTATATGTGCAGAACAGAACACCCCACAAGATATTGGACAACAAGACACCAGAAGAGGTCTTTTCTGGTAAGAAACCTGAAGTCAGCCATCTCAGAATATTTGGTTGTCCAGTATATACTCATGTCCCAAAAGAAAAGAGGACTAAACTAGATCCTTCAGGAAAGAAGGGCATCTTTGTGGGTTATAGTGAAAGCTCGAAGGCTTACAGAATATACTTTCCAGGGTTCAAGAAAATTGATGTCAGTAGGGATGTAACATTTGATGAAAACTCAGCATTCATCAAATCAAGAAAGGCACCTACCGAAGTTTATGAAGAACCTAAGGAAACAAGATTTCAGGACACTACCATGACTGAAGCAGTTCCAGAAACTGTTCGTGAGTTTGAAGATCCACAAGAACCTATAGATCCACCCCGTGAGGATAACTCTCACAAGAGGAAACCTGTATGGGCTAGAGAGCTCATTCATGATGCAGAAAGATTTGGCATTCCAGAAGAAGAACATGGAGCAAAGAAGAGAACCAGATCACACACCAGTTATGTTGCTTTACTCTGTGACATTATGAACAAAGAGCCTTCCAGTTATGAAGAGGCAGCAGAAAAGAAAGAATGGAAGGATGCTATGGTTGAGGAATACCAATCAATAATGAAGAATGATGTTTGGGATGTTGTCCCAAGACCTAAAGAGAAGTCTGTTGTGACTTCCAAGTGGATCTACAAAATCAAGCACGCTGCAGATGGCAGTGTAGAAAAATACAAAGCAAGATTCGTAGCTCGTGGTTTCTCTCAGAAAGAAGGAATAGATTATGAAGAAACCTTTGCACCTGTAGCCAGGTATACTTCCATCAGAACAGTACTTGCCCTGGCTGCAGCAATGAAATGGAAAATACACCAGATGGATGTCAAGACTGCTTTCCTGAATGGTGTAGTAGAAGAGGAAGTATATGTGGAACAACCACTCGGTTTTGAAATACATGACAGGGAGTCATATGTGTGCAGATTGAAGAAAGCCTTGTATGGCTTGAAGCAAGCTCCCAAAACTTGGTATGGTAGGATGGACAGTTTTCTATCTAGCTTGGGCTTTACCAAGAGTAAAGCAGATTCCAACCTTTACTATAAGGTTGAGGAAGGGAATCCAGTGATTTTACTCCTGTATGTTGATGACCTATTTGTGACAGGAGATGACAGACTGATTGCAGATACTAAGAGGAAGCTTGCAGCTGAATTCGACATGAAATATTTGGGAATGATGCACTATTTCCTAGGTAGGAGGTGTGGCAGAATGCAGGTGGGATCTTCCTTGGTCAAGGGAAGTACACAGTAGATATCCTGAAGAGATTCGGGATGATGGAGTGCAAGGCCATGGCCACACCGATGGCATCGAATCTGAAGCTTCTATGTGATGCTTCATCTGAGCCAGTTGATGTCTCTATGTATCGTCAGATGATTGGGTCCTTGATGTACCTGACGAACACGAGACCAGACATTTGCTTTGCTGTGAACATATTGAGCCAGTTCCTGACGGATTCGAGAAGTGTTCACCTGGTTGCTGTAAAGCATGTTCTGAGGTACCTGAAGGGTACAGTGGATTATGGGCTCAGGTATGAGGCGAATCAAAAGTTTAACCTGCAGGGTTATGTTGATTCAGATTGGGCTGGCAGTGCTGCAGATAGGAAGAGCACATCTGGGTGTTGTTTCAATATGGGATCAGGTGTGATCTCTTGGTTTAGCAGGAAGCAGTCCTGTGTAGCACTGAGTACAGCTGAGGCAGAGTATGTTGCAGCCTGTTCAGCTAGTTGTGAGGCAGTATGGCTACGGAAGCTACTGTATGAGTTATTTGATCTCCCGTTGGAGGCTACTGGTATTTTCTGTGATAACCAGAGTTGTGTGAAGCTATCCGAGAACCCAGTGTTTCATGACAGGTCGAAACACATAGAGATCAAATATCACTATATCAGGGATATGGTGCAGAGAGGAGCTGTGAAGCTTCTGTATGTTGTGACGGACGAGCAGATTGCAGATGTGCTGACGAAGCCACTAGCCAGAGTGAAGTTCGAGTACTTCAGAGAGAGGCTTGGCGTTCTTTAGATCGAGGACACTTCGAGGAAGAAGTGATGGACACATTTGCTGAAGCCATTCCAAGCATGTTGGAAGGAGGATCCTTCACATGGCTGTGGATGTAAGCGCTGGATAATGGGAATCAGGATGATGTTCTAGTTTCTGCTTGGATATGATCAGTTGGATCATTTATGTATGTATGCATCATGTTGGATGATGGATATGATCAGTTGGATCATTTATGTATGTATGCATCATGTTGGATGCTGGATATGATCAGTTGGATCATTTATGTATGTATGCATCATGTTGGATGTTGGATATGATCAGTTGGATCATTTATGTATGTATGCATCATGTTGGATGCTAGATATGATCAGTTGGATCATTTATGTATGTATGCATCATGTTGGATGTTGGATATGATCAGTTGGATCATGTGTATGTATTTTGTATATGCATCATGTTGGATGCTTGGACCATGTATCTGTATATGTATTAGGTGGATACATTGTATGATCAGGTGGATCATGTATGGTGATATGTATCATGTATCAGGTGGATACATTGTATGATCAGGAGGATCATGTATGATGATATGTATCAGGTAGATACTTGGTATGCATCAGGTGGATGCATTGATGATCAGGTGGATCATGCACCAGGATGTTGCAGTGATGATCAGGATGATCATGGATGATGAGCTTCAGGATGTTGCTCCAGATGACATGCAGCAGGACGTTGCAGTGATGATGATCAGGACGATCATGAGTACATCAGGATGATGTATGGTGAGTATCAGTTTGATACTCTGTGGCCGTGGATCAGGTTGTGCAGATGAGCATGTCTGGGAGATCCTATAGGTCGGAGTTGTGTACCCGTAACAGCCTGGGATGCTCTTTCGAGACATTGCTTTGGGAGGACATGTAATTTGTGCCCTGGGAGATCTCAGGTCGGAGTTGTGTACCTGTAACATCCTGAGATGCTCTTGCGAGGTTTTGTCCTATGGCATGTAATTTGGGCCCTGGGAGATTTTAGGTCGGAGTTGTGTACCCGTAACATCCTGAGATGCTCTTTCGAGGTTTTTCCATGACCACATGTAATTTGTGCCCTGGGAGATTTCAGGTCAGAGTTGTGTACCCGTAACATCCTGAGATGCTCTTGCTAGGTTTTGTGGTGGACCACATGTAATCTGTGCCCTGGGAGATTTCAGGTCGGAGTTGTGTACCCGTAACATCCTGAGATGCTCTTTCGAGGTTTTGTGGTGGGGTCACATGTAATAGCACCCTGGGAGATCCTACAGGTCAGAGTTGTGTACCCGTAACATCCTGGGATGCTCTTTCGAGGTTTTGTGACGCACGTAATAAGTCCTGAGGATTCCACAGTATGGCCAGTGATGACGAAGACCTGTAGGTGGTGGGCCTACATCCAGTATGAAAAAGGACTGGCTCTGTAGAACTTCCTATGGCGAGTAGAGTCAGATATTGGTTGAGATAGTAGCAGCAGTGACGATGATGATGACGATGCATCGATGACGATGATCCAGAGAAGAAGACTTGTCTAGCAGATCTGTGTCGAGAAATACCTTCCTAGTTAAGAGGGAGTGTTGATGTATATGTAACTTCGGAATGTATTTCATCTGTGTATTATATATATATTTATTGTACCCTTATAAGAGATGTGTTATTCCTCTATAAGGAAGTGTCGTCATGTGGATTGACAAGTGTCGCAAGTGTGTGTACTTGCCGATGGGTTATTAGACCACCTTATGGGGTCGGCCCTAATTAATATATAATATAATGTGGATGTATCTAAGTAGACAAGTCGGCCCCAGTAGGTCACTAGGCAAAAAGGTGAGTATAAATAGAGATAGGAGATCTCTATTTTACTCACTCGAAAAAGTAACTCACTCTCTCTCTGAAAAGTGGCGCACTAGTGAGGAGGAGGAGGATCATCTGCTAGGAGACTATCTCAGTGTTATTTTGGTTGAGCCATTGCTCTCTCTATCTCTGAGGAAGTTGTGGGGTTTTTCACCTTAGGGTTTTCCCCACGGAAACTCTGTGTCTCTTGTCTCTATGCTTTTGATTCTTGTGATGCTTGTGATGCTTGTCATATTATGATTGTCATGCATTGATATACTGTAGATGTTATTCTCTCAGCAAAGATCCTATAGTATTGTGATTTAATACTAAAAATTTAACAAAAAGAATGAAAAAAGTGTAAGTGCTTAGGTGGTGCACATTGTGGTTTATGTGTTTCAAGTGGTGGGAAATATTGTTTTGGTCGCAAGATTGTATGATGATGAAAAAGAAAAATACACACTCCTAAAGAATCTCACAAGGCTCAAGCAATTTGTAATAGCTAAAATTTCCTTTTGAATGTCACAATTGATAATGATTAAATCCATCGAGTAAAGAAAGTAAAGGTATAATAGAGGCAATTATGGAAAGGTATTCCCAAGGTGATGAAATATAAGGGGGCTCTCACTATCTATTTTAGGTGCCTTGCAATCCAACGAAATCCAATTGGTGGTAAATCTATGTTCGGTCACTAAGATACCTCTTTGTGAGTCATAGACAATGGGTTATTAACCTCACTATTTAAGTAACACATAGATTTAAATGAGTTTGGATACTGACATGGATTCCTCTACTTAACCTCAACATTGAAACCAAAAAATGGCATATCCCTTGTACTAGAAAAACAAAGTTGGTAGAAAGAATTTGAAGTTCCCTATGGAAAATTTTATGTTTCAAATGTTTGTAACCTTGGAGTATTAATAATTTGGATGTCTAAATCAAAGTTCCTATGCTAGTTTAATTATTGGTGTTTTCCAATGAGATATACTAGCCCTTTGTTTTCTACACCCTCTTGTGAGTTGAAATTAGCATACATCCATAAGCTAGTGATTTCCTTGAAGTACCATTCAATTACATATTATATTAAGGGTAAAATTTAAGACTACTTGCTTATATGCTAACTTTTATGTGCCAAGAATGACGTGGGGTTAATGATATTGAAAGATTGTTTGAAATGAAATGGAAAGAATGATAAACACATGGAAGAAATGTAATTGCCTTTTATCAATTCCTATTTCTCTAAGCGTGAGATAATTTAACAAATAAAGTAGTGACTGAAACAACCTATAATTATGGGAAAATTTATTGTTTAGGTTCTCACCCACTTAGAAAGAAAATCCACTTTAAAACCCCTCCTTTAACCCAATTGTCCAGGGTTAAATTATGAGATAGAGTGTGTACAAACTATGTAGTGTGTAGTTCCTAAAGTACACGACTTTGTTAACTAGGTATCACCTAGTAGTGAAAACAATTATTTTACAGTTGCATAGTTTTCTGAGAGTGTGTGAAAACATAAAATGTAAAAATTAAAAACCTTATAGTTGAGTGTTTGGGAAAAAAACAATCTAAACTACAATGGTAAGTGTTAGAAAGAAACAATTGATGAAGGAAAAGGTATTAAATTCAACGAGAGATTGGAATTTAGCATTTCACTCTAGTATGTCGTCATTCTTGCTATGTGTGATTTGGTGCAAGGAATGACCAAATGTACTCAATCATTAGATTGTAACTATTGAGGCATATAAAAAAGGAAAGTGTGAGTTATGTGAGTAGACAAAATAAATCAAATCAATCCCAACCATGCAATGAACTTAATAACTTAGTGGAGAAAAAAGAAGCAAACCTTGGGAATATATTCTTGATGAATTTCCTTTGATATGGAGCAAGGAGAGATCATTTCAAATGGAGAATTATCCTCAAATAAACTATAGACAATGACAATAAAGAAACAAAAATACACTTGTCCAAGAATATTAGAAAATCAAATGGTTATTAAAAAATCAAAAGAAGAATCTTACAACCATTTGAACAATATTTTGTGGGGAAAGAGACTTGCTTTGAATTAAAATATCAAATGGAATAACAAGATACAACGCTGAAAATTTTCACATAAAGGGAGTGATGAAGATGACCTCCAAACTCTCTCTTTGTGGGGTTATTTCCTTTATAGGTCTCTCTAAATAATTGTAGAAGGATTTTAGCAACATTTCCCATTATGCAATGGGAATTGGGATGGAAGTTTGAGAAGCAAAAACACTCATGAAGCATAGTGAAATGGATTGAAGCAATTGGACTTACAAACCCTGGTTAAGAAATTGTGCATAACATTACTCTTATTGAACCCTTGAAGTGTATGGAGTACTAAGCCTTCATTTGTAGATATTCCTAGAAGAATAAATGGAAGGAAATGGATTCCCATGTCAAATCTTAGCCCATGTGCCAACAACATGCTTGAAATAAATCCATGTATGGATAAATACTCCATGTAAGGTGAAAAAAATTAGATGGCATGGGTCAACCTTGACCAAAGTCCACAAGAAGTGACCTTGGCATTCGATGGTCATGAAAATTTAAAATGCATTGGTATAACATAAATTATGTAGGCATTAAAGGATTTCCAACATAATCATGTGCCCCGTGAAAGGTTAGGCCATACAACTATTGATTTGGCCAACATTAGGGTTTGTCTTTAATCCTTAATGAAATATTTAGACTTTCCTGGTAGGTTTGTTAATCTTTATAGTTGTTTATGTTGATTTGTAATGCGTTTGGCATAGATTACTAAAGTTTGTGATGACTCCCACTTTTGGAACCTTTTTGAGACATAGGATAGACACTTTTGGCACCTGGAGATCACAAACCCTAGTTTTGATCAAGAACTTTATCATCACAACAAATCACTCTTAGTTCCAATTTTGACGATTTCAGTTTTGATTGAAGAAATACCAATTTTTGGCCAACTCGTTTCAATGCATAGTTCAAACGTAAACTCATTCAAACTGCAGTTTCTTTGGAACATACACTAGTATTTGATGATCCAATGCTCACATTAGATGGAGGAATAGTCCCTAAAGATCAATTTTGTCCCTACAGTTGAAACCATTCACGATCTTGTGCATGAACACTTACTGTGCATGCACACTCAACAAGGCGCATGGCACATTCTTCTGAAGTAAGCTAGAAGTATTTTGTTTGTAGGATAGATAGTTTTGATATTTAAAGAGGGAAACCCAACCAAGGAAGGGGGTTCCCATTGATATGCCATTTCTTCTTATTGTAATCGATATCATTGAAAGACAATATTATGACACTAATACCTCCTATTTTATCTTAATGCAACATTCTTATTCTCGTATCTATCTGAGTTCAATTGCATTCCGGTATTCCCTTGGATCAGGGCCCATCCAAGGTGAAATAAAGGAACTTTTTTGTTAGACTAGAATTAGTGTTTACATGATTTGTAATTAAAATGGAGTATCCGTTGTAGTCTTCTTGCAAATTGTAGAAATTCTATATGTTATGAGTAAAGCGATATTTCTAGATTGTTTATGAAAAGAGTAATTAATGAACTTTCAGATTTGAAGTTGTTTATTTTTAAATGAGATATTGTTTTTAGTATTTGGTTTAACTAGAATCCTCTACTTGTTGTGATCACTTGCATGAAACATTAAATTTGTTGAATGTCTGTATTTGGTAATCTAATGGTAGAGTACTAAAAGGGATTTCACTGAAAGTTGTGAACTAGATAAGAAGTCTAATGGTGCTTGCCTCTGATCATTCTAATAAGGAACTAAGTGCCATAATATGAAAGTTAGATCTCATGCCCTTGCAACCCATAGTTAGAAATTGCCGAATGTTTGCTTTTTATGGTAAAAGATAGGTTTCGATTATTTCATTTGACTATATTAATATTTTCAGACGTAGTTCATCCCTCTTTAGTTGCATATATTTTGTACCCTCATAAGTTTGCATGAATCTATGGGTTGGTGTTTTAAGTCTGAGGTTTACATACAGTATTAGTGCTAATGTCTTGTTCAAATCAGATATGGTATTATTACTGATAAATAAATACCCATTAGTTTGCAAGTAGACAAACGTGGTGTAAAGCTAGTTTTTCCATGTAGTAGTGTAACATCATGAGATTCCCAACAATGTAGCACGCAAGTACTTTACATATGATTGTGAGTTGTATTAAATTATTAAATTAATGTGTTAATTAAAGTGTTATAAATTCAGAAAGGAGATAGTCACTAACAATGATCATATGATGTTGCAGTTTGTTTAGTTGAAAAACAAGATATAAATCACTAGATATTTGAAGTGAATGAATTAATTTAAATATTTGATAAATGGAGAAAGTGTGTATGGAATTGTATTTATCAATGTTTTAGGATTTATAGCTCAACCCATCTTCAGGAAATAATCTCATGGAGGAAAACAGGTAACAAGGATGATTTAGATATAGGAACTAGTGAGCATAATCCAATGTTGGCTACTCAATATTGTTATTAGAATTTATAATTTATTGCAATTAATTCATTAGTTTTACTAGGTTATCAAGCTTAAGAAAGGAAACACCAATTTTTTACAAATTTCTTAAGAATAATATGTATGAAAGATTTAATGACAATATAAACATGTGTGATCATAATATAAGCAATTAGTCACAACTCCACAATGCAGATACTCAATTTTCATATGTATGGAATGTCATGAATCCAATCATCATGTCAGGAATTGTTACCCATGTAATCAATTGTTGTACCCCATTGTATGTAAAACTATGCCCCTAAAGGTAGACATCACCCAAAACTCACTATAAGGAAAATACCCTCTAGCAGAGGTTTTTGCGGATGCTCCTTTAAAAAGAGGCCTAATATCCATTTATAGCGGAGGTCACTAACAGAGGTGAGCGGACGAAGGTTTTAGAAGATATTTTTTCCAGTGCGTTTGCATATCTAAAATGCATCAGTGCATATAAGACAAGGATGCACTGGTGCAAACATAAATCACGTGGAACCGTGACAGCAAACACCAATAAGAGAAAAAAAACTAAAATTTTTCAGCCAGTGCATTTAAAAAAATTAAAGTGCATTGGTTAAAATATTTCAAAATTAAAAACCACAGATTATATTAATTTTATATTTTTAATTTTTATCTATGGTGCAATTGTTCTGCAAAATAACATCAGTGTGATTTCGTGTCGAGCTCATGAAGTAGGGTTAAATAGATAATTTAATGAAATAAAAATCCTATCACATTAATTTTTTATTTTTTATTTCCATTTCTTGTGCAGTTGTTGTAGATAAATGCACTGGTGCAATATAGCTTCGGGAGCACCGCTCTAGGGTTAAAAAATTGAAAAATATAAAATATGGATTATATTTATTTTTTATTTTTTATTTGTGGTGCAGTTTGGATAGAAAATAGAACCGGTGCATTTAAATATTAAGCACACCAGGGTAGGGTTAAATACAAAAAAATTACCGAATTGGAAAAACCATTTTTACCATCTCTACAACGCTTTTGACCCCACTAAGCACCAGTATTGTACCTTCCTTGTTCATACACCCTACCCTTTGTGCTCCATGTAGATGCATTGTTGGCTTTCATTGTTTGCTGAGTGGATTTTGAATTTTGAGAAAAAGTGGGTAAATTTTGAAATTTGGAGTACATTGCTACCATGCCTCGATGTGTAAGGGACCAAGTAAAATATTTGTGACCTACTAATTTAATTTTTTAGCGTATTAAAGTTTCAAACTGATATTTATTTTCCCTTGAATTTTAAAATAATTGAAAAAACTTGTGCAATGCATTCGAATCGCTCGTATTGCACCGCTTGTCACCCACACCCTGTAAATTTACATGGAGAACTATTGATGAGGTGTTTCTATTTATAGCATACAACACATATTGTGTTCTTTATTGTGAAAATTGCACTGCTAAACTAAATTTAAAAAAACACAATCTTAACCGGTGCACATTCTTAACACGAATGCACCATACATAAGGTGCACTAACATGTAACAGGCGCACCATTATCCCAATTTATTTTACAAAAATCACAAAGGGTTGCACCTACTATTGGAACTTGATTAATACCTATGCACCACTGTTGGTGCAATGGCGTGTTATAAATGCACCGGTGCTTCCTATTGATGGATGCACTACTAAACTAAACATTTAAAAAAACTCCACATTAATCGATGCACATTGTAAAAAAGAATGCATATGATAGACGGTGTGCTAATGTGTAACAAGTGCACCATAATCCCAAGAAATTATAAAACTCACATAGATATGCTCCTATCATGGTGCACTCTATTAATACTTGTGCATTGTTTCTGGTGCAATGAGGTATTTAGACTGCACCCATGCTTTCTAATAACAAATGCACCTCGGAACTTAATTTATGAAAAACACGACATTATTCAGTGCACATTGTAAATAAGATTGCACCATGTTGATGGTGCGTTGACGTGTAACAGGCACATTATTTTCACCAAAAAATATAAAAATCACAAAGAGCATACACCATTTTTGGTGCGATGATGTGTTTAGAATGCACCGGTGCTTCCTATTGATGGAAGCACTGCCACACTTAACATAGTTAAAAAGAACCATTTTAGCTGGTGCTCTTTGTTAACATTTCCATACCGAATTTCCAGTGTGCAGATGTGTAACAAGCGCATCGATATCCTAAGGAGAAATATAAAACCTACAAAGTGCTACACCTACTACAGTGTGCTCATTAATATGTGTGCACCATGGATTTTGAGGTCACGTCTCTATAATGCACTGGGGCTTCCTATTGATGGGTGCACCAACAAAAAAAGAATAATAAAAAAAATTACCACACTCGCCAGTGTGCTTGTGTCTTCAAGCGCACTGTTTGCAGTTCTCTTTTGGTCCAAAAGAATTGACTACAGTGAGTGACTGTTATTTAGGTGCACCACTTGTCAAATTCAATTATTTTAAGAAAAACTATTATTTGATGTTAATAAATAACATTCTCATTTAATGAAATATTTAATGTTTTTTTGTCTATTTATGAGATTGATATGTGTATTAGAAACATCAGCACCGAGAGGTGTCTCACTAGTAGCAAGCATGAGTTGACCCATACAACTTTGCGTGTTTGTGGGAGGCGAGAGAGAGGGAGAGGGATTTGTACACTCTCCCCATCACTGATCATACATGAGATCTCTTGATGGTTGTAGGAATCTTGAAGTTCTATCATGAAGCTACATTCCTCAAGGGTAAATCTACTTTTTTGGCATAGTTGATCCATTGTTGGGATCACGGGAGATAGAAATTTTGCAATAGTTCCATCCTACTGAGGAGGATATTTATTTCATCACTAGGCTATCTAAGAGAGGGGAGGATTCCCCTCCCAACAGGTGTTGTAGTAGAGATTCAACTTGCTTATTCTCAGATATATATCAGTGCACACATCCTTGATCCTGTTAATTTTCAGGTGCATGGTGGAAAACTCTAGATTGGTGCTTTCGGTGCAGAGGTGGTTAGATGCTTCTCACTAAAGGTCGTGATATTTTCACACCTCACCAGTGTTGTACTTGAACACATGGTGTCAAAATTTGATATAATATTATGACGATTGGGATAAAATCCATTGTTTCTTCGAATGATACTTAAAAATAAAATAAAATATCTTAAAGGTTTGATTTCATCGTACTTATGAGGATAATTCTTTATCGTCATTATTACAACAAAAAATCGTCGTAATATTGACAATTTTTCCCCACTTGTGAATTGGAGATATATCAGTTGGGGAGATCACAATGGTCATTGAATTTTAATTTTTGTTAACATTAACTATATCATACATTCGTCGGAAGTCCGATGATGGAAACTCTATAAATAATTTTTTTGAAGAGAGATATTGACAAATTTGTTCATCACATGAAATAGTGATTAACACATCCAATTCTTGATCTACATAGCAGCTTGGATTTGAGACTTTGAAGGTCAGTTATTTATTTTTTATTTTTTTTGTTTTATTTAATATTCGATATTAGTCATATACATTAATTTTCTAAATCATCACTCATGTACTCTATTAAAAAAAAATTGGACCAAATTATCTTCCTATTCATGTTGAAAAGTATTTTCTCTAGAGATTAAATTTGTGTCGAAAATTAAAAGAAAAATGTTGTAAGAAATATTTAGTAACCATTTTTTTATTTTTTTTGTCAATTGTTTTTTACCAAATTAAGGAAATAATAAAATTTTCAGGTCAATTTTTTGGTGATAAAATAGGTGTAATCTCCCTAATTTGAAAGTTTACACAATTTGGCCAATTTTCGAACCTTAGACTAGTGAAACCCCAAATTGTCCCAAATGATCCCAAATGGTTTCAAATTATGTATGGAGGGACTTAGGACGATATAGGACATTTTAATAAAACCTTTAGACACCCAAACCTATGTTATAAACATTCCTGGTCTGCAACTTTCAAGGAGGGAATACTTGGGACAAAACTAGTCAATTGGATTAGTGAAAGCCCTCCTAGGTCTGCCACTATGTTTCCTTCCAAGGGTGAAATTGCGAACCTGGGAAACACTTTTGTGACAAACGAAGTGAAAAATATGGAGCGTGGGTTGATGATCACGCGAAAATAAGTCAATGTCAAACTTTAGGCCGAGAGTTTAAAAAACTCTAGGCCGAGAGTTTAAAAAACTCTAGGCCGAGAGTTTAAAAAACTCTAGGCCGAGAGTTTAAAAAACTCTAGGCCGAGATTTTAAAAAACTCTAGGCTGAGAGTTTTGAGATTTCAAACTCTCGCTTGAGAGTTTTAAAAAACTCTAGGCCGAGAGTTGAACCAATCGCCGCGCTGTATTTTAAAAAAAAATCTCAGATGAGAGTTTGAACTAAACTCTCGGTTGAGAGTTTGGAAGATATTTTTTCGACCGAGAGTTTCTGGTCAACAAACCTGTGAAAATATATGGCATCTTTCCGGAACCTGCAACTTCAGCAAGCCCGAACCCCTGCAAATTCTAAATATTATTTGTCGGACTTGGTAGCAATGGATTCATCTTTGAATCTAGTTTCCAATGATATAATAATTGTTTCATTGCGACTTGAATTTCTATTTATTAATATATTTTTTTCTAAACCTTCTCCCTTAAGAATTTTATTACTTTGAAAATCACCTGAAATGAAAATTCAATATCATAACAAAGACAACACCACAAAATTTAAAATTTCATAGAGATTATAATTGGCTCGTCCTCTTCAAAAGGGTACTTTTAGTTTTTCCAATAAGAGTCACATTTGAAAGAAAATGTGAAGACAAAAACATGTGTCAATAATGCACCATTTTCTGAACATACGTTGTTTCGATAAATAATAAAAAATAGTTTCCAAGTCTTAAAAAACTCAAAATATAGTCCAAGATCCAGTGTAGTGTGTGTAGATTATGAGCCTACAATTTTTTTCCCTAAAATGAATAACCATCTATAAAAAAACCATTGTCAACACAGGTCACTCATTATCCATACCTAAAAGTTTCAAGTATATGTCGTCTGTTGACAACAAATTTGTCCCACGATATGTCCATAAAAAAAATTAAAAAAATACGAATAGAAAGGTAATTCAATTCTTTAAAACCTTTGTGTTTACTTCAAGTTGAAATTTCTAAGGGAGATATGGGTTTGAAGAGGTCGAAGTTGAAAAACATAAAATTTAGCAATCTTGTTTGTCAAAAACAAGCCAAAATTGTTTCCCAAATTCATGTTTTCACCCCCAAACAATATACAAAATTCCCTAATATTCATTATGAGAATTGGTTCTATTATAGGACATCAAGGACAACATCTGTGTAGCACTATATCAGGTTTTAGGGCCGGATAAGTGTCCCAAAGGACAACGGCTTCTAAGGCATACAATTTATGTGAAAATAGTGGACAAGTGAGCATGAATTAATGTTGCAAACTATAGTATGAATTGAGGGATTTGAATACAATATATTGGACATCCATTTAAATTCCATAATTATCTTAAATTGTAGGAAAAACATCCATAAAATTATGATATCAAACTGATACAAAACATGCTACAATCACCATGAGAATATAGTGAGGAAACTAGCTCGAATATCAATGTTACTTGGAGAAATAGTACATGAAGTGCTTAGTATTTAGAGATGTGGCTCTAATGATCTATCCATTACAAAGTTATGCATCCATTAACAAGTTCATAATGTCTAAACAAAATCCTTCCATTATCTATTTGCAACAAAGAGTGCGGTATCTCACTTTACATGAACATTGAGAGAAAGATAGTAGAATGAGATAAGAGAAGAAAGAATGAATATTAATTCGAACTCAGATGGGGGTTGAACTTGCACCAAAAAGTCTCCATGAAGCTTTGTTGAAAGGTATGTATGGACTCTCCATCAACCAAATTGGATGGGAATCTTGCACCCTTGAAATTGGTTCTAAGGCAAGGAGGATGAACATCCACCATGCAAGGGCAAGCTTGAAGGTCTCCCAAATTGGAAAGATGCAAATAAAAAATGACCAAAAGCTGATCCATTTCGACTAGTCCTCCTTTTAATAACTTTATTTAAGTCATTTAAATCCTTAGAACTCAAATTATCTCCTAATTACTAATGAAATTCGAATTAGTGGGGGTTAAGACCCTTCATTGGCCCCACATGAAACTTGGCTCATATTTTGTCTCCAACTCCTCCATGAATTCGAGTTGGGGAATATTTTGAATTCTTTGGAGATGTGTAACTCCTCTTGTGTGCCCTCTTGATATATTTTTAGCTCTTACATTGTCGTAGATGTCATAGAATCCGTCATAAGTGTCATAGGTGTCATAGAATCTGTCATAAGTGTCATAATGCTTGTCATAGTTGTCATAGAATATGTCATTGCCTATTTTTAGCCCTATGACTCTTCCTCTTCCTTTATAAATGTTACCTCTTTGTTATACATCAAATTGCCACACCATGTGTAAGTGAGAGTCTACATGTTTCACCACCATGGAAAACATGATGTTTATGTCTCCTAAGGGTGTTAGGATGCTTCATTCTAATGTTGGTCCCTTCCCTAGTCACATTTGGAAGCAAATCCAACAAGCAAGGGGTCGAAACCCACCTTAACCACCTCCAAAAATTAGACTACTGGAATTTTCGTGCCTTGCATACCTATGGGGGAGCGATAATTTCAAATTTTCACGCCCTGCATGCCTATGGGGGAGCGAAAATTTCAATATTTTCGCGCTTTGCTTAGTTATAGGGGAGCAAAAATTTTGGTTTAGGCTTATCCCTTTGATTTTGGATCTTGGATCTCATGGAGATTTTCTTGGGATGGGGTACCCTTTCAAATACCATCTCACATTCCCTCCTTATCATGGTTTAGATCCTTGATCCACATCTTAATCAATTATATCCATCATTTTCTCCTAGTGGTTGGCCTCCGAAATACTATAAGAAGAAGGCCATCCATGAGCTAGTGGGGGGGTGATCTTGGAAGCACTAAACTTATGATCCTATGAGTCTTGCAAGGGTTATGTTGGAGAGCTTGGAAGGAGGTGTTGCTGCTTTGGACATCAAGGTATAACATTGTAATCAACTTCTTTTGGATTTCTTAATATAACTTGGCCTATTCCCCCATGTCTTGTCTCTTGTTATATTGATGCATGATATGTTGTATATTAGATCTAGATTAATACATCTACTTGCTTGGAATTTTTGGTCCTTTGTCTTGTTTAACAGGTTCAAGCTTGGAGCTAGAGATAGGACAACCTATAGGTCGGAGGTAAGTTCTACTTCTTCATTTCTTCTTCCATGTTCAATAGATTATGTATTGTGCTAGATCTAGGAGAATAAATCACCATTTTTTTTGTTTTTGTGATGGATTAAGTATCTAGGGACTTTCTTATTCCCATGAGAGAGTTTAACTATCCATAGGAAGAATTCTCTACCACAATGTTCCCTACAACTCAAATTTGGGGATGGATCCATGTTTAAAGTAGGAATATTCTCTCATGTGGACCCCACATGTCCACATATGTACTCCCAAGTCCAACTAGGACCTAATGCCACTTCATTTTGGAGCATTTAACATTTATTCCATAATTTATTAGCCTATTTTTCCCGCATCAATTTAGAATATTGAATTTTCATGTGAAATTATAGACCTTGGGGTTAAATGACAATATTTTAATTTTTCCACATAACCCTTAGGAATTGGGTAGGCTGTCACCTACCCAAATTTTGAGACTATTTATTTTATTTTGAAAAAACATTATGTTAAATTATAATTACAAAGTTTTGTAATTATAACCAAATATGGTCAAGGATGATTGTAATAACATATTATTATTATTTAATAAATTAAAATAGGAGACAAACAGCTAAGGGAACTGTTAAATGAGTGTTCATCGACCCACTAGGAGGAATGGAAGCTGTTAGAAGGCATGGGACAAGTGTCAGCATTTGCACTCCACCACTAGCTATGGGTTATGGGACAACAACCCCTAAAATTGTGGCATTATCCCCGAGGTGGGTGGAGCAAAGATGTTAGCTCATTAATGACCAGGCTAACCACTAAAAAGGCCTAGGAAACCTAGATAAGGAAATTCGAATTGAGCGGGGAGCTCCATCATAATTTTCTGCAGAAATAATTCCTCAAGTGTATCAGGTGATCGCTGAGAGATTCGAATAAGGAGGCTAAGTGGAAGTGCATTGTGAGTCTACTGAATTTAATTATGAGAAGGAAACCAAAGGTGCTAGTGCAGGTCTCTTTAACTGTTGAGTCTATATGACAGAATGATCTACATTGTTGCTACAAGTAGATGATCTAAAGCTTTTACAGATTCTTCTTCCTAGTGGCTCAATGAACAGGCTCGGGGGTCCTAAGGTAAGTAAATTTGGCTGCCTTCAGGAGTAGGCTGGGTGGAACAAGCTCCTTGGGTTGTTTGTTTCTCCTACAATCATCAGGTTCTACTATTTTGTCTTATTTATTTCAGTGAATGAATGAAGATGTTTTATTTAACCTCTAACCTTGTTTCCTGGTTTAATAATGAAGATCTATTGACTAAAAGGTTAGCTGAATTGTTTATTTTGTCAAGTTAGAATATATTAAAATAGCCTTGCTTTTGAATAATTAAATTAACATCCTGTATTTTTCCACACACCAGAGATGTCGTACTCTAGTATAGGAGGTGGAGAATTAAATAGGATAATCAAAAGATGCAGTTTAGAAGTAGCATTTCATATTATAAGGTAGCTTAACATTTTCTGTATCTACTATTAGAAAATAAATATCTCATTTCTGTATAGAAATCTAGGGTTTATATTCTGTATCATCTACTACATTTCAGAATACACATGCATTTTTATTCTCATTTCATTCAAAACTGTAAAGGACTATAATCTCATTTCATTTCTGTCATCAAACATTCATGGTTTAAACTAGCATTGTTCTCATTATTTAAAAACAATCTGTTATATTTCAAATTTTGTAGAATAGATTTATTCTAGGTTTTATTTAAAAAAAAAACTTATTGTTCTGCTAAAGACTAATTTCAAACTTTGCAAAGTTTGTAGACACTTGTAGTTTTTTTTTTTAAAAACCCTAAGACTTTAATACAATCAGTTAAGGCCAGACACTTAAACGTAAACATCGAATCCTTTGTATCAAGTTTCCAAAACCAAACACTTTACTATTATCCAACTACCATATTTATATTAGTTATCTATACAAGACAAATGCAGACAAAGTTTTTATTTATTCTTATCAACCACAATATTTATCAATGGTGGTTCAATGCCAGAAACCAAGTATCATCACCATTCTAAACTCTAACTTTAACAGCGCAACTCAGTATTTCATTTTCGAGAAACAAGTTAACCTACGACTCTCGGCCTTTTTCAAAACGATAGTATGGTTTTTAGCTTAAAAAAAAACAAGTCTACCTTTGAAACCTACAGAGTAGGGTTTTAATTGTAAACGGTAAGGTAGAAACCTTTGGCACGTAGCCTTTATAAACACACAGTTTTCAATACAACAATCATCGAATTATATAAACATAGAAACCGCACAGAAACCATTCTAAGTTATGATCAACGCCAATTCAGTTCCATATTTCCATTCAACACAAAAGTATAAGCATTGTAGCACAAAACCTTCTATTTCACAGAAACGAGTCGGCCCGTGGCCCTCGACTCTCACCAAAACATTGTATTAATTACTCAAACATCACGAAATGAAACTTATACATTGCTCAGAACACTATTTTGAAATTTTTGCAATACTGTATTTTCCATTAAAATGACGAGGGTTCATCCCTTTAGCAATTACATTTTAAACAAGTATATTGTTGCAATAAAATTTGCAGAATAATGCTACAAAACAAAGTAACAAGAAAAGCCGAGGATCTCATCTTCTGGTACTTTGTCTTTTTGCTTCCAAAACTTATCACCGGCCAAAACTTCGCTAGGAACCATATTCAACCTAACGTCAAACATTAAGCTTCGGCCACAACAGGCTAGGAGAACCTACACGGAAAGGAACCACCGAAGCTTACCAAATATTTTGCAGCTGCCAGTTAACCAAACCCTAGCTTGGAAGCCGAATGCCGAAGGAACCTATCAAAACAGTTAGGGTACGGTCAGAACGTATCATAATAGAAGTTCTCAATAAAATGAAATAACATAAACTACAATTATTAAAAGGGACAGGTTCGAAACCTAGTTCAATACCTTATTAGCTATTTATGGAGCAAAGACATCATAGCCTTTGTTAAAACTAGCCACCACTTCACACCTGAATGTAGCAAAGGTCGAAGACAAATCAGAGGTTCTACATTATAACATACAGAAGACCGACCACTGGATTCAACCTTCATGCAATATTACTATCAGTTATGGAGTTCTCCCTTTATCTTCCAAGTGCTACAAACTCTCATAGTGAGCTCGGATCTCAACACTATCGTCAAGTGGCAGGAATCTGAACAGGTCATGGGTTCAATTAATGGAGAAAACACAATTGAACTATCTAACGAAACCCTGGAGTTTCTCGGCCTGTCGGCCTCTCCATAGAGCCACCTCCCAACACACTGAATGCCCAAGGAAAACAACAAACCACGTAAATGTAGTGGAGTTTAGGGTTAAGACCAAAGTCCAAGAACCACGTATGATCAATGGTGGAGATTCACTTGATCAGTGCTTCCTATCCTTAAGCAACTACCATATTTAAGACAGGTTTTAATCACCATTTCCATCGTGGAGATAGCTAGGATAACCCACAAGGATAGATCAAATACAACTCGACTACGTTAACTGCCCTGTCACTTTACCTTCACATGTTGAACTATGATGGCAGCCACAGTGGCATTCCATTGAAGCCAGTTGATGTGAGTATTAAAGACCAACGGGTGAATTCGAGATCCTACCAGTAGCTAATCATCACACTATTGATTACACTATCCACGTTACGCTTGGCTCAATAGTTATGTACAAGCCTGTCATCACACTAAATAGTATAAGTCATAGTCACCTTAGGTTATTACACCAGCTAGGTTTCGACTTAACATTCTAAGGTTCACTTGGCTGCACTTATACTCACATCGTTTCAATACATAACTTTTACATAAAGGAATTGCATATAGTATTGATACTATATGTTTGATAAAGAACTTGCATATAGTTTCGATGTTATATTACGTAGGTCATGCATATAGGGTTTATGTAATAGAAATTGCATATATTACGCATATAGTTTTTAGACTATAGATAATACAATGAAATTGTATATAGTGTACATTCTAAGAACTATGCGAAAATACATATAGGTCTTGCTATAGGAGATGCATGTAACTTTGCATATAGTTCTTTCACTTTAGAAATGCACAATGTTTGCATATAGTCAAGATATCCAAGAATTGTACAATAAGTACATATAGTTGTTTATTTTAGAACCAGCTTGGTAATCACTTGAAGTTTGCATAACATAGCATAGAGCAAGAAGTGCATAGCAATCCTACTTTTTAATAAGAAAACCAGATACTAATAGAAGAGATCTCATTGGTTGCATTTCAATAGTATTCTCTAAAAGAACATTTGGAGACTACCAAATCTAGTTAGGAATTCTTCTGTCACAACTCTTACCTGTAATCTGCAAATGGAACGATTCAAATGATTTAGCACGAATGCTAAGTAAGCTTCGGGGTACCCTCAGGGTCCCTTTCATCATCAACATAAAAACATCAATTAGTACTTATAACATTATATCGTTTGAACATTGAAACAAGTAATATAAATCATAAATGTAATAAGAAGAATATCCTTTAGCATCTTAATATAGACTTGTCGTCATTATATTTAGTCATTAGTTATAGGAGTTAATATCCATTTTGTTTTCCGCATTAGCATTTTCCAATAATTAATGCTATTATTTTTTTAAAAAAAATTTGTGAATTTTTTTGGGATGTTACATGTGGTATCAGAGCTCATGTTTGAACTCTCGGCCTGAAAAGGTCCAAAGAACACGCAATAGAAAATTTTGATGACAACAAAAATCTTTACTAATTAACTTATTTTGTATACAGAAATATGTTTTCTAAATTACAGTATGGAAGGATCAGTTGAACACATGGAGGACATATTTCGACCAAACAGTCATACCAACAATAGCACAAAACAACATTATGAAGAAGAGGTCCATGGTGAATTGAATGACAATTCATCAGAATTGTTACGTGCATTTCAGGAATTGAAAGCAGAAATAAGATTTGTTAAACAGGATAATGAGAGAATTCTGAAGGCACAAGAAGAACTAAACTAAGTACTGTTCGACCAGGGTCCAACTGACGAATAGGATAGAAGGGATGAAAATACCTCCATGACTGAAGACTTACCTCATCAGAACAAGGGTAAGAAAGTGAGAACTGATGATGAGAATAACAATTCAACATCATCAAGAGCTGCAAGTGAGATACGTAAAAAGAAACGTAATTATTCAAGTGATAGCAGTGAAGGGGATTACAAACCAAGAAGAAAAAGCCATAGACAGTATGAACATATTTCTGGGGAGTTCAAGAAGATCAAACCCCCAACTTTTAATGGTGAAACTGAGAAAGGAGAGACAGCTGAAGCATGGATGTCTGACATGAAGAAATACTTTCAAATTTATGATTATTCAGAATCATTGAAAGCAAAGATGGCCATATACAACCTGACAGGGAAGGCAGACATTTGGTGGCAGGACATTAAAAGAGTGAAGGGTATCAAGGACAAGGATGTGAATTGGAGCACTTTTAAACGGTACTTCAAGAAGAAGTTCCTATCTGAACAATTGTTTTGCATACAATCTATTAAGAGAGGACTCAATGCCCGATCTCCCTAGATTAACGTAAGTCTAGAGCAAATAAGACATAACATAAAATACTTTCCTAGATCGAATAGAAATACAAATGAAAGAGTCGATTGTTTACCTTAGATTTGTAGATCCCTTTCTCTTTTGTCAATCCAATACTCCTAGCCCTGCCAGATCGCGAGTAGATAAACCCTGTTAAGGATGTAACAGACCACGAGAAATGAAAGCATATATCTCATATGATAGATATAAGTTAACAGTTAAGGAGGAAAACTCTAAACATCATCAAAGAGACAACATTTATGGAAAGCAAATATATTAACTATATTGAAGAGTGGAGAAGTACAATAGAAAAGAGGATTACAACCATTGTCTTAATGTTGCAAGCTCCTTCCGACAAGCCATGCCAAAGATCCTAGAGAGAAGTGGATGTTCCCCAAGCTAGAGTATTAAATCTATTAGGCTTGATTTAACCAGCATAAGAGTACCATAGACTTCCTCCCTTAGGATGGGAGTTAGCTTTACTTAAATAGGACTAAGTGGATAGGGTATGGATAGGATAGGTTGAGATATGATAGGAGAGGCTTAAGGGATCCTTCCAAGGTTATAGGAATCGAATGCCAACTCTCCCAAAAGGTCAGGGATAGGGTCCCAAGTCAACAAGCTTCGAGAAGAGGCTTGAAAGGCTATTTTTGTCCATTAACTGACATTGGCACACCCTTCAATAGAGAAAGATGCGACGTCGCATGTTGCATGAGTGCAACCTCCGATGACCTCTCAAAACCTAGTAGAAATGGGTACAAATCCTTCCAGGCCAATCACTCAGTCAAGGTAACTCCAGGGGGGTATACACTGAATCTCATGATGGGAATATTTTAGGTGTAATAGAATGCCCCCGAAAGCATGAAGTTATTAAATATTGATAGGTGAAATGCTTTGATAGAAGGAATGGCATTAAACTTTTTGGACAAAGGATGCTGTTGTAGTACAACTGACTCTGATTACACAGTCTCAAATGACTCACAACATGGCTGCCGACCAATACAATGCAGATCCATGGTAGTAATGACCGATTGAACACAATCATGGCTACCAGACACAAGGGTAGATCCATGATGAGATGATAAAACAGCCACGACCAATACAAATGTGGATCCGTGTAATATGACTCAATACAAACTCCATCACAACTTGGGTAAAATATGACTCCCCGGGGTCTTCAAGCGAAACCCGCAATGATACAAATCTAACCATGTGATTAAAAATGACTTGACGTCGAACATGGTAGAAACCACTTGATTACCGGTCATTGATGAAAACCGTTAACAAGCACGAGGGAGATCACCATTAATGTCAATGATTCCCAAGGTATCACAGTACATATCACCAAGCGTGAATGAGTGAGTTGAAGTCAAATGCAAGATGAAATATTTCAATCAAGAGTCAATGATGTAAACTCATGTTGAAAGCGAGGTAACCTGCCATTGATGCATGCAGGGCCAAGGTACTTGGTTGGTTTCTAGATTCAATCCTCGGATGATGAGTTGATGTCGACAAGGATGAATCCGTCGAAGGAGGGACATGATGAATCCCCCATCAATCGACATGAAACATGACAAAATATGCATAGAGTAGATCGGACGGTACAGTAACATGCAAGACTGACTCAGAGTAGACCAACATGGTGGCGGGTGTACTGACTATAGATGATAAATGGTGGACGTATTCTTGAACATGGGCATGGCATGGCTTGGTAGTATTGACATGACGAGTACAATGCTAACTCCTAATCCAACTGATGAGGGAAGCTTTCTTTGAATGACTCAGAGGAGTAACAAGACTCAGGAAGTAGGTAAAACGCGAGGACAAACGGATGACCCAAGTACAGTATGCAAATGCAAGTGAGTGCCATGTTCAATAAAGACTACGTACTGCCACTAATAAAGTGCGTAACATAAAAACTTTCCTTTTTCCCCATCATGAATAATGAGTGCCTCATGTGTTTTTTACGAGCTTGATGAGGGTAACCAGATGCTCGGTATAGCTCATCTCATAGATGAGTCCAATCCCAAATATTTTTTGAACCTAGGATAGGAGGGGTTCGTTCCCATGACGGGCCCTTCAATGTAAGAGTTTAACGAGTCCATAGAAGGTAAACTCGGTCGTCATTTCATGTTTAGAGAGTCTGAAAAGAACTAACGAAGATTCTAATGGTCCTTTTTCGTAAAGTTAGCCTCATCACCCGAAAAAGGGTAAAACAACGCAAGAGAGGACTCTTCCAGTCATGATTAGTTGGAGTATACCTTTTTCATAAGTAGTGCCCCTTGGTCCGAAAAAGGGGTAAACTATCGCTAGGAAGATGACCATTCAAATACTTTAACAAGCATGAACGCGACAAGTTCGCTTGGCAATCTTTTCATTTTTTGAGAGCCTGAAAAGAGCTTAAAGGTAGACTCCGGGGGTTGTCCTTTTCCGTGGGAGTTTAACGAGCCTGGAAAAGAGATAAATCGTAACTTGGTACTTATTCTCATAGTTTCAAGAGCGCGAGAACAAACAAAGAGTAAGCTCATCATCATAAAATAATTACAATCTAGCCGTTGCAAAATAATGACAAGACATTCAAGGGAGCGTTCATACTTGAAATGACCGTTGTAATGCGAGAAACAGCACAAAAGACCACTTAACAACTTCTGCACACTTGGAAAGTAGATAAAATAGTCAACCGATATTCCAAATGTGATTAAAAATATAGAAAATGATATAAGAGCATCAAATATTCGAAAAAGGAATATTCTATTTAATTTATAAATAGAAAAATGGGTCAAATATAGTCACCATTGTTTCATTTGCTAATTTGGGAGAAGAAGTGCCAATTTGGAGCCAAATCTTCACTTATCGATTCCGGGAGCTACGAGCCGCCATTTCACCCACCGTTTGGAGTAGGTAAGCCTAAACTTCATCTAGCAAAATCTTAGTGGATTACATTTTGATTTTAGGTCCATTTTTTAGGTTTTTTTATGGATTTGGGGAGGGATATTGAGCCCTCGGCTCGTCGTAGTCTGCCCTTTCGGGAACTGCGACGAGACCGACTCGGTGCAAGTCCCAAAAACATGGAGTGCGATATCATCGCATTGTGTGCAATAGCACAGTGCGGCGGCGGAAACGCACATCCAAAACATCAAATTAAACCCAAAAGGTGGACTTCCTGTGGTTGAAGTGAGCTCTAACAGTCTTCAAATGCCCACTTTGACAGGTTTCTAGCAAGCAAACATGGTATTAGAGTGGCGGGAAAGAGAACACGAGGTGGAAGATGTACAAATTGCCAATGATCCACAATGCGTGAATGCTTTGAGAAACTGTGGTTTTCTCAAGTTCTTTAAGATTCAGGGCATGAGGGCCCAAATCCCGCTGCTGACACATATGCTCCGGTGCTGGGATGCGGCCCAGCAACACTTTGTGATCGGTGAGCACATTCTCACTATAGATGTTGAGGACATCTATTTTCTTACTGGTTTGTCTCGGAGAGGGGACCCTGTAGTTCTCACCGGATCACGAGCTAGTGATCGCGTTGTTGATGACATGGTGACGCAACATTGTACTGCTCATGCTCAATCCTCTAGTGGGAATATTCCCATCAGGGATGTTGTAAACCGCCCACTGCGTGCCATATTGTTCACTATTACTAGAGTGGTGGGGATCCAAGCCCCACACATGGCCACTCAGGCTCAGATGCTCTATGCAGAGGATTGTATGTCCCCCAAGATCTTCAAATGTATGTCCTATCATCAGCTTTGTTCTCAAGTTCTTCAGCTGGCTAGAAGGCCAGTTGCTCATGGTTGAGGACTACCTGTATGGTGGTATGGATTTCAGAGAGGATCCCGACTTAGTGTTGCCCGAGGGTACAACATGGGGAGACATCGGTAAGAACAAAACCCTTGTATTTTTTAAGTTTTGTATCTTTATGATTTTTTTGATGCAGTGCTGACAAGTATATAACATGTGTGTGCAAATGTGGGTCCCATATGGCCCATGGGAGTCTCTCTTCTAGCGAGGAGAGATAGAGATGGGGAAGAAGTTGTGCCCCTAGGTGCTCCTGCTGCCATCGTGGAGATGGAGGATGTGTACAGGAACTTGTCCCAGCTGACAGTGGATGTTCCTAAGCCAGCAGTAGATGACCTACCGAGACCTATGCAGAGGTTCAGAGTTGGAGCGTCTGTATGCTCCAACGCCTTACTCCGCAAGGTAGCGAGGATAGTGGAGTGCTTCCATTCTCAGCGACAGAGAGCTGTCCACCCTAGGGGTGTATGAGCCAAGCGTCAGGCCTGATGAAGTTATTATACTTGTACTGAGAGCTTAGAGGCCTCAGATTTTGTATTACCGAAAGCTACGAGTCTTCAGATTTTGTAGAGACTTACTGAAAGCCATCGTGCTTTAGATTTTTGTACCATTACTACTTTTGATGATATATATATAGACATTCTCGGCGATTTATACATTATGTGTTTCCAAAAATGATGAATGATGTGATCTTGTTCATATGCTTTGCTTTTTGTACAGTGCATTATTTACATGTCGTGAATGCTTTTACATATTATGAGTATTATGTGTGTGTGATGTACCAATCTAAAATGAAGTTGGCCATCGAGTCAACAATTATGTTTAACTCTCAAGGAATGTACAAGTATTGAATGGATTCAAATGACCTTTCCAGGAGACGTACTCGTCTGAAGAGATGGAGTAGGGTAGGATCACGGATGGCGTAGACCTGGTTAAGATGGGAAACCACTAATTGAGAGTCCATGTGGATGACAATGTGGTTCATACCCAAGGAAGCAGTGTTGGTTAGGGTTCCAATTATCGCTTGATACTCTGCAGCATTGTTGGTTGCAAATCCGAGACAACTTCCTCCTGAGCTGATGAGCTTTCCTATTGGGGAATATAGTACCCAGGCTTCCAAGGAAAGGTTACGGGTGTGCTAGCTAGTGCCATTCGTGAATCCGTAGCATGTTACCATCTGCACATGCAGATAGGACAAGCGGAAACAAGATCTAGAGACACTAAAAAATAATGCATCACACCACACAAAAACACACAAACATGCCATGTACAGTATATACAAGAAAATCTATGCATGAGATATTTAGGCATAGTTCCTCTTCAGGTAAATCCCATTACAGGGTTCACCCAAAGATATTCCGTCATAATCTTCAAGCTCGTAAGCTTTCTTTTCCAAAACACGTTTGACAATGTAAGGTTCGTGCCACATGGACTCGAACTTTCCTGCTCCTAATTTGTCATGATTCTGGTCATATGTGAGGAACATATCACCCTCATTGAAGATACGAGGTTCTACTGACTTTTGATATTGAGCTTTGATGCGTTTATTGTGTGCTTCGTTAGGAAGAGCAACATCTCGGCAGGACTCGTCAAGTTTTGCTAAGTACAGGAAACGTTCTTCCTTGGCAGTAGTGTTAGGAAGAAGTTCGACAGTGAGTTGTAGAGGCGGGATCTCACACTCTATAGGAAGGACAACTCCCAATCCGTACACCAGTTGGAAAGGAGTTAACCTGTGGCGGTTTTGACGGAAGTTCTGTAGGCTGATAATGTTGAAAAGAGCATATTATGCCACTTGGACTTATGCGTACCTACCATCCTTTGGACCATATTTTTCAAGACCTTGTTAATGGCCTCGACCTATCCATTGGACTCCATGTAGTAGGGTGTTGAGTTTTCATGGTGAAAACCCAATCTATCGCTCATTTCATCAACCATATGATTCTGAAAGTGAGAACCATGATTGGTAACTATTGCCTGAGGAAATCCAAACCGCGCTATTACATGATTGAACATGAAGAGTGTGGCGGTTTTGCCTTCGTTTTGGTATTTAGGCATTGCCTCAACCCACTTTGTAAAGTAATCCACAGCTACAATGATGTAACTATGCCCCACGACCGAGGTAGGATTACAATGCATAAAATCGATGCCCCATTTTGCGAAGGGGCCCATGGCAATAACTGAGTGTAACGGGGCGGGATGGGTGCGCTTCTTTGTATGAAAGTGTTGACATGGAGGACATCTTTTCACAGCCTCAATACAATCTTTGAAGATAGTAGGCCAATAATATCCCGCGCATAGAATATTTTGGGCTATATCCATCCCAGAGAGGTGACTGCCACACGCCCCAGCGTGACAGTCATTCAGAACGTGTTCAGCCTCATCGTGAGTTAGACAACGTCGAAGGATTGAATCGATGCCATGGCGGTACAAAGTATCACTGATGATCAGATAATACTTCGCATGGTGATGTATTCTATGATGGTCGTCGCGAGAGAGTTGAGGGTTGAAGCGTTGGGTTTGAAGATATAACAAAATATCTCCATACCACGGATCAGTCGTACTGATGAGAAACAACGATTCATCCGGAAAGGATTCATTGTGCTCAACTTCTACATTAGGATGGAGAAGGTCACAAATAAGCTCAACAAACACCATGGACTTTTTAGACTTAGCTTTCTCGAAAAGAAGGTCGAATTCTTGCAGTATCACAATCCAGTGTGAATACTTGCCCCTAAGTACCTGATGCATCAGTACGTGGTACATGGGGTTCGAGTCTGCAATGATGGTGGTGGTGCAGAGCAAGATATAGTGCCGGAACTTTTGGATGGTGATGACTGACACGAAAGCAAGTTTTTCGACATGTGAATATCTAGTTTCAGTGTCAGTAAGACCCTTAATCGCATAGTATATGACATGTTCCTGGGCGTTTTGATCCTCCTGCACCAAGACCATGGTGATGGTGGCAGTAGAAGCAACGAGATATAAAATGTAATCTCGATAATAGTTGGACGGTTGGAGCACGGGGGCATGCGTGATGGCATGTTTGATGTTGTCGAAGGATTTTTGAGCTTGATCGTCCCAAATGAATAGGACGTCCTTCTTTAGCAGCTTCATATACCCCTCAGTCGTTTTCATGAAATTAAAAACAAAATGCCTTAAATAAGTCACCTTCCCTTGGAGACTTTGAAGTTCCGTCACATCGGTTGGAGGTGGTAGGTTGACAATGGAATCCACATTCAAGGGATCGATGCAGATCCCATCCTTCGAGACTATGAATCCTAAGAGGCATCCAGACTCAACGCAAAAGATACACTTATGAGGATTCAGACAAATATCGTACCATCTGCATCTGAGGAAAATGGCCATCAGATGATCCATCTGGAACTCATGCTGCTTTGAATGAGTAGGGAGATCGTCCAAGTAAGGTTCCACAAATTCCTTAATGTCATGGAAGGCATATGACATGGCTCGCTGGAACACGGCGCCAACGTTTTTAAGGCCAAATGGGAGTTTGCGGTATGTGAACGTCCCCCAAGGATAGATGAAATCCGTCTTATGTTGGTTGACCAGGTTGATCTCAATCTGGTTGTAATCAGAAAAGCTATCCATGAATGGAAAGATGATTCTTCTGGCACAATTGTCAATAATCTGTTCAATGAATGGGGTCAGGTAGTTGTCCTTTAGATAATCCTTGTTAAGGTCCTGATAATCGACAGAGACGCAAATGGTACCCTGCTTTTTGTTTACAGGGAGGACATTTGAGACCCAATCCGTCAACGAGATAGGATAGATGAAGCCAACCTTTAAGATCTTTTCAATCTCTGCCTTGATCACTGCAGTCTTCCGGCGATGTACCAGTCGCAACTTTTGACGTACAGGTTTGATGTCAGGATAGGTTTTTATTTCGTGAGAAACAATTGCGAGGTCTATCCCAGGCATGTCCTCATAGGACCAAGTGAATACGTCTCGAAATTGCTTGAATAAGGCCATACAAATAGTTATTTCTTCAGGGGAACACTTTTGGCATATGCAAATGTGTTCCACTACACCAAGTTTCACCGAAATGTCTACCGGGGTGGTAGGCTCAATGTTGGCCAAGTTTCCCTCTGTGTCTGAAAGACATGAAAGTATGGGAGAATGAGGGAAAAGGTAGATATCCGTTGAAATGATGGTGCTAATGTTGTCCTCTATGTACTCTAAAAGTGGAATAAAATATGACCTATGGTGGAGGTCATCCCACGGATCATCATCAACATTCATAACTTCCATGATGGACTCATCTGAATGAAAAGTCCGAAGTAAGAGATCAGGTAGAGATGATGCTCATTGTAGAGAACAAGATGGGGAGGCCATAGCTAAGTGGTCCTCCGGTGTTGATTGGATAGCCTCGTAAATACGTTCAACGGGTGAAAGAGGCATTGTGTCTCCAATCAGGTGTGTTGTGGTTTCGTCAGGTACAAGCCAAGTATCAGTGGAGCAAGATGAAATCTCTGCGGAGATCATGTTCACCGAGGCAACATGATTAGGGGGGTCCAAAGTGGGAAAAATTCCCATGAGAGATGAATCTTTCAAAAGGCCAAACCCTATACTCTCATACTATTTTGACGTTGTCCAATGGAAGGAACGTGGTCACCAGGATGAGTAGTAGTGTCTAGTGTGCAAAAATTTAATTGGTCGACAGTAACGATTTGTCCTTGGTGGGGGAATTGTACTACGTGTAATACTGAAGAGGCTACCACCTGCATGGCATAAAACCAATTGCGACCAAGCAAGATATTATACTCTATTGGGGTGGAGACCACTTCCACATTGATGGTTACGGTCTTTCCGCCTAACTCACCCGCGAGAGCTTGTAAGAGCCCATGAGGTTGAAATCCATGCCCATCGAATGCTTTCAACGTGGTAGGAGAACTATTCAATTCGAGAGAGCCGATGGCTCTCCAACAGGCGATCGACATGACAGATGTAGAGGTGCCTTCGTCCAAAAGGGTACGATGGACAATTTTCCCAGCAAGGTTTGTAGCTACTTGAAATGCGAGCTGATGGGAAAGCCTCAGATTGAAGTAGTCAAGTCGGAACATGATGGTATTCGAAGAATCAGGGTCAACTGCACCGATTGCTGCAAGGAGAATTTTGCATTGATTAGGACAATTCTGCAAAACTTCCAGCGTGGACATGGCACAAGGGGCTTGTGGCAAGTCTTCTACGATATTGTAATTCTATGCTTCCCGAGCATTAGGATTGAAAATAGCTTTTCTAATCATGCTCTTGGGCGGTCGCAATATCGAATCTAAGGATGGCTTATCAATGGTGAGAGAAGATGATGGTACAATGACATCAGGTAAGGAGTTGGAATCTTTTTCAGCATTACTTCCAACAGGTTGCTTCGAGGGGACCGATTCGTATGATCACGAGTGAGTGTTCAAATTGATCGTCTCATTATGCACCATGAGAACATGTGCGGTATTGGATGGTTCCCCCTGGGATGGGGAAGGTTGAGAAATCATCTACTAGTTTTGAGCGGAAAACAGATTGTTGAGGACTGCAGGAGTTGATTTACCCCTAAGAAATTTTTGGACTTCATCTCTATGGGGACACTCTTTGGAGAAGTGATCATCTCCACACAGTAAACAAGGATACTTTATCTTCTGTTTCTATTTGGTGTCATCAGGAGTGCTCTTTTGTTCCTGCTGGGCAGAAGATTTCTGAGGTTTTCTCTTGTTTTTCTTCTTGCTGCCGAACTTCTGAGGTGAAGCTGATGAAAAAAAATTCACCTCTTCAGTAGCAGCAGGGGTGGATGATTTGGTGGTGCTTAGACCAGCCTGCATTGGTGATGGGGACGAACCCTGGGGGTACGAAGAACCAACAGTTTGATGAGGAGGCTGGGTGTGAAGGGATCCAATGATGCCATCGGTTTGGGGTCCCTTGAGCAGTTTCGCGGGGTCGTTAGCGTCACGGGGTGCGTCGGGAAGAATATCAAACAATGTGTTGGATTGAGTATAAACTAAGTCTAGCACATGGGCACGCGCGATGGCTTGTTCTTCAGTGACAGCACCTCCCATGGCAACATCTTGTGCTATGGTAGGGATGAAAGACTTCGTAAACCAGTTTGATGGGAGTTGATTTGGACTAGGATCTTTAATGAGACAATGTCTCCTTCGCCACTCATGAATATGATCTGAAATGTGAGTGGCGGTATTCTGACGGAGCGAGGTTAAAATCTCGGTACCAGTTTCATACCGTATAGGAAGCTGGAAATGAGTCAAAAAGTTCATGGCAAGAGAACCAAAATCAGGAAAAGAATGGGGTGGTAATTCGATATACCACTTGGCAGTCGAGCCGGTGAGAGTCCTTTGAAACAATCTAAGACAGATCAAGTCATTTATCAAGGAATTATATGAACACCATAAATGGTATGTCATCATGTGGTTTTTAGGATCTTCACCCGGCTTGCCATCAAATTTCGGGATATCAAATGGAAGTTTCACCGGAATAGGTGGCCAATTAGTTCTGTGGTAAATGGGGTCATTGGTTAAACGAGATAGGTCAGGTAGGTCCAAGGTAGCCAGAAAGGGTAGCTGTGGATTAGGCTGCGCGTATTGACAGTACGGATAAGGCGTGTAAGGACCAGTATGACCATAAGGTGTATTAGGAGGAAACTGACCATAGGGGTATGCACCGACAGGACCAAAAGAAGGTCCTCCTCCATAGTGAGGGGGTCCATTACCATAATAAGGTGGCCCATGACCATAAGGTGGTGGCTCGCCTCCGCCGCCGGGAGGGGGTAGGCCACCGCCAAATGGCAGGGGTCCGCCACCACCACCAGGGTAAGATGGGCCTCCACCACCTCCGCCAGGGGGAGGTGGTGGTCCACTACCACCACCGCCAGATGGGTAAGGACCTCCTCCACTACCTCCACCATAGTAGGGTGGTGGACCGCCACTACCGCCACTGGGATAATATGGTCCTCCACCATCGCCATCGTTAGGAGGTGGTGGTGTTGGTCCTCACCCCCTCCGCCAGGGGGAGGGGGGCCATGATGACCGAAATGAGGTGGTCCTCTACTAGAAGGTAGAGGTCTACCTCCTCCAGAGTTATGTGGGGGCCCGTCGCCTCCAGCAAGAGGTGGGGGTGGACCGATAGGGGGTGGTGGTACTTGAGGGATAGTTGGTTGGGGTCCATGCTATAAGTCAAGTTGTTGTCCCCATAGAGTGTACGGATATTCGGTATAGGGTATCATGTATGGTGCGTTTCTGGGATTAGATTGACCCGGAACCGAGTTAATGGAACCTAGATATGCTTGACTCCATGAAGGTTAAACAACATTGGATGGCCCCCCAACATGAGATAATCCCATGGTGGATGGTCTAGTGGATCAGGAAGGTCCAATGGGAGGTATGTTGGGGATTCCACTACCTACGTTCTGTTTAGGAAACGGGGGTTGCCCCCCAGCCATGATAGGCTGACCACTATACAAAGGTTGAACCAACATAGGTTGTTGATTAGCTACCGTAGTAGTAATGTTACCAATGAGATAATTCGGGGGAATGGAGTATTGTCCCCTTGAATTTTGAGGTGGGGGAGAAACTGGTAAAGTAACTGTGGTAGTGACAGGTGTGTTGGATTGTTGTCCTTCAACCAGTTGGTTCACTTGGAGTGCAGGAATGGAATCTTGCGAGGGTTGAACAGTCTCGTTAATGGGCAGGTGGTGGAGGGATAGTTCGGGTGAACCAAAAGATATGGGATGAACTGGGATGTCTCTATACCCAGGTCATTGCTCGAGACTTTGTCTTCGAAGATCATCACCCTTGGCACGTACTTATGCCAAGCGATCATGAAGTGGGCCAAAAATCTCGGCGGGGTTGGGCATGTAAAAGGGTCTAGAGGGTTCTGGAGTAGTCCAATTGAGTGGGGATGAAATGGAAAAATGAGCCACTGGGTGGCCTGGAGACAATGTCCAATAGGCTGCAGCTGGACCAGCAGCTGTCACAGGGTCATCCTGGTGAGAATTCAACCATTCCAACGAACCAGGCTCTCCTGGCATGACTGCCAGGAGGGTATATTCTTGTGAAGTATAAATGTCCACCTCTTCACCCTATGGGGGGTTGGAGGTGGATGAATATGGTGGAGTTGAGGAAACAAAAATCCTCCAACATTCAGAGCGGGGTTTTCAACTTCAGTAACTATGACCACTTTACACTGATCCATTCTTACCCTCGAAATAACCTCCGGATTAACGGGATATTCGAGTGATAAATTTAAGATCCTATGGGACCTTCTCCAGAGAAAATCCACTAGAGTGCCAGGAAAATCAGCCAGGATGGTTGAAACAACGTTTCTCCTAAGGGTATGCTACAAAAGAAAAGCAGTCCAAAAAAACCTACTCAAACTAAGGCAACAAGCAGACTTATGTGATAGAGTGGATTCAAATTTTGGAACCTTACAGGATTATCAAGGCATTGCAAACTGCGATATACTACAGGGTCCAACAATATGACGCGACAAGGAGGATTGGGACCATACCCTTTCCTGCATACCCGATTGCCTGGATAGTACATGTGTGCTAATCTCCCCAAGTGTTGTTCTCGGTGTATTACTCTACCAAGACGGTCAAATGGTTAACTCAGTTGGTTTCAAGAATCCTAGTGGTGTCTCCCAATATATGCAAGGTACGTGGGAGCTCAAATCCGTAGTGGTGTTGTCTAATGCACAACCGTTCAGCAAGAGATCTTCCGATATACTACCGAGTACGTGATACACCCTTCGATATACACCAAGTATGGATTATGGTACTTGGTGGGTACGTGAAGGAGCTCGATATACCGATAAGTACGTGGAAGACTACAATACCCCCCCCGGGATACAGTGCTGGCAAATAACGGCAGCTGCCACGCTTAATGATGCCGAAACATGTCTCTAACTTATTGTTGCTTGTGCAAGGATGCACCTATTAACAAAGTAATAGAAGTTTCAAATGAAAAGCAAAAACAATTATAAATTTAATCTAACATTAACATAAACATATGCAAATAAACAAAAACAAGATCAAGAACTATAAGTAGGTAGATCTATGGAAGAACAAGAGAAAAAATAATAAATTTTTGTATTACCTCAAAGGTGAGGATGTTTGGTGTTGAGCAGCTTCAAGGTTGAGGTGCTCCAAGCTCCAATGGTCTCTTCTCCAAGATGCTGAAATGGGGATTCTTCAAACTCAAAATGGGAGGCAATGGCTCTCAAAGGGAATTTGGCAGCATAAGGATAGGATGAAATGTGGATGAAGAGTGAGGAGCCCCTATCACCTTTTTATAGTTTTTGGTGATGGGGAATACCATTATGGTTTTTAAGGAAACCAATGGTATTAACCAACATGGTTTAGGTCTCTTTTTCCCTCTCTTTCCCTCTTTTTCCTTTTTTGAATATTTTTATTCCCTTTTAATATTTTTGGGAATTTTGGACCCTTTTTTAGGGTTTTTTGTGTATTTTGAGGAAAAATATATATTTTGAGGGGAAAAAAGGTGTATTGTGGTCTTTTTTGTGACCTTTTGATGGCTTTAGAGGCTGAAATGGTGGAAAAGTGGACAAATGGGTCATGTGAATAAAGGAATGAGCTAGTGAGCACTTTTTGGGTGTTAACAGATTGCCCCCTGATGTGTGAGGGCAGGAGCTCATTGTATGGCCGATAGACATCATAGTTCTTTTGTCTTTTTCGTGGGGTTTGGAGAAGAGAAGAGACCGATTGGAGACTGGAACAACGACCCCTTGGAAGCTGCAAAAACAAAAAATATTACATGGCCTCAAAATGAATGAGGAATAATCTCTGATGATTGACGAGGCAGGCATACCCATGCTCATATCAAGACATATACATAACAATTAGGCCCAAGAAGGGGGACCTGAATAATACATAAAAATCTATTGGTACATCATAATGGTCCAGAGGGGACACAAATCTGGGATGTACTCATGATCATATATGACTGATCTCGAATAACTGATACACTGGAAAAAGCAACAACCGTTCTGAATAAGGTGTCAGAAGGGTTGATGAACTACTGAAACTGAAGGTGTCCAACATCTGTAGGGAATCAATAACTGTGAGGAGTATATGTAACTGTATACTCAAGGGAGTATAAAAGTGGTGTACATCTGAATACTGTCGACAAACACAACCCGGATATCCATAGGAAAGTGTAACTGGTTGTTTCCATAAGTAGTCTCTTAAATGTGGAAGAGTCAGGTGATATCCGGGGTCTTCAACAAATAACTGAAAGGACCGATACCCTGTACAAGTCTCAACGATGCGATCAAGGTGTTGAAGTCGAGCATGTGAGAAACAATCATTTGGAGAGGCACTGATGACTCCTTTCGAAATGATCCGTAGGAACTCATCACAAATGATGATGAGTCCAAGGCACAGGGACCTCTAGGTCTATCCTCTGGAATAGATTTGGTTGGCGTCGACAGAGGGAGACCGGCAACTACCAAGGCAATAATGTTTCCTTGATAAGAGCGTGAGGTGTACAATTGAAGTGTGATAGTACTTATGGTAGTACTGTCATACTCTGGGGATGGGAAATAACTGGGGTCATAGAGTGGGTGGACTCAAACTTCCTTTGTTCAGAGCATGATGACATGGTTGACCTGGTAGCATAGGGAACTGATTTTTAGGAGTGGGAATGATAGCTTAGGTGTATGTATTGCAGACTTGAGTGATCTGGGGGGGACAAGGTGATGGATGCTGTAGGGGGAGTGTCGGGGTGACACACTGCAGAATACTCTAAACAAAGGCGACCAAAATGGGGAAGCTACCATATGGGTAGACATGATCTGTTGTGGCATCGAGAAGCATCATTGGGTCCTTTTTCATAGTTAACCACTTATACTATGAAACGAGAACTCGACACAGTTCTCGTTTTTCTCTCTCCTAATTTTAGTAGCTATTTTTACCTCCGTTTCAAAAAGGGTTGATGCCAGTATCACACATTTTCATTTTGAGGCATTTTTTTGGGCCTTTGACACATCTTTATTGTAAAGTATTTTTAATTTCTATTTTCAAGTGTGTTTTTAGAAATTTAACAAAAAACATACATTTAGAAGCTAGCTATAATGAAAAACACATACATTTTTCGAAATTTATCTTTAAAATTTAATCATAAATAATATATTTTTATGGAAAAAATAGTAAACAAATCGAGAAAAAAAAAGACATTTAAACCCATTTTTAATAGATTTTTAGTCATTTTGTATAAAAATGATACTCTTTCACATTATTTTTCATAATATTTAACCACCTAACCAATTATTATTAAAATTTAAAAAGAAAATATTTAAAAAAATTACATTGCCCCCTTCTACCCTAACCCTATCCCTACCCCCCCACAAACTATTACAAAAGTTTAAAAAATAATTATAATGCGTCCCTTCTACCCTAACCCCCTAACAAACTATTAGTAATTTTTAAAAAAAATTACATTTAAAAAAATAATTACATATCCTACCCTAACCCCTCAACCAACCATTAATAAACATTTAAAAAAACAAAGTACATTTCCTAATGCCCTAGCCCCCTACATTACCTTCTACCTTAGCCCCCTGAAAATTACATTCCCTAATGCCCTACCCACTACCCCATTACCCCTCACACATCGTTTTAATTAAAAACAATTTAAAACCCAACTTAAAAAAATTAAAAAATAAAAATAAAAACCTAAACTTAAAAAATAAAAAATAAAACCTAAACTTTACCAAAAAAAAAAAAACAAAACACAAACTCGACTTTACAAATTAAAAAAAAAAGACTTTATAAAAAATAAATTAAAAAACAAATTTAAAATTTAAAAAAAAACTTTAAAAAAAAATTAAAAATTAAAAAGAAAACTAAACTTTACAAAAAAAAAAAAAAAAAAAAAAAAAATTAAACAAAACCAAACTTTAAAAAAAATTTAAAAATTAAACAAAACAAAAATTAAAAAAAAAAAAAAAAAAAAAAAATACAAACAAAAAAAACAAAGATCGCACCCAAAGAGGTGGGCGCCCAAACACGTTATAAAAAAAAAAATTAAAGATTAAAAAAAAAACTTTACAAAAAATAAATTAAAAAACAAATTAATAATTAAAAAAACACTTTACAAAAAAAAATTAAAAATTAAAATAAAAAACAAACCTTAAAAAAAAAAAAATCAAAATGGGGGGAGCATTCGCCCCCTTGGGCGCCCAAAGGGCCGCCCCACGGGCGGCAGCTCGATGACGGGCATCGAGCTGCCGCCCGTGGGGCGGCCCTTTGGGCGCCCATCGAGCGGAGCTCCGCACCCTGGGCGCCCAAAGGGCCGCCCCACGGGCGGCCCTTTGGGCGCCCATCGAGCGGAGCTCCGCCCCCTGGGCGCCCAAAGGGCCGCCCCACGGGCGGCCCTTTGGGCGCCCAGGGGGCGGAGATTTTATTTTAAGTTTGGTTTTTATTTTAATTTTTAATTTTTTTTGTAAAGTGGTTTTTTTAATTTATTTTTTGTAAAGTTTTTTTTTTTTAATTTTTAATTTTGTTTTGTAACTTGTTTTTTTTAATTTTTAATTTATTTTTTGTAAAGTTTTTTTTTTAATTTTTAATTTGTTTTTTTTGTAAAGTCTATATTGTTTTTTGTTATTTTTTTTTGGTAAAGTTTAGGTTTTATTTTTCATTTTTTAAGTTTAGGTTTTTGTGAGATGTGTAATTTTTTTTTAAATGTAAATTTTAAAAAAAATTATTAATATGGGGCAAATGAGACAACCCTGACCATTTAAGGTAGGAGGGGCGCATTATAATTTTTTTTTTAACTTTTGTAATAGTTTGTTGGGGGTTAGGGTTAGGAATTTATTTGTTGAAAACAGAAAATTTCAATTTAGGGGTTGATTTAAAGCTTTCGTAAACAACAGTATGAGATTTTTAAGCCATGGCTATATTTTTAACCCAGAGAAAAAAAACGTTGATACTAGTATCAACACTTTTCGATTTGGGGGTTGTTTTTGGTGTTTTTTATGAAAACATGATACTGGCATCAACACTTTTTGATTTGGGGGTTGTTTTCGGTGTTTTTTATGCAAAAATATGAGTTTGTATGGCTAGAGTTCTCGTTCTTAGTATATAGTTCTCGTTTCATAGTATAAGTGGTTAGTTTTAATGAGCTCCAAGAAGGGATAAAAGTGTGCTCTGAAATGGTACTATCTTGTGGATTTATGCGAGCCCAGGACTGTTCATGCTCGTAAGTGCTTTCATTTTTAAGGAGTCTAAAAACGATAAGAAGACTCTGTAGTGGTGGTGGAGTACCATCCTGTGGATTTATACGAACCCAAGACGGTGATTGCTCATGGTTGCTTTCAATTTTAGAGAGTCTAAAAGCGGTAAGTAGACTCCATTGGTGTTCTTTTTCGTATGTTAGTCTCCAAGGCCCAAAAAAAGTATAAAATGATGCAAATGGAGAACTCTTCTAGCCGATGTGACTAGAGTATTCATTTTTCATAATTAGTCTACAAGGTCCGGAAAAGGGGTAAACTTATACCAAGTAGACGCCCTTTCAGATAATTTTAGCGAGCATGAAAGGAAGCAAGGTTTATCGACAACCTTTTCATTGTTTTAGGAGTCAAAAAAGAGCTTAACATAAACTCCCTAAGTGCCTTTTTCGTAAAAGAATTGTTCGGCCCGAAAAAGGGATAAAATTATACCGAACAAAAAGATATTGGTGAGAGCGAGGAATGATTTCGAGCATCGTCACGAGCTCGGAAAAATGAATCCGGTGACATAAACATCGTCAAAAGTAGGCAACGGTCGATGTGACACGCTAACCAAGGTGATGAGTGGCATTTTGAAAAAATGCCCAAAAATTATGGGGGTGAGAGCGAGAAATAGTCTCAAGCATCATCACGAGTGTGGAAAACTGAATCTGAAAATATAAAACTTGTCAAAAACGGACGACGGTTGAAGTGGCACGCAAATCAAGGCTATGAGTGGCATTTTGAAAAAATGACCAAAAAATATGGGGTTGAGAGTGAGAAATGATCTCAAGCATCGTCACGAGCGCGGAAAACTGAATCTGGTGATATAAAGATCGTAAAAAAGGGCAACGACCGATGTGGCATGCAAACCGAGGCAATGAGGGGCATGGAAAAAATGTCTTAAAAATATGGTGGTGAGAGCGAGAAATGGTCTCAAGCATCGTCACGAGCACAGAAAATTGAATCCAGCGATATAAGACTTGTCAAACACGGACCACGGTCGATGCGGCACGAAAATTGAGGCAACAATGGTGCATGGAAAAATGCCCAAAAAATATGGTGGTGAGAGCGAGAAATGATCTCAAGCATCATCATGGGCACAGAAATATGAATCTGGCAGTGCAAATGGTGCGAAAAAAGGAGGTCATAAGGACTCCAGAATGGTCAAAGGAAATAACTAGGTTAAAAAATGGCTAAAAATAAAGGTGAGCCCACCAAGCCAAGGATGCAGTGGTGGGGAGAAATGATGACCCGCGGGGGAAGAATACTAGGTGTATCAAATCAAATCAAATATACAAATGATATGTGACCTCAAAAATGGTTGAGATCACGCATGTGAAAAAGTGAGCAAGCTTAATGACCTGCCCCCATGCTATGTGCATGGGGTTTATGATTGTGGATCACATATGTGTTGGTTTGAACAATGGGGTCATTGAAATAATGAGATAGATGTGATGGGGAAGCTTCAAAATGATTGATCATGCCCCCTATCCCAGGGTCAAGGTAATCTATTATGCCCCCTAACTCAGAGGTGTCAATGTGGTGCAAATATTGTCTGAGAGAGGGATCAATAGGGCATTGAGCAACTGCTGGCGGGGGGGTATACCATGAGGCTGTGGGCCGTGGTGGCATATTGAATTGATGATATGATGATGGGGGATTCCTCTTGTGGGGTGGATGCCCCCAGTATCTCTGACGAGAATCACGATGATGATGAGTATACAAGGTTTCGGGCCTACCCCCATGCTGTGGACATGTGGTTTCCTCTTTGATTTCAAAAGGTTGAATATGTGGGTCAGAGGGATCAATGGAAGGGGTCGAACGGACAGAGGGGTTTCCATTAGAAACCATGTAAATTTTGTTAATATATTATGAGGAGGAAGATGGTGGGGGATGAATTTCCTTAATGAGAGGAGGGGATATCTCTAGGTCGGCATTATTCAATTCGTATAGAGCTGCTCTATAATCTGGGAGATCAGGGTAGTGATGTGAGTAATGGCCATAAATGCCACATATTGCATAAGGGTGATTGGTACGCAACGATTTATCGCGAGGCTAAGGGGGCGGTTCAAGTTTGACAACTAGTATGTTAGTGTCATCATCCAACATATTCATATGTTCTTGAAGTGCTGGTAGATGTGGAAATAGATGGGTAGCATGGCCTATATCATCACACAAATAGCACTTGGGGGGAGCACGGATTGTTGGGGGATTCTTTTCCAACTTGGGAATCGGTGGGGCAGTGCAAGTTGTGGGTCCAATGGTGTAGGTTTGTGGGCCTATGCCCCCATATATAGAGAAGCTATGTTTTCCTATGTTCTAAGTGATTAAGACAGTCCTATGAATCATCCTATATATGCAGCCGATGAGGACATGGGATGTTATAGATTATCATCAGAAGATCCATCTGAAGAAGAAATCGCACATGTTCAGGCAACAGAACCAGTCGCTGAAGATAGCAGGAACTGGGTCTGGAAACTCTTTTTCGATGGGGCCTCTGCCAAAGAGGAGTCTGGGGAAGGTACAGTTTGTCTTCACCCCTAGGGGATGAAATCAGTCTGTCTTACAAGCTAGAGTTTGACACCACCAATAATGTGGCTGAGTACGAAGCACTTATCTTGGGCCTCAGAGTGACAAGGGATTTAAAAATCACTAAGCTGGTGGTTTTCGGAGACTCTGAACTAGTGGTGAATCAGATTAGAAGTGTTTATCAAACCAAGTGCCCAAGACTCAGAGCATATTGAAATCTTGCTTGGGACCTCATTGAAAATTTATTTGATTCCTTCAACATTACCTTCGTTCCTCGAGAAGAAAATCAACAAGCTGATGCACTAGCCCTAATGGCAAGTTCTTTCAAACCTCCCAAGAAGCCTAAGTTAAAATACAAGGTTGAAATGAGATATCGTCCTTCCATCCTTGAAAACGTCAAAAACTGGCAGGTTCTCGAAGATGACCAACAAATCAAATGCTTCCTGCAGCTTGTTGGGTAGTTCTCAAGTATTGACATAGATGGGGATCCTGGGGAGATAGAAGAAGGTAATTCACAAATAGAGGATAAATAAAGCTCTGGATTGATGCAACATATTACTGACCACAAGGTTCTGCAGTTAAAGAACAACTTCATCCTGAAAGGACTAGTTCCTCTAGAACAATTGTTCGATAAAAATGAGATCTCGGTCAAACCAGTAGTACAGCCAACTACTGAGGCCATGCAGGAAATTAATCTTGGTACCATGGAAGAACCCAAGTTCGTTAAACTCTCTCAGTCCCTTACAATCGAGCAAAGGAAAAGGTATGAGGAATTATTCAAATAATATGTGGATTTTTTTGCATGGAAGTATGAAGACCTCAGAACCTATGATACTGCCATAATACAACATAGGATTCCCTTAAAACCTGATGCTAATCCAGTTAAGCAAAATTTGAGATGGGTGAACCTCATCTTGTTTCCAGTAATTGAAAAAGAAGTAAGGAAGCTTATTGATGAAAAAATCATCATCCCTATAAGGTATTCACAATGGGTGGCCAACCTAGTGCCGGTCAGAAAGAAAAATGGTGAGATCTGGCTATGTGTTGATTTCAAAAACCTAAATAAGTGCTCATTGAAGGATAATTACCCCTTACCCAAAATGGATCATATTCTGCAAAAGGTGGTTGGGTCAACCCGAGTATCTATGATGGATGGATTCTCAGGCTATAACCAGGTTACAATGCACCTAGATGATAGGGAAAAGACATCATTCACTACACCATGGGGAACTTTCATGTATGACAAAATGCCATTCGGCCTTATGAACGCCAGGGCAACATTCCAAAGAGACATGGGCATAACATTCATAGTTGAAAAGGACAGATTTAGTGTTATATACTTGGATGATATGACAGTATTTTCTAAATCTCACAAAGACCATCTTCAACATCTGAAGCAAACTTTTGAGAAGTGCAGAAAGTATGGCCTGTCTCTCAATCCAAAGAAATTCTTTTTTGCCATGACAGAAGGAAAGTTGCTGGGGCATATCGTGTTGAGATATTGTAACTTCAAAGAATATTATATTTGTACTTTATTATTCCGGAGATGATTCATTCCTCCGTGAAGATCTTATTGTATATCCGGAGATGTTTATTCCTCCGTCGGAATGTGGTAACTTGGGTTATTAGACTTCCCTAGTGGGGGTCGGCCCTGTATGTGTTATGTGGGTCAAATGGTTATTAGACCACCCTAGAGGGGTCGGCCCAGTCAGTTATAACGGGGTATTTAACCTAATGGTTAAATACGAGCCTACATGTACTTGTGTAAAATACATATCAGAGTAGTGTATAAATAGAGGAGGTGTGTTCCTCATTATACACATTCACTCACTTGAGGATAGCGCACTTGTGGAGGAGAGGTCTGCTATTGTGGAGGAGGAGATCATGTCTCAGGGTTTCATCTTTGTATATTGCTGGTCATCTATATTGAGGAAGCTTTGCTGGGTTTTCTACCCCATGAGGGTTTCCCAGGATAAATCTCTGTCTCTTGTGTTTATGCTGTGCTTGTTGTTTCTTCAGTGATCCTGTATATGCTATTATTGTGAAATGGAATGTAATGCTGCTATTTTCTATCTTAGCATCTTGAATTTTAACATGGTATCAGAGCTAACCTGAAGGAAGACAAGGTATGGCACTAAAGACACTTGCTTTACTTACGACAATTTGAAGGTTAGGGTTTTACATAGCAAAAACCAGTCATCGTAGCACTTTCGCTATGCATCCGTTTTGGCGAATTTTTCGGATCTAAAATTGTTACAGGACGAAGCTAAAATCTCCAGGTACCTTGTGTCCAAAGGACAACCTCTAATTCGTTGTACTTTGTGATTTATGATCTGTACAATATAGGGTTTCTGCCTCTTCCAGATCTGAGTCAAAATCAGGTGACCTTGGGAAAAAGGTCATAACTTGGGCTAGGAAGCTCCAAATGAAATTTCGTGAAAAGTGACAGGTAGTACACAGACTTTACTATCTCAGAAAACTTTTTCAGGGGCCGAAGTGGAATCAGTGACACGTGGCACGCCGTACAAGTTCGCTCTCCTGTATTATCCCATAAACAGGTCATGTTGCGACACTTGGCATAACTCTCTCTCAGAGAATCCAATTGAGGTCATACCTATCAGGATGGAAATATAACAGGCCGATCTATCTCAGAAAATTTTTTCAGAGGCCGAAGGTCAAACAGTGACACGTGGCACGCCGTACAAGTTTGCTCTCCTGTATTTTCCCAAAACAGGTCACGTTGCGACATTTGGCATAACTCTCTCTCAGAGCATCCAATTGAGGTCAGACCTGTCAGGATGGAAAGCTAACAGGTCAGGCTATCTCAGAAAACTTTTTCCGACCCTGTGGATCAAAAATTTCGGAATTACACCAGAAACAATCAGGTACATATTTCTGTCAAAACAGAATTATTTTTTGGTACCTTCATTCATGACTTCTGGAATTTAGGGCTTTGAAGAAAGTTGGAATTTTTGTAATCGGAGACCACGGCTGGATGCTACTCATCAAAATAGAAATTTAGAGACCAAGATCAGAATTTTTGGTTGGGCAGAAGGCCGGGCTTGATTAGACCCTAGTTCGGGACTTTGATCAGAAAAGTGGAAAATTAGGGCTTCTGTAAAAATGGGAATTTTTGAAATCTGTGACCACGGCTGGAAGCTCCTCAGAAAAATAGAATCTTAGAGCTTTGGATCAAACCTTTTGATGGGGCAAAAGAGTGGGCTTCATCAAACCCCAGTTCAGGGTCACGTCCAGTGAATCCGAAAGTTTCAAAGGCAAAATTAAGGAGTAAAACTTTGCAGTTTTCAAATTCTGAATATACCAGTTTGATCAGCTCATCAAGGCGCATATTTCTATCCTTTCGGAAGTTTGAAATTCAAAGTTTGAATTTTTTTTTGGTTTCTCTGACAAACCCATATCCAGCTCCAGGTCCAGTTCTTGCAAATCAAGTGGATTGAGTTAATCCTAGAAGAAGATGGATTGGTCACCTGCATAAGTGAAGAAGTTCCTGTCTCAGAGGGAGATGAGGATAAGGGCTTACATAAGAAGAATACAAGCGATCTCGACAGGTATGACTCATCGAGGTATGTTTCAATATTTGTCCATGATTAAGTTTATGGTATGTTTGTCTTCAGGTTATTACAGTTAGTACAATTTTGATTTTAGATTTGTCGTATAACCTTAACAAAATTATGAATGCATGATAGAAGATATTCATTGGTTAGGGTGTTGACACTTATGATTGTACTAATGCATTATGATGTTGTGTGAGGTTGATGTTGTCTGCTAACAAGATACAGGTACATCACAAAAGACAAATCAGGTTCCATGACCATGAAAACATGAAGACAGAGACTCATCCATAATATTTGTTCTACTTACGAGGTATGTATGACTTTGTTATATTATGCTTAACCTATGAGACATGCAGGTTCTAGCTCAGGATCTCTAAATCATTGAAGAGATTGTTTAGGTATGTTGTACATAACCAAGTAGGTATACTAATCCAGGTATGTTTCCCATGAATCTTACCTTGTGTTAGGATCCCTTATATAAGTATACTTGATATGATTGGTTATGCTTATTCATAAAGTTAGTAATCAAGGGTTTATGCATGATTTAATTAACCAGAAGAGTACTATGATCAAATAAGAATATGCATGAGTAAAAGAAGACTTACTTGAAACCCTGAATACTAATGATCATGACTATACATATTCAAGATTATTTAGAATTAAAATGTTTTGAGAATATACTAATGAATGAATGTTTGTGTATGAGATCATGAGGATGACACTAGTGCACACTTGAGCATGCACAGTGGTACAGAATGAATAGAAGTTCAAAGGACATATAGAAGATCAAGCGGGAGGCAACCACACAAACATAAAAGATAAGTATTTGAGTTGTTATTTGAAATAGTAAATGATATTTCTTGTATGCATATTTGTATTCCTAGAACATATCATGCTGAGTGCAAACATTCATAGAGCATTGAACATTATACTACTAATATGCATATGATTGGTAAGTTGGACAAACATTCCATTGTTGCTTGTCTAGAATGAAACCTCTTTGCTGACATGCTGAGAGCTGTGCACACTCTCGATAGTATGTTCTGGTAGAGATGGAAGGCATCTAGATAGCCACTGTATGCATACAGGATATGGGAAAGTGTTGTGCCAAAGTATTGGTCAAGATAGTTGCATAACTATATAAATGATATCTGTATGCATAATAGGTTATCATGATTTCATGATTATGAAGGATTACTAATCATGTACTTAATTTTGTTTTGTAGGAAATATCATGAAGAATAATGAACACCGAACAAGTGATGGATGTTCAACAAGAAGATTTACAAATCAAACAAAATATAGAAGGCTTGTGGCTAGAAGATTCTCTTAGAAAGAGGAAGAGAATCATGATGAGATGTTTGCTTCAAGTGGCTAGATAAGACCATTCTCTTAATGGTGCAATTAAAGAAGAAGTGTGAATCAGGTTCTGTATGGGTTCCCAGGATCGATAGTATATTGATGAGAATACATGTGGGGATTGTATCATCCTTGAACACTTGTTCTAAAGTGAGCCGTAGACAGGTGTCTCCGAGAAAGAAAAGGGATTGGATCATCCCTGGACTTTCAGTCCTAAAGAGAGCCGTAGACGTAAGGTCTCCGAGAATGAAGTCCTTAGTGGACAGTTAAGGGGATTGGATCATCCTTGGACTTTCAGTCCTAAAGAGAGCCGTAGACGTAAGGTCTCCGAGAATGAAGTCCTTAGTGGATAGTTAAGGGGATTGGATCATCCCTGGACTTTCAGTCCTAAAGAGAGCCGTAGACGTGAGGTCTCCGAGAATGAAGTCCTTAGTGGACAGTTGAAGGGATTGAATCATCCCTGGACTTTCAGTCCTAAAGAGAGCCGTAGACGTGAGGTCTCCGAGAATGAAGTCCTTAGTGGACAGTTGAGGGGATTGGATCATCCCTGGACTTTCAGTCCTAAAGAGAGCCATAGACATAAGGTCTCCGAGAAGTGGGGATTGTATCATCCCCGGACCTTGGTCCCTGAATTGATCCGTAGACGTATGGTCTTCGAGAATAAAGTGATGGGGATTGCATCATCCCGGAACCACTAGTTCAAAATGTACGTGAGGACTGCATCGTCCATGAACTGGGTTCAAAATGTACGTGAGGACTGCATCGTCCATGAACTGGGTTCAAAATGTACGTGAGGACTGCATCGTCCATGAACTGGGTTCAAAATGTACGTGAGGACTGCATCGTCCATGAACTGGGTTCAAAATGTACGTGAGGACTGCATCGTCCATGAACTGGGTTCAAAATGTACGTGAGGACTGCATCGTCCATGAACTGGGTTCAAAATGTACGTGATGGGATTGCATCGTCCCTAGACATGAGACTTGTCTTAAAGTGATAAGGACTAATCATCCTGTAAGTAGATTGGGATTGCATCGTCCCTAGACATGGTGAGGTGTCTTAAAGTGATAAGGACTAATCATCCTGTAAGTAGATTGGGATTGCATCGTCCCTAGACATGGTGTGGTGTCTTAAAGTGATAAGGACTAATCATCCTGTAAGCACATTGGGATTGCATCATCCCTAGACATGGTGAGGTGTCTTAAAGTGATAAGGACTAATCATCCTGTAAGTAGATTGGGATTGCATCATCCCTAGACATGGTGAGGTGTCTTAAAGTGATAAGGACTAATCATCCTGTAAGTAGATTGGGATTGCATCATCCCTAGACATGGTGAGGTGTCTTAAAGTGATAAGGACTAATCATCTTGTAAGTAGATTGGGATTGCATCGTCCCTAGACATGGTAAGGTGTCTTAAAGTGATAAGGACTAATCATCCTGTAAGTTGATTCGGGATTGCATCATCCTTAGACATGGTGAGGTGTCTTAAAAGGATAAGGATTGATCATCCTGTAAGTTGATCTGGATTGCATCATCCATAGACATGAGATATGTCTTAAATTGAGAGGGATTGATCATCCCATAAGTGGATCAGGATTGTATCATCCTTGGACCTATGTCCTAAAGTGAGAGGGATTGACCATCCCGTAATTGGATCATGTGTGTTGCAGGGTATGCTGTTGTTGTGTATACTTGTATCAGTGTGGATACTTGTATTGATAGATGTATTAGTGAGAATACATGCTTTTGATGATAGATGTATTAGTGAGAATACATGCTTTTGATGATAGATGTATTAGTGAGAATACATGCTTTTGATGATAGATGTATTAGTGAGAATACATGCTTTTGATGATATATGTATTAGTAAGAATACATGTTTTGATGATAGATGTATTGGTGAGAATACATACTTTTGATGATACATGTATTGATTAATGTACTTGTATGGTTGAGGATACTTATGTTGTAGATCGAGATGATCTAGATGCTGTAGATCGAGATGATCCAGATGTTGTAGATCGAGATGATCCAGATGCTGTAGATCGTGATGATCCAGATGCTGTAGATCGAGATGATCCAGATGGTGTAGATCGAGATGATCCAGATGCTGTAGATCGAGATGATCCAGATGCTGTAGATGAGATGATCCAGATGCTGTAGATCGAGATGATCCAGATGCTATAGATCGAGATGATCCAGATGCTGTAGATCGAGATGATCCAGATGTTGTAGATCGTGATGATCCAGATGCTGTAGATCGAGATGATCCAGATGCTGTAGATCGAGATGATATGACAATGCTGATGATCGTGAGATAACGATGCGGATGATCGTAAGATGACGATGCTAATGATCGTGTGATGACGATGCTGATGATCGTGAGATGACGATGCTGATGATCGTATGATGACGGTGCTGATGATCGTGAGATGACGATGCTGATGATCGTGTGATGACGATGCTGATGATCGTGAGATGACGATGTTGATGATCGTGTGATGACGATGTTGATGATAGTGAGATGACGATGTTGTTGATCATGTGATGACGATGCTGATGATCGTGTGATGGCGATGCTGACAATCGTGAGGATTCAGATATTGATGTTGTTGTAGCTGTTTGAGTGCTGCAGACGATAAAGACTCAGTATTGAAGATGTTGATGTTCCAGTATTGAAGATATTCCAGTAACTGGTTGAGTTACTGATGATGTTGAGAAAGCTTCCAATGATTTATAGATGTATCATGTATGATGTTGATGACTCCTTGCTCGTGCAAATGCTGTTATAATATCCTTCTCGTTAAGGGGGAGTGTTGAGATATTGTAACTTCAAAGAATATTATATTTGTACTTTATTATTCCGGAGATGATTCATTCCTCCGTGAAGATCTTATTGTATATCCGGAGATGTTTATTCCTCCGTCGGAATGTGGTAACTTGGGTTATTAGACTTCCCTAGTGGGGGTCGGCCCTGTATGTGTTATGTGGGTCAAATGGTTATTAGACCACCCTAGAGGGGTCGGCCCAGTCAGTTATAACGGGGTATTTAACCTAATGGTTAAATACGAGCCTACATGTACTTGTGTAAAATACATATCAAAGTAGTGTATAAATAGAGGAGGTGTGTTCCTCATTATACACATTCACTCACTTGAGGATAGCGCACTTGTGGAGGAGAGGTCTGCTATTGTGGAGGAGGAGATCATGTCTCAGGGTTTCATCTTTGTATATTGCTGGTCATCTATATTGAGGAAGCTTTGCTGGGTTTTCTACCCCATGAGGGTTTCCCAGGATAAATCTCTGTCTCTTGTGTTTATGCTGTGCTTGTTGTTTCTTCAGTGATCCTGTATATGCTATTATTGTGAAATGGAATGTAATGCTGCTATTTTCTATCTTAGCATCTTGAATTTTAACATATCGTTTCTAACGATGGCATGAGGATAGACCCGGAAAGAGTGGAAGCTATCAAGCTTATTGATCTCCCATGAAATAAAAAGGAGGTGCAGTATTTCATTGGTAAAATAATTTTTGTATAAAGGTTTATTCCTAATTTTGCTTAAATAATGAAAGAAATTATTGACATGCTGAGGAAAGATGCTAAGATAAAATGGACCACCGCTGCGAGGAACTCTTTTAAATAGATAAAGGATTCCTTGGGAGAGGCACCTGTTTTGACTAGCCCGGACTACAACAAGGATTTCCTAATTTTCTCATTTGCCTCTGAGGTTACTATTGCAACAGTCCTTTTACAAAAAAATCAGGAAGGGCATGAACAACCCATTGCTTTCTTCAGTCAAGTTCTGAGAGATGTAGAATTAAAATATTGCACAATGGAGAAGCAGGCCTATGCACTTGTTAAAGCACTTAAGTCATTCAGAAGCTACATCTTGCATTCCAAGATCATTGCTCATGTCCCGGGGAGTACCATTAAAGATATCTTATGTCAGCCTGATAGTGAAGGAAGGAGAGGAAAGTGGATAAAAGGACAGAGATTAGCTAATATGTTGGTCGAGTAGAATTACCAAGCCCTAGATATCAATTTGATCGATCAATTCCTCGGTCATGAAAATGGAGAGGGTCAGGAGAACCTCCCCGACCAGGTAGCAATGAAATTTATGAAGTCAGAGTGGTGCGGGGACATAGTCTACTATTTGGAGCATCTTACTTGTCCCCCCGAAATGGAGAAGTCTAAAATAAGATCCCTTAAACTCAGAGCAGTCAAATACTATGTTTTGGATGGCTAACTTTTCTGGAAGGACCCACTGGGCATCCTGCTTAATTGTATTGTAGAAGAAGAGACCGAGGGAATAATTACTGAGTTTCACAAAGGTGTGTGGAGGGCATCATGCGTGGAGAGTGACTGCTCATAAAATACTGCATCTCATTCATCAATAATATGATTCAATATAGATTCACTCATTCATATTATCAACATGAATAGTCTTACATAACCTGTGCAGTGCGCAACAAACTCTTAGTTATAGACCTAAAATCACCCAACATTACACAACAAAACAACATCTACGACAACAACCACAACAACGATTGGAGATTGAACAACAATTTAACACTAACCCAAGAACTGTCGTTCAGTAACAATTGAAGAACAACCCTTAACCCAAAAAATCCCTTTCATATTTATACATCACAACAAGGGTTGTTTTCGTTACAAAGTGGATACAAATGGCCAACTAAATTCTAACTAACTTTTTTCTTTTTCTTTCTTTGGTCCATTTGCTGAGTTGTCACACAGTCCATTTTTTATGCATGATTTCCAAGATAGGTCCAAAATCCCTCTCCAACAGGCCCCAACGCTCACCTGTTGCTCGTCTCAAGCAAATTCAGCTACTGCGTGTACTTCTTTGACTAGTATCCTTCGTCTTAGTAGTATACCTACTATTGCATAACACCTCTTGAACTAGAGGCCGAACCATTTATAAATGTTAGTGTCACGATCATTAATATGAGCACAGTTCCAACCATCACTCCACTCTGCTCGTTAGGTTTCTCTCTATACTATTACTTCTCCTTTTGGTGGTTCCATGGATCTCGGTGTTGCAACAACCTAGGATCTAGGCTTATGGCAACTCTGCTTCCTATCCCATCAACCTTGTTTCATTACTCTGCACCTCTGGTTTTCTCTTTGGCTCTGCATATTTACAACATTTACTCCACTACACAGTCTATACCCGGCAAAAAAAGGAAAACTGAACTGCTTTGCCTTCAATCCACTGCTTCTTTTATAACGAATTATCATGTACCTCGACCTTCTATGTCATGATTTTCCCTAGACGACTATTTAGACTTCTTGGATTTGATTTCGATATGCTATCATTTCAAAATATTGGATGCCAATTTTTCTACTGATGGCGACGCGTGCTTACTATCCTATGTTACTTCAATCCTTTTGTTGCATTGACTTCACTGTCTCCCTTAGATTCTGAAGTGTTTTCTTCGCAATCACAACTTGTTCCTTTGCTTGTGCTTCCTACTCTGTGATTCCTTTTGATATTTGTGATGTTAGAGGTGCCTTCAACTTCTCCTCAGTGACTTGAATTACTTGTTTCACTCCTTCTTGCACTGCAACAAGTTCCTCTATCACCTTGTACGTTTCCTCCTGTAGAGGATCTAATTTCTGCACAATGTCCTACTGCTGGGTCCTTGTCTTATTAAATTCCACCAACTGATTTCTGTGTTCCACCAGTGTGGCCATATGCTCAACTGCTGGCAGAGTTCCCATTGTGTCCTTTAAGTTCCATGCCTTTGCCTGTGCAACCTCCACTTTCTATTATATATCTTTCAACTCTACATTCTCAATGAGTTGTGTCCAAATGTTTGTGTTTTCCTCATACATCTATGTGCACTTTTCCTCCAGGGTCTTGATGTTTGATGTTGCTGCACTAGCTATTTTCTCCCTTTGCTATATTTCCTCTGGTGGAGTACTTGGTTCCATCCTTGTTCCAAGTCCACAATCTCTACACGGAATCCTTGAATAACTTCACTTATTTTTGTCACCTTCTCTTCCACTAGAATATCTACCTCTAGTTGACCCTCCAAAATTGCATTGTATATTCTCTTCACTGCATGTTGCAACTTATCCTTATCCCTTGTCACCTCCTCTTTCTCTTTTCACAACTTATTATTCTCTTCTTCAAGCATTCCTTTGCATGCAGTTTACATATCCCAATCGACCAATGTCAAGACTGCATGCATTGAATTTCCTACATCACAACCGTTTGCAATGCATGCAATATATCTGTTGGCATATGTGATAAAACTAGCTCAATTGAACTTATTGCTAGTGCACTCTTTTGCATTTATGTTGTAGGTAAATCTAGATCTCTTGGTGCTATCTTCATACTTGTTCGTGTAGTTTATGCTGCTGATGGTTGTGAGACCATCTGCTGGGGCCCCGTAGTCTCTGTATGCTAATCCTCTAATCTACTTGTTGTTATTTCGTTGTTTCCAAAACCTGACGCAGTGCAACTAACTGCTCATGCATGCTTGTTTGCATCTCTTCCTACTTTCGTGCCACTTTCTCTAATGCTTCCTCTGCTGCTTCCTTGACTTGTTTGTCGTTTTTTCCAAGCCATCTTCTGTCATTGACTAAGCCACTTGCTCTTTTGTCACTTTTCTCTTCTTCTTTTGCTTTGGGGAGCTTGATTCAATATTCTCCTTTTTCCTTTATCCTACTATTGGTGTAGTCTCCTGGGCAATGCATCCTGTACCATTACCTTACGCTGGTTCTTTTTCTTCCCAACCTTCTTTTTCCTCATCTTTTTCTCCATCCGGTTCTTCTCCCGATTCTTCGACATGTTCTTCATCCTACTTTTGTGGTTCCTCCTTTGGGATTGGGACTCTCCATTCTGCATCCCAATCATTCACAATATGGCTGAAATCTTGCTTTATCAATCTGAACATTATTGATAACCATTGTGCTTCCAGATCCCTTCTTGTATGGATGTACAGGTAGTGCATCCCGGCCTTAAAACACACAATTTCTTTGTACAATTGTACCACCTGTGGATGAATGCACGATATTGTCTTGATAATATAGTGGATAGCATTGTTATAAACAAATAACATCACATTGTTATCAATATGCCTCCTTTTGTTGGTGGTATGCCATAAATTAGCATATTTGGTTTCCAGACATGGCTTATGCGCAATATACAGGAACTGCGAATTCTATGGCTCCTTGCATGTAACAAATGCAATTAAGATCAACAACCATGCATAATGGAATGGTTGAGAATTTTCTTTCATCTTTATATAATCCTCCAGAAATTCTTTCATTAAGAATGTTACCCAATTTAGTTGTATGCCTGCTGCCCACTTCTCTATTGCTGCTATAATCCTTGCTACGACTTGGTCCTTGTGACATTTTTTGAACAACTTGCAATCCAATACTTGAGTCGCAAACCTCATTGAATCATCATTGATACTTTCCACATTTATTCCCCATTGTGCTCTATGTGTACCATAATTATCCTTCATCTTCTCAGCTAGTGCTTTGTCCTACTTCTTATTCTTGATCATTTGCGTCAGGTTCTCCCCCACTGTTGGCAATCATGTTATCTCCACAATGAGTGTTGATGGACACTTCCTTTTCCAACCACATGAATCCTCTGTGTAGACAGCTCAACAATTGTTGTACACAATTATTTATCTTTGGAATTTGGCCAAAGTGCGGAATCTCCAACAAATACAATACGGTTGCGTGCTTCAACCCTATTTCCCATTGCAACAACTCCACTGTAATAATTGGTGAATTGAGGTCTTTGTGGTAAAATATTTTGTTGGGAGGAGCTTCGGAAAGTGCTATGTGTTAGTAATGTCATGGTCAACCTACTTCAAACTCTTCACAGTCTCTAACAAATTTCCCCATACCAGCACCTCTTTTGGAATCACAGGTGTTTCCAAGGGATACATCGTTGTCTTTGGCAAATCTACCAGCTTTGCATTCATTTTTCTTGGAGGTGCATATGCCCTTGGAAAACTTGTTGGTGTGGATCCTGATGCCCCTTTTCCTATTCCAACTTCGACTACTGATCATGATGCACCTGCTACTAGTACTTTTTCTTCTATCACCATTGATGGCTGCTTGGTTTGAATTGATGTTGCTACCTTTGTTATCATCCTTCTATACTTCAACCACCGCAACTTCACTTTGTTACTTGACTTTGATCCACTCAATTCGGCTCTAATTTATTTAGGACTTATTCCCTTCACCCATTGCTTCACCCTTTCTTTTAATGCCCTCTTCTAGCTGTCTTGTCTATCTTCACACCCATTACTTCATTCAATGTTGTCCTAGATCCATGTAACCTATCCTAGATTTAGTCTAGATTTACTCGGGATTTTCTAGCCTGTCCAAATCTCACCGACGATCTTCTGCATTTATTGTTCCATGTCTGCACCATTTTTCCATCACACCTGCTTTTAATGCTCTCCACATGACTTCCCTTCTACACCTCTTTTGATTCCTACGACATTCTTCCTCCTCTCTCTGCAGCATGCTTCCTTCTTTTTTGCAACGCACTTTTTTTCACACTTATTCTGACTACTGCACGAAAGGATGGTTATCCCTATACAATTTCAGTTGAATTCCATTAACAAACACTTCTAGGGGTTCACCATTCAAATTCTCAAGCTTAACGACCCCTACCTTAGTGACAAAATTTTATAACATAAGGACCCAACCAATGCATTCTCAATTTATTTGGGTGCTTCATGAATTTGCTGTCGTACAACAAAACCAGGTCTCCAGTCTTGAACTACTTCTACTTGATATGTTTGTTGTGCCATGTCTTCTATTAGGCCTAAGGTTTTATGAACCAGTTTTGTATTAGTGTGAACAAGAGAATGCAATGAAGTGGTCAAAAGGGAGAACGCTCGTAAATAATGGAAAGGGTAGTGGTTGATTGAGTCAACCAAGAAATTGATTAAGTAAGTTAGGAAGTTAGTTATATTTTTGGTCCACTTAGTGGGTCGTGGGGGCTATGCTAAAAAGTATAAATATGTAATGGGTTGGGTAGAATAGGCTGCTGATGTTTTGTGTAAGAATGAGAATTTTGAATGTAAGAAGGATAGTGTGGCAAAGAGAAGAATGATCCCATGTACTATTTTGTATATAGAAGAGTTGTGAAGAAGTGCGATATGCAACCTGTGTATGTATATATGAAGAAGATGAAAAGCTTTTGTAATGGGATCAATGAATAAACAAACAATTTCTGTGGTTTTCTCCCAGTTGGGTTTCCACGTAAAATATTTGGTGTCTTATGTATGTGAATGATTATGTGTGTGTGTTGTTGTTCTACTTATTTGTCTTGATGATAGAATGGTAAATATGGAACAATACAATAGCCTTATATGAATGTTTTCAGTTACAATAGATTATGCAGTAGATGTATGTTAAACACATAATTTTGTAAATCGGATTGGGTTCTATCAAAGCTCTGATGATATATGTTGCGGTAGAATAGAATACGATCCCCTTCACTATTGTAGGAATGTGGTTCCTACAGCTCCCATAGGTACTTTGGGTGAGACGTTTCCTGTTCGCAAGTGATGCCGAAAAGGTGTTGTATCTTGGGGTTTATTGGTATGCGTCGTAGTGAACATGGGTCTACCCACAAGTGAGCCAAAAGCTTCTAGCGTGATTTGTGGACCTACTGATGAAATCCTATGACAAACCTATCTTCTTCTAACTCCATTAGTTCTATCAATATTCTTTCTACTACGTCATTGTAGCTAGGGTTTTACCCCTAGCTTGTGCCAATGAGCACCTACTAAGGAGAATGGACTCCTTAGTAGCAGTTCAGTATATTAAACTAATAATGCAATAAGCAAAACATTAAATTATTTCTAATACAAGCATAAAGCATAAACACCAAAATGAAAGAATGTCTTTGTATTGATGTTACCTTGAGTGTCAAGGTTGGTGAAGCCCTTTGCAGTGTCCAAGAGGATGCTCCAAGCTCCAAGAATGCTCCTTCTCCTTCTCCAATGTTGGGGATGGGCCAAAGGTGGCTCTCAAGGTGAAACTAGTTCAAAGGTGGACTAGGGTTTCGAGAGAGATTTTGGCAGAGTAAGGGTGCTTGTGATTGTGGATATGGAATAAGGGATCTCCATCACCTATTTATAGTTTTTTGGTGGTGGAGTGCTGACCCATGGTTTTAGGAAACACATGGTTTTAGGCAGCTGTATAGGGTTTTTTCCTCCTTTTCCTCATTATTTTATATTTTTATTCCCTTTTTAGGGGATTTTTGCTATTTTTGGAGGAAAAGGGGGTTTTTTTAGCCTTTTTTAGGCTATTTTGATGGTTTTTTTGGCCTTTTGGAGGCATTTTAGGCCTTTTGGAGGCTTTTTAATGGGTTTTTTTGGGATTTTTAATGGAAATATGGTAGGAAAATGGACAAATGAGTCATGTAATGTGGTAAATGAGCTAGTGAGCACTTTTTGGGTGTTAACAGATTGCCCCCTGATGTGCGAGGGCAGGAGCTCATCGTATGGCCGATGGACATCATAAGTCATGAATGGTTTTCCTGGGATGTGGAGAGAAGAGAAGAAACAAACTGGAGCCCGGAACAACGATCCCGAACAACTGCAAGAACTAAAAGTACATAACCTCAATAAAGGATGAGGAATCATCTGATCATATGGACGAGGCGGGCATTCCCATGCTCGTATCAGGATATAACATAATAACAATGGGGTCCAAAAATGGGGACCTGAAATATACATGACCTCAAACACTGACTGAGGAATAATCTCAATATATGGACGAGGCGGGCATACCCATGCTCGTATCAAGATATATAAACATAACTGTGAGGCCCGAAAAGGGGACCTGTAAGATACATGACCACTGTGTACATCATAAGCGTCCAGAGGGGACACAAATCTGGGACATACTGCTGAGTGGATCATGTGTGAACTGTAGAACTGGTGCACCGGAACAATCAACAGTGCTACTGAGTGTGGTACCAAAGGAACTGGTGAGCTGCTGGATCATAGTGACTGGGGTCAAACTCTCCATGGTACACGGAACTGGAACGGATCTGGAACTGAAACTGGGTACTCAAGGAAGCATGGAACTGGATGGCTTCCGAATACAGACGCCAACGCAGCCCGGACATCCACGGGAACATACAACTGGGTGTTCCAAAGTGACTCACCAATGTGCTAGAGTCGGGGGAAATCCGGGGTCTTCGACTAAAAACTGATGGAATATAATCCTACGCGATCCTCAACGATGCGATCAAGGTGCTGAAGTCGAGCATGTGAGGAACAACCACTCGGAGAGGCAATGATGTCTCCTCTCAGAATGATCCGTAGGCACCTACCACAGATGGTGATAAGTCCAAGGCGTAGGGACCTCTGGGCCTATCCTCTGGAATAGAGGAGCTGTCGTCGACAGAGGGAGACCTGCCCCTAGCAAGGCAATGATGTTTCCTTGACAGGAGCGCGAGGTACAAGACCGAAATGTGATAGTACTGATGGCAGAACTGATAAACTGTGGGGGGACAACTGGGCAAGTAGAGCGGGTGGACTCAAACTTCCTTTGTTCAGAGTATGATAATGGGAATGATCTGGCAGCATATGAAACTGACTCAGGGGAAAGGGATCATAGCTGTAATGGATCTGGGGGAATAACTGGCTGAGGGAGACTCAAGCTGGTGTAACATGGCAGGAGACTGCAGAATACTCTGAACAAAGGCGACCTAATTGGGGGTGCTGCCGAGATGATCGATCATAGTGCCATGAGGCACGGGAGGATACTTCTTCATGGGTTAAGGAACTAGAAGAAGTGTGTGTAAAATGGTACTGTCGTGTGGATTTTACGAGCCCAGGACAGTTCATGCTCGTAGTTGCTTTCAATTTTAAGGAGTCTGAAAGCGATAAGAAGACTCTGAAGTAATGGAATGGTACTGTCGTGTGGATTTTCCGAGCCCAGGACAGTTCATGCTCGTGGTTGCTTTCAATTTTAGAGAGTCTGAAAGCAAGTAAGAAGACTCCAGGGGGTTGCTTTTTCGTAGATTTAGTCTCCAAGGCCCAAAGAAGCATAAAAGGATGCAATGAAGAACTCTTCTAGCCGGTGTGACTAGAGTATTCCTTTTTCGTAATTAGTCTACCAGGTCCGGAAAAGGGTTAAACTTATACCAGATAGACGCCCTTTCAGGTACTTTAACGAGCATGAAAGGAAGCAAGATTGCTCGGCGATCTTTTCATTCTTTTAGGAGTCAGAAAAGAGCTTAACGGAAACTCCCTAAGTGCCTTTTTCGTAAAGGACTTGTCCGGCCCGAAAAAGGGAAAAAATTATACCGAACAAAAGGAATGGCCAGGCAAGGAGGAAGTGTTCAATCAAGGTTTAGGAATGATGACCAAGAACGAGGGTAGGTGGGAACACTGATGGACCTCCTTGCAGGGTAGATGAAATGGTGGCAAAATAACGAAACATTTGCAGTATGACAGGAGTGAATGGCTCATGTAAAAATGTGGAACAATCCGATGGCGGCCGACGTGGCGCGCAAACCGAGGCAGCAAGGTGTTGGGACACAATGTTGAAATTGTACCAAGTGAGAGCGAGAAATGATCTCAAGCATCATCACGGGCTCGGAAAAATGAATCCGGCGATATAAAGGATGTTAAAAACGGGTGGCGGCCGATGTGGCACGCAAACCGAGGTGACGGGGGCCTTTTGAAAAACGCCCGGAAAAACTGGAGGTGAGAGCGAGAAATGATCTCTAGCATCATCACCAGCTCGGAAAAATGAATCCGATGATATAAAACATGTGAAAAACGGAGAACGGCCGATGTGGCACGCAGACCGAGGCGACTAGTGGCGTCTGAAAAATGGGTAAAAAATGACAGAGTAAAAACAAAAAGGAAAGTACTGTACAACGCGGACCAAAATGGGGCCGCGAATTATTCTATGGATAGAGAGTCCGTAGGATGCAACCCATCATGGGGGTTGCGTAAAGGGAGGCCTTTAGAGTTGGTTTCAGTAAGAACATGGAGTTCCTCCGGCCGTGTGTCTATGTGATGGTTGAGAATGGTGGTGTCGAAACCGGGCATTCCGTTAGAGGGCCAAGCAAAGACATCACGGAACTCTTGGAAGAGTTGTATATAATCCTCAATCTCCCGCTCGCTGCAGGAGACTCCTAAAGTGATGAGTTCAGGGGCATATCCTGGGAACTTTGATGGAGAAAGAGGATGTTGTTTTTGACGAACGGGGGTTACATCAGGCCATGTGTCAATGTGGTGCTCTATAATTGCGGGATCAAGACCAGGCATTTCGGTATAAGACCAGGCAAAGACATCACGGAATTCTTTGAAAAGGTGTGTGTAGTCCTCAATCTCTTGTTTACTGCAGAATGCTCCTAAAGTAATGAGTTCAGGGGCACGACCTGGAGCAGCAATATCAACTTGTATGACAGGTGAGATGTTGGCCATGTTGCCCTCCTCGAAGGCATCAGGAGCAGGAATAGGGTCCTTGAACCAGTCCACCTTGGTGGGGAGGAAGTCTTTGGATTCGACCGCGTATTGGGTAGCGGTGCTAGAGGAAGACGCTTCTGGGATGAAATAGGAACGGTGGTGCATATCATCCCAAGGATAATCCGGGGCAATTAGGGCCTCAAGAATCTCCTCATCAGTACGGAAAGTCTGTGTCGTCAAATCGGTTGACGAGGGGGGTAGTGGAAGTGTTGGGTGAAGAGATCATGTAGATGATATTAACCTCTTCAGAAGGGGGAGAGACCGGGGGGTAGATCTCCTCAATGGTAGGTGGTGCCGTCTCAAGGTCCAGATTGTTCATCTCGTAAAGAGCCGCTCTATAATCCGGGAGATCGGGACAATGATGTGAATAGTGCCCGTAAATACCGCAGATGGCGCATGAGTGGTTGGTACGTAGGGACTTATCTTTAGGCTTAGGAGTAGGGTTGAGTTCGACAGTTGGGATGTTGGGGTCATCATCGAGCATTTGCATGTGCTTCTGCAATGCGGGTAACTGTGGGCATTGGTGGGTCGCATGGCCCAACTCGTCACACAGCGAGCATTTGGGAGGAGCACGAAACACTGGAGGGTTCTTGACTGTCTTGGGAGGTGGGACAGCAGTGTAAGGTTGTGGACCTCTGCCCCCAGTGGGTTGAGGAGGAAGAGGAGTTGTCGTGGAGGACGAAGGGGTAGAGACACCGGGAGGTGGCTGAGTGGTAGTAGCCATGGGTTGCACCGGCTGGAGGACGACATCTGGTGTCGGCGGGCGAACGGGAGGCGAAAGATACCATACAGGTAATCCCAATGTTAACCCAGGAAGGCTAAGGGTAGCCATGACCGGGGCGCTTACTACTCCTGCTGGAGGAACTAGGAAGGGGATCGTATGGATCGGTGTAACACCAATGTGACTAGGTACCAAGGGTGGTTTAGGCAACAAAGATGGTTGATTGTTAGGTGGGAGGATGTCATGGGACAAGGTACATAAGTCAGACATTTCGGGCGTAGATGATGGCGGAGGAATGGATTGAAAGGTGGAGGTCATCGGCGCGTCTGAGTAGACTCCAGGCCCCGTAGAGGAAACGAACGAGGTGGAGGCAGGAGAAACAGGTTGTTCAACCATGGGGAGAACATTTTCCGGTGCCGCGGGAGCACTGGGATCATAGTAGGTGAGCTGGTCAATCTTAACCACGCGTCCTTCATGGGGGAACATCATGGTGCGAAAGACAGAAGAGGCAACCGCCCGCATGGCATACATGTAGCTGCGGCCAAGTAGAAGGTTGTAATCCAATTGGGCATTGATTACCTCTATGTCAATAAGAACTGTGTTACCACCTAACTGGACAGGAACGTTGGGCAGGAGGCCTTGGGGCTGGGCCGAACGACCGTCATAGGCACGTAACGCAGTGGTGGACTGCTGGAGAGGAGGGGATCCTAGTTTCTGCCATACAAATGTAGACATAACGCATGTGGAAGCACCCTCATCAATGATGCACCGATGGATAACAAGATTCCTAACGGAGACTGTAACTTGGAAGGCTAAGCTGGAAGGTAGGCGTGGTTCAGACTGGTCTAAATCAAACGCCATCAAATGTGAATCAGTTGGGTCAATCCCCCCGATGGCGGAAAGTAAAGTCTTGCGCTGGGAAGGGCAGTTCTTCAAGACTTCTAACGCAGACATGGCTGCGGGAGATTGGGCTAGGTCGTCTACAATGTTGTAGTTTGACGCAGCACGTGCATTAGGGTTATTGTTGATTCGGCGCAGTGGGAAACGAGGTGCTTTCGCAGCGCCGTCTGTGGGAGGCGGAGGGATACGTAACGCCTGATCGGTGGGGTGGGCGTTAGTAGTTTTATCCGTGGGAGTGGCTTCAGAGGTGGAGCCATATTGGTTCCGACGGGTCTGTAGGTTGACGTCAGCTGATGACATCATCAGTAAGTGGTGGGTACCTGAGTCAAACATGGGTTGATCAGGGGCAGCGTAGGTGATCTGTTGTTGTTGGGGTTGCACGTTAGCTTGAGGGGCCAACGGCTGAGTGTTCACCACGCCTTGGGTCGGTAAGGGGTTTTGCAGCACCAAAGGGGGTTGCTGAGGTTGGGGGGGGTTGGGCGGTGCTTGGGGAGCCGCATGCCCTTGGCGATGGGCCTCGTCAACCCAAAGCTGCCGAGCTCGCTCCAAGTGTGGGCAAGCATGGGTGTAATGTCCATAGACCCCGCAAATAGAACAAGGGTGGTTTGTTCGCAGATTGGGGTTTTTGGCCTGCTTGGGCGGGCGATCAGGGTTTTGATTAGCGGGGGCCGCATTATTGTTGTCAGGGGGATTAGCCGGTTGACCAGCTTGGTCTGCAGGTTGGTTGTTTCCCCGATTACGGCCCTTGCCGCGGTTCTGTTGGCCCTGGTTACGTTGGTTATTCTGGTTTTGCTGCGGGTTGTGTTGGGCGTAAACTTGCCCTTGGGCAGCAGGTGGATTTTGAGGTTGTGCAGGTGCAGGAGCAGGCTGCGGAGGATGATATGTAGGTTGAGGCTGAGCAGGTGCAGCAACTTGAGGGGGTTGCTGATAGGACTGCGGAGCAGGTTGTGGATGTGCCGCAGGGGCTGCCTGGGGCGGATAATAAGCTGGTGGGGCTGGTGAAGGCGCAGGAGCTGGGGCAGCCTGCTGATGGTAGTAAGGCTGAGGGGCGACTGGAGGAGCATAAGCAGGAGTCGCATACCCGAAGCACTGTGGTGGACATGAGGGCCCATGGGAATGGTGATGTGTCATGGGAGCATACGAGTTGGTTGCTCCAGACTGTGAAGTAGCCCGCGATAGGTCGGGGCCAGGGGTAGGACGTGCTATAGAAAATGGTTGGGGATGCGAAGAAACACGGCCAATGATACCATCTGCAGCGTGGGATGCCCCCGGCGCATCATGATGGGAGGACTCGCCGCGAGGGGCGTCAGGTATAATGGTATAAAGGTAACCCGACTGGGCGTAAATGAGGTCGAACTGCTGTGCCTTAAGGATGGCCTCTTCTTCAGACTGGGGTCTTTCTGAAGCTACATCCTTAGCGATGACAGGAAGCAGGGACTTGAGGAACCAATCGAGGAAGATACGGTCATCTAGTTTAATCTTGCATAAGCTACGGCGTCTACGCCACTCATGGATGTGGTCCGTGATATGGGTAGCCGTGTTTTGTCTACAAGATAGAAGGATCTCAACGCCCGCGTCATAGCGGACTGGCAACTGGAAGAACTGCAGGAAGGTCGAGGCCAGGGAAGAAAAGGTGGCGTGGGTCCCATGAGGCTGCTCAATATACCACTTGGCTGCAGAGCCAGTAAAGGTGCGTTGTAAGAGACGGAGGCGAACAGAGTCATCCACAATGGAGTTAGAGGAACACCATAGGTGGAAAGACATGATGTGGTTCTGTGGGTCCTCACCGGCCTTACCCTCGAATTTAGGGATGTCAGAGGGTAGTTTGGTAGGCATATGAGGCCACATAGGGTCGTGTCGAATAGGATCGTTGGTCAATCTGGCCAGGTCAGGTAGGTTGAGGCTAGCCATGAATGGCAAACTGGAAGAAGGTTGCGACACAGTAGTGCTATGGACCAAGTTGGGGCCAGTGCCCCCAAGTGGAGGGACAAGATTTAGGGTGGTGCCCCCAAGTGGGGGAACTGAGGTAGTGGAGGATGGTCCAGCACCACCATGGGTAGTGTGAGCCACTGATGTAGTGGGGATAGGTATTCCCGCTGTGGGAATAGGTACCGTGAGGGAAACGGTAGATGGTTGCCCCATGGAGGGCATACCAAAAACAGGTGTAGTAACTGGTGTAGTGGTGGATGTGCCACCAATGGTCCCTATGACAAATGGAGTGAAGTCGTGCCAGCCATGGGGCTAGTAGGGGCAGTATAAATAGGGTTCTCAGACTCTTCGTCAGAATCAGAGGTAAAGTAAGGTGCGTCACTATCTGGTGACGGAGACCTACGTCGCTGACGGGTGGAGTCAAGTGACAAGGCTCTAGATCTGTGATGAGTGGTATCAACGGACAATGATCGGAATCTATGACGAGTGGTGTCGAGAGAACCGTGCTGTGGGGGCTCGCCCCTGAGGCGCCGAGAGTGTCTCGGGGACTCAATGGTGACAGATGGTGTCTAAATCTCTGTGGGTTGAGGTGAGTATGAAAACAGCTCAAAAATCCTAATGCAACCGAGTGTGCAGAAGGAGAGCTAAAAAGCAAGGCACTCAGGCCAACAACCAACTCAAAACACCCACTGCAACAGCTGTGCTACAATAGGTGGAGTAACAACAAAGATGGTCAGAATACCAACAAGCAGCAGGCTTCCTAGAAAAAGAAAAATGGTGGACTCACTAGACCAAGGGAGGTAAAGGAGCATGCAAACACCTAGCTAAAAGTATTCTGACTTAACTAAACATATCCTCTGCAAGGTGATGAAATCCAAGTCAGACAATATGAGTAGGAAAGCCAAGTGGCTATGATATCCCCCTACCGGGAGGGATACCGGGTAGTCAATCCTAGAAGAAAGGCAACTAAGATACCCCGTTCATGACACGTCCAGAAAGGTGAATCTGCCGTTTAGTTCGTTGACCGCAATACCCCTATACAGGGATATCCCGCGAACCGCGAAAGGTAGCCCTTCGGTTACTGAATGGAGTGCGGTATTCCACTCAGGCCTCCGGAACCAGTCTCCCGACTTCAACCCTCCTAAGGGAGAGGCCCTCTGATAAACTGGTCGTGACCGTGCCAAAAAGTACTAGGGGATTTTGGTTCCCTAGTTGGACAACAACTATGTCTCAAGTGAAATGACCAAGGGGTGTTATTGGAAGCCTATCCCCCTGATCCTACCTAACTACAATGATTCTTTAGTGTTCCCCAAGTGGGGTTAGAATGTTGGTTTAGTTAGGTACTTTTTAAGGCTCACTTGATTTAATGTGACAGAGTGTGTGCTCGTGAGGTGTTGAACCCAAAAACAGAAGTGCCACAAGGGAGGGCAACTTCCAATCTATCAATAATGCTGAAATTGATTCTTTTAATTGGCAAAATTTTCTGAAAATAAAAATACTGAAATTTTAAAAAGATTCTGTAAAAGGAACAGAAATTATGTTGCAGAAAGGCTGTAAGGAAGTAGGCTGCAGGTGGGACAGAGGGCTGTTCAAATGCAGAAAATATTGCAGCAAGAGGGGCTGGGCTCAAAAACAGAAAAAGAGCAGAAATCAGACCGCGGGTCTGTGGCGGGTCAGAACAGGCCGACCGCGGGTTTGAGGGCAACAGCGGCGTTCAGGTCGCGGCTATCGGGCCAATAGTTGCAGTCGGGACGCAGGAAACAGAAGACAAGGCACAGTCGGGTCGCGGCTATCGGGCCAACAGTGGCAGTCGGGACGCAGGAACAATGGAAAAACAGACAGTCGGGTCGCGGCTAAAAGGCTAACAAGCGCAGTCGGGACGTCCGAAAGAGGCAAAAAACCGCAGTCGGGACGCGTGAACAAGGCCGAAAGGCGCAGTCAGATCGCGGCAAACAGGCTGATTAGCCACGGTCGGATCGCAGGTAACAGACTTGAATCCGCCGACTGAGCGTCGGAAGCAGTCTGAGAGCCACGGTCGGATCGCGGGTAAAGGCCTGAAAGGCGCGGTCGGGACGCGACTGTAGAGGAAAAATACGCGGTATGCAGCGGCCGAAAGGGACAGCCGAAAGAAAAAATTTAAAAACGGAAACCAGAAATTCGAAAACTAGGGGAGTCGCCAAAACTGTAGCTAGGGTTTTACCCCTAGCTTGTGCCAATGAGCACCTACTAAGGAGAATGGACTCCTTAGTAGCAGTTCAGTATATTAAACTAATAATGCAATAAGCAAAACATTAAATTATTTCTAATACAAGCATAAAGCATAAACACCAAAATGAAAGAATGTCTTTGTATTGATGTTACCTTGAGTGTCAAGGTTGGTGAAGCCCTTTGCAGTGTCCAAGAGGATGCTCCAAGCTCCAAGAATGCTCCTTCTCCTTCTCCAATGTTGGGGATGGGCCAAAGGTGGCTCTCAAGGTGAAACTAGTTCAAAGGTGGACTAGGGTTTCGAGAGAGATTTTGGCAGAGTAAGGGTGCTTGTGATTGTGGATATGGAATAAGGGATCTCCATCACCTATTTATAGTTTTTTGGTGGTGGAGTGCTGACCCATGGTTTTAGGAAACACATGGTTTTAGGCAGCTGTATAGGGTTTTTTCCTCCTTTTCCTCATTATTTTATATTTTTATTCCCTTTTTAGGGGATTTTTGCTATTTTTGGAGGAAAAGGGGGTTTTTTTAGCCTTTTTTAGGCTATTTTGATGGTTTTTTTGGCCTTTTGGAGGCATTTTAGGCCTTTTGGAGGCTTTTTAATGGGTTTTTTGGGATTTTTAATGGAAATATGGTAGGAAAATGGACAAATGAGTCATGTAATGTGGTAAATGAGCTAGTGAGCACTTTTTGGGTGTTAACAGTCATTATGTGTGAGCTCTGTGAGCACAACAACACATAGACTCAGAACAATGAATTCCATAGGAATTATTGCCTCTTTTCCATACACTAGCCTAAATGGTGTTTGTCCTGTCAACTTCTTGCATGTTGTCCTATTAGCCCATAATACTACAAGAATCCTAAAATCCCAGTCATCTCTATTCACATTGCATATCTTTGTTAGCGCATTCTCTATGATTTTGTTGAATGCTTCAATTGTGCCATTTGATTGAGGATGATAGGGGATGCTCTTCTAATGATAGATATGAAACTCCTCAGTCAAAGAAACAATTGTCTTATTCAAAAAATGGGTCCCTTGATCACTCATTAAAATGATTGGATAGCCAAACCTTGTTAGAACATTCTTAAACAAAAACCTCACATCTATCTATGTGCTGCAATCCTTCACCAGTTATGCTTCTTCCCATTTAGTTAAATAGTATGCCACGTTGATGATATAGCTTGCTCCTGATCACTTTGAAGGTGGATTAATTGGCCCTTAAAATAAACTACCCATTTATCAAATGACTGCAATGTTGCTTAGGGAATCAAGGGAATCTCATCCCTCCCTAATGGCTTCCCCACTCCCTGGAAGACATTGGACACATGATAGAATTCCTTGGCCTCCCACAACTCCTTCATGGGCCTCTTTCAGTATCATAGACCTTTCATGTTCTAAGACACATCGTCGCAGAATCCCGTTTGCACCCAACTTGTACGAATTTCCTGTTATCAATTGATAATATGCCGCCTTCAATACTAGTTGCTTATTCTTCCAACCATGTACTCAAGTGGGGTTGTACTTGTACTCAAGAACTACACAACTCTTAACTGTGCTATCTCAACTGAAAATTAGACCAAATCAGCTTTGGCCTAGCCATCATTTCCCATGTTTGTTTGGAAAAACATTTACATTAGAGCCAAAATCCAGAATGATATAGTCCATGTCATAATACCTTATCTGCGCACTCAGGTGGAACTCCCTATTTGTTGTTCTATTGCACCACACCTGGTTAATTGCAACAAGTTCTTCTCTCTCTTGCGTGCATCAATTGATCATCCAGTGCAGTATACCCAAAGCAGATTCATCCTTTACCAATTCTAAAGAACTTTTCAAGAAAATTTTCAGAGTGCTTACCTTTTTATTTGGACCATATGAGTAGTCATATGTTGGAGGCATGTCATATATAGGTGGTGTTTCATATACCTATCGTGATGATGATGCTCCAAAGTATGGTTTTAGGAGCTCCTTCCTTGCTTGCTGGTATGTGTCTTTCTCACTCTGTTGATTAAACATTAGGGTTTTTCTTGCAACTCTCCTAACCAATTGTCTTGTGCGCAATTATTGCTCTATCACATCAACTCATGTCCTTGCTCCTCCATGCATAACCGTTTCTATACTTGGTTGGTCATCATGCTCTTCTGCTACAATCATCTAGACATTTTCATTTTGGTTCTAATTTGGAATCTGGTTTTGGTTTTGGTTTTGGTTCTGAATGTGATTCAAATTCTGATTTATCCTTGCTACCATTTTTTGACCAACAATGGAAAATATTATGTTGCATGATCCAACTATCAACAGTATGTGCATGTTGTACACATGTTATGGAAATCCCGCGCAAAATTTCCCTATTGACTATAGTTGCAGCAGATGATTGATTCTCTATCTCTACCAAATCCTCCTCCGCCTCTACCTTTGAATCCTCCCCAACCTCATTGATTATAGTCCCCCAGGGAATTATTTTGTTGTGTCGTTCCTTATATTTCAACTTCTTCTTGGAATCTATATGCATATGAAGTGCACTCTCTCATGAGTTCTAGTGTGGGACAATCCTTCTCATTATGTCCTACTGATTTATAGAAATTGCAAAATAGACTTCTTGGGGTACACACATACTTTTGTAGCAATGGACAAGTAGCAGAGGGATGATTCCCTCTACATGTTTCACACCATACCCCTCCATCCAAGGGTAAAGGATTCAGGGATCCTGTTTCCAAATATTATCTATATGCTAGGAACTCATTCTTATGGTGGCCTTCCTTTCTGCAATTTGTGCACCATATTTATTCATGTTTCTCCTTTCCTTTGGAAATATTTTCAATTGAATCGCTAGTGATGCTAACTGTGACTGAACTTGAGCCATCCCTACATTGTTCTCTCCTACTAGGGATGATTCCAACTTCATGAACATCTACACTGCATTTGACTGCGATGTAATCTTTTACTGCATCAAGGGGCTGTGTATATGCGGCAGTATCCCTACAAAGAACCACTCCTTTTGTTGATCCTCATGAATCTCGAATGTTAGTGTTTCCATCAGCAGTTTGAACCTCTGGTCAATGTCCTAGACTGATTCATTTGACAACTGTCTAATATCTTTTAGTTTAGTAATGCACTACGAATTATATTTTGGTTTATTGAATTCATTTATAAATATTGTTTGATACCATCCAACGTCCTGGTTTATGTAGTCTTCTGATACTTCATGTACCAAGTCAGTGCATAATCCCTAAAAGTGGTTATCAACTGCACAAACTTTGTAACATCATATTGTATTTGTTTTGCTTGCTATATTTCCTCACACACAAATAGATGCTGGTCTGGATCATCTGTCCCCGTTCGATGGAAGACATGCATATGCGACATAGGGTCTAATCCCACCAATGTGTTCTTCATAGTACTACTACTAGGTGTCACAGGAAGTGTCTGAGAAATCGAGTCACTCCTACTACTTTCTACTACTTTGACTACCTTTACTACTATCACTAAATGTAAGTGACAAATTTTAAATTCTTACCTCAAATGTTGGGGACGCACACAGGGTCATGGGTTCGACACATATCCCGACCTGAGTAGGGCTATCTTCTTCTGTCACATTGAGCTGATGGTATTTTTCCTTCTCTGGGTGAAATAGTCCTTTGATCTAGAGTCACGTGTAGATGTCCCTTTTTTCAAACTCACTGTGTTTCTCTTCTATCTCAACAGTAGTCCTCTTCTTGCTATCTTTTCAAAATATTTTTCCACCACGTAGTAATCCAATCTCTTCTACCATTTCATCTCCTTCTTTTCTCAACATACTCATCTCATCCACTCTTCATTCATTCTTTCCTTTCTTTACCCAGACCATTCTCTAGTCAGCCCCCAGTTCCCCTATGCACGCAAAGATGCTTAGCTACTGAAGTGATCTGATAATATCATATCCCCTTTGTCGTACACCAACATCTTAATCCAAGTTTACAACGACTTCATATACCTCCTGTGTGGGCCCTCAAAGAAATCCCTATCAGCTGCTCTATATGATTGGGTACAATTTATGGAAAAATCTGTAACATAAACTTTCAACACACAATCCAACCATAAATCTACTATGCATGAAATAGGGTTACTTGCAGTATTGACTTGCAGGATCAATTCAGGGGTCTAGTTCATTGGACTAACAATGAGAAAATTTGGATTTTGTTAAGCTAACCTTAACAACCACTCAGGCAGAATTATAAGGAACTCAGAGAAGAAAATACCATGCAGATCTGTGTAGGTGTACTTCTGTAACCACCATTATTTGTTGATCTGAGGTTTCTTGTTCTATTCCCTGGAAAATTCATAGGCTTTCTATTTCAAGCACTCTTCTATCTCTTCCTTCGTCAGTCTCCATGGAATCATCAATTAACCTCTATCTTCCCTTATGTCGCAGATCTCGATCCCCACAGTGGAACCATTTGTTGGCGTGTGGTGGGAAAACCCAGGTTTCAAGATAAATTCACCAACAAAACCTAACAAACTATCCCTTTCGGCATCACTTTCAAGAAGATGAAGTCTCACCCGAGTATCTTGGGGGATTGCAGGAACCACACTTCTACAATGCTGAAGGGATATGAACAGTCATTTATTAGATCTAATATTCATTCATTTATTGCACATAACCATGCAACTCACACATATGAAATAATAACTCATTCAAAATGGTAACATAAGGAAAGTATCTACGTGTGCAATAGACATAGCCTTCATCACATTAAAAACCTCAACAATATGATTCAAGACATATTCACTTCATTCATATTATCAGTTGGAACAGTCTTACATAAGTTGCGCGGTGCACAACAAATCTATTTTATAGACCCAAACTCACCCAACATTACACAACAAAACAACATCTACGACAACAACCACAACAACTACTAAAGATCGAACAACAATTCAACCCTAACCCAAGAACTATCATTCAATAACAACTAAGAACAACCCTTGAACCAAAAATCCCTTTCATATTTATACATCGAAACAAGGGCTGATCTTGTTACAAAGTGGACATAAATTCCCATCTAACTCCTAACTATCTTTCGTCTTTTGCGCACTTTGTTCCATTAGCTAAGTTGTCACACGGTGCATTTCTGGGGCACAAATTCCAAGACAGGTCCAAAATCATGCTCCAACACTTATCTTGGAGAGAGAATTGTTAGTTTTGATTTGTCAATGAGGTTGTTACGTCATTGAGTGTTCAAGATCTAGGGTTGTTAGTTTTGACCATGTTAATGGAGTATTTAGAAACTCTCTCATCTATAGAAGAGAGTATTGCTCATTGTACTCTTTGTTGAAACTTGAGATAATATAACTCTCTCTCATTATTCATGCCTATTTCTTTTTGTTAAGTGTATTGGGGAAATTTTGTATAGATAAGTAGAAGATCTAAGTGCTTGATGTTGAAATTTTTATTCCTTCTTCAAATGACTAATACATGGAAAATGTTTAAGTAAGTTTTATTTTCAAATTTTAGTGTTATTTGTTTGTTAAGTAGTTTTATTTTTAGCACTTGATGTATTGCTCTTAAAAGTAAGTTCCTAGATTTTGTTAGTAGGATTTTTAGATATTTCATGTAGATTTATGTGGAGATTTTCAGCACTTGACTTCTCCATATATTTGAAGAGAAATAAAAATTCGGCTATCAAATGTTGATGATAGTAGCATCGGGAGGTCTCCTCCACAAGTCATCCCAAAGAAGATAAACAATAAACATTTATTATTATACACAAAAGGCAAGTCGGCCCCAACTAGTGTGCACGTAGACCCTAGTAAAAGTGGGCAAGCAAACATGAAGAAGAGTATACATAGATGACACCTCAATCATTTCTCACCAAGAAATTCGCTCCACATCATCTACACAAGTGTGCAAGAAAGAGAAGGATGAAGGCTAGAAGAAGAAGATCATTTTTTTGGGTTCGCTATCTTTGGGAGAGTTTCTTCTTTGGCTCTAGGGTTTTTCTAGATCTTGTCTATGAGATTGCTCTTGTAGCTGGATGTACTTTATATATTTCTTTGAATATTTACATAAGAAAGGTTGTTGGATTTTCTTCCCTTGTGTAGAAAGGTTTCCTAGGATAAATCTCTGTGTCTTTTTGTTTCTGTGCATGATTATCTTTTAGTGATCCTTATTTTCTTTCCACTGCAAATAAAGAGCTAAATAATATTTCTATATTAGAAATCTAACATGGTATCAGAGAAGTGCTGAAATAAGTCATTGTTGGAAACTAGGGATTCTAGGTTCAGAGATTTCTAACCATCATTTTGATCCAGAAACAGTGTTTTGGAACTCACCCTAGGAGGGCGTAATTTTCTGTGGAAGCATATCTTCATTCTAAGGATTTTCAGTTTTGACGTAATTTATGCTAGAACTGGGAAACTAGGGTTTCAAATTTTGAGATGTTTTGTCCACAAATCTGGATAAAAGGAGGACTATTCAACTCTACCTAGGTGGGTGCATCTTTCCTCGGTATTAGATTTTCCAAATTTCAAACTTCATTTTTTACCTAGCTCCTGCTAGGGTTTCTAGATCAGATCTCAATTCTCCAGCTTCCAGTCAAGATGAATAGTGTTAAAGGGGAAGATAAACTTTATGGGGCTTTCAACTTCAACTCATGGAAGTCTAGGGTACTCATCATCTTGGAGGAGAATGACTTTCTGAAACTTGTGAATGAAAAGGTACTAGGACCAAAAGCAGAAACATAGAAGTCTCAGCGAAAGAAGAATGATGCTAAGGAAATAAGGATTCTGATCTTGAGGAAATTGAAGATGATCGCCGAAAGGAGTATTTCTTCTAGTACACTCTATGCGTGCACCAATGATCGCATTATCTCTAGATGATGTGACTGTCATTGGTGATGTATGAAGATCCAGGTTATAGTTTTCCCAATTAGATTCCGACAAGAGGAAGATAAATTTTTGAGGACTACAATGATTTCCACAAGGAGGCAGAGATCAACAGGGATCCAACAAAACACATGAAAGATAAGCATTTGTATTTGAACTATCATTTGATTTTTTCCTTAAATTTCTGAGTGTTTTGAAGATACTTAAGGATATTGTTCATAATAGTTATGTAAATATGTGATACTCTTTTTTTCTATTATGAATTTATATATGACTGAGATTGGTGAGTTGTACGCTCAGATTGTGTATGTTATGTATGTGTTGTGTAAGTAGCCTACAATGCTACACAACATCCCATGAGGCCCTTAATGGAGCTAGTCGAGGATGAAACCTCCTTGGTAACTTACTATCAGGAGCGTGCACTGCTCTCAGTATGTTACTGATTGTGTTGGGATATGGATGGGTGTTGTGTTGAAGCATTGGGCAAGATACTAACATCTCATGAATGGTTACATGACCATGTGTACTATGTCATTATGAGTTTCATTGCATTGAATTGATTGATTAGTATGCAATGTTTCTAACCAATTGAATGAATTTAACTTATAGGAAAGACCATATGTTATGGCTTATAAGAGAAGGATGATGAGACCTATTCTGAAGGACAAGTGATGGATGTGAAGTCAGATAGGTTACATATCCCATTAATATTAAATATTTGAGAGGGAGCAGGGTGCTCAAAAGAAGGAGGCTTCTAGGAGCATGACTCTCAACTAAGGTTCCATGTCAGATAGTAGGATAGCTTCTATGTCAAAGGGAACAACTACAGTGGATGTGATGACTATTCAACAATGAAATCAAATATACGTGGATCTAGTACATTCAGTCAAATGTGGACCCATAACCCATAGGTATAAAGGATCTCATGTGGATATTGATGGTTGGGAGTAGGAGGATTCAATGAATGTTGGTCTCTCAACTATAGTTGTTCATTCTTCTAATGAACATGAAGAGTCATAGTTAGTGGTAGCTAATGAGTTCCCCGAAGTTCCTTAGTTACTTCAGAATGCTACCTAAGATGTGGGGACCACATGAAGAGTAGTTTGATTCCAGTTGGAGTCATGGAAGACTCTAGAAGTGGATATAACATTACTTGTTCTTGAGTGGAGAGTTAGTATACTCTAGGATGAGACTACTCAGTTGACCTCTGAGGAGGTGTAGTATACATATGTTCAATTAGAGAAGTGGCTCAGGATTTAGCATGTGCAAGTAGAAAAAATGGTTGATGATGATTCCTTGATTATGATGTTACTCACAGAAACATAGATATTCATTGATAGATGTAGAGGGAGTTAGCCTCTGATTTTGAGATGAAGGACCTTGGACTGATACAATATTTCTTGGGATTAGAGGTGTGGTAGAGACATGATAAGATATTCCCGAGTTAGGGGAAGTATACTATTGATGTACTTGGGATATTTGGGATGATGGACTGTAATTCCATGGCTACACCTATGGTGACGAATATGAAGAAGTTGAATGACAAAGCTTCCAAGTTAGATTTGGTATATCCTACCATGAATATACAACTGATTGGGCCATTGATGTATTTGGTTAACACCGAATATTTGCATTATAGTATACTCTCATGAAAAGTTGTGCAGAGCTAATGTTCATGATGTAGTTCAGATTGACATATGAAGCGACACCTCATATAGGATGATGGAATAGCCAGTGAGAAGCTCCAGAGGGAGAGTATGATGTAGAGTTTCAGAGGGAGTCTGCAGCAGAGATCTAGAGGGAGTCTGGATTTCCATCCAATATTATTGAGAGAGCGGGAGGCTCATCTAAGTAGACTCACTTAATGAAATGGCACAGATGGATGAGAAGCTGTGTGCAGCTGTCAATGAATCTAGTATTTCATGATAAGTTGAAGCATATCGAGATCTAGTACATGAGATTTATGATGTAGAGGGGAGTGGTTCAACTCCAGTATATTCCTACAAATAATCAAATTGCCAACATTCTCACCTAGCCTCTTCCCAGGGAAAAGTTGATTTACTTCTATGATAGGCTTGGAGTGGTGGAGAATTTCTTCCTTGTTGAGAGAGTGTTGATGGTGTAGCATCAATGAGACATTTTTCCTAAGACAGGGATAATAGTGTGACTATCCTTTGAGAGGGAGAGAGAGAGAGAGTTGATTGTTCTGGGTGATACTCCTTGGTGGAATGCGTTGAGTTGTTATGAGATATTATACTCCTCGATGGACTGAGTTGATTTGATCTATTATACTCCTCGATGGACTGAGTTGAGATGTTGTGAGACATTCTCCCTTGACTATGAAAACACAGATCAATGGACTTCTCTATGATGGACTGTAATACCCCTAGTTTTGACTTGGAATGTATTTATCCAAAATTATGTAAATGATGTAAATATGCTAGTGTGAATTCCTAGTGCTGAGCTCAAGGCCAAGGCCCAACTAGTGAATCGATAGGCATGTATGATGTATACAATTTTATTTGGACTGTTTGGTTGGATTTTATGCTGATTTAGAATATTATGTGCATAAATAATAAAATGGTCCAACAATGGTTGTGTAAAGTGAACCAAAGGAGCTATGATTCCACTAGAGCGGAAGAGGAAAGGGGGTCCATGGGTGACTAAATCCTTGCTTCCAAGTGTCAACCTTAGAACTCACCTAAAAAAATTTCATGTGATGAGAATAAGCCAATTATCTCCTTTTTTTACCATTTTTCCAATCATTAATGCATGTGTGTGGTTGGTGAGAAAAGTCACCTCATGTAGTTATTGAAGCATGGGACTCACTGCAATTTTGTGATAGTTCTGTCATGACAGAAGTCAGCCTGCAGCTGCTAGGAGTCCTTTCTTCTATTATCATAATTTATGTCAGTTGTATTTTCACCATTTTCTCATATCCTTTGGATTCAACCCTCATTCTCCCATTCTTGCATGTAGATCTACATTAGGCAGATCTCTCCATCACTTCCCATGAACTTACCATGTTGTTTTGAACCAAAAAATTTGAATTTGGAGACCATGCTGCAGATTTGGAAGTGAAAATTGATGGTTGTAGGTGAGCAAGAGGTTAGGAAAGATATGAACCCTTACCCATTGAATTATGTTGCTCATAGGTGCTTGAGAAGCCACAAATTGAAGCTACATGTGGTTCTATAGAAGACAATATCAGGTTGGACTTCTTCTATGCACACACTGGAAGCACCCAACAAGATGGATCACCCAAGAGAACCGTGAATTGGTGAAGGGGATGCCTGAGCTAGAAGGTTGTTTTGTGGGGCAGGTATTGTGGAATCCAAGGCTGTGAGGGTTGAGTGAGACCCATGTAGATATTTGTACGATAATTTGGATAAGCATAGAGAGTTGAATGGGTTGTGGTCTTAGAGAGAGAATCCTGTAGGTCTTTCCTTCACCCTGGTGGCCTTATAGCCCATCTTGTGGGTGGCCTCTCAGTAGAAAGAGTATATGCTAGACAGAGTGCCTATGGTTGGGTGGAAAATCGCTCTTACACAACAATTGCATGGATCTACATTGGATAAAGATAAGTATTCTTATGCATTTGATTATGAAATGATTTTATTTCATGCCTGTAATGTTTTTGCTTGTGTATCCGCATGTTAGATGTGTGTGGATAGATTTTTATTCCATTGTGCATGTTTATTTAAGTTTCTCCACACATTTTATTGGTTTAAATCCGTATTATGGAATTGGGGCGAAATTTGAGAGCCCGAATTTAGCTAGCATCTCGTCCTGATGGTCGGATTGGGTGAGGGGGACATTACATGGACATATAAATGGATTGATATATTGTACATGGACACTTATTGATGGAATGATTTGTGTTGGTATGAGTCTCTGGGTTGATTCCCATTATCCCTTGTGGTTGGGAATGAATCGTCACTAGGTTGGTGCCAAAAAAACCGTTAGGGTGTAGCCCAAGAGGTTTGGATAACTTCTTATTGGGTTGGTTCCCAGTGACCCTTGGCGTGTAGCCCATGTGGTTGGGATAAATTGTCACTGGGATAGTTCCCAACAACCCTTGGGGTGTAGCACATGAGGTTGGGATAACTTGTCTCTGGGTTGGTTCCTAGTAGCCCTTGTGGATGAGAATGACTCACCACTGGGTTGATGTCCAACGAACCTTGAGGCAAAGCTCATGTGGTTGGGATAACTGGTCTTTAGTTGGTACCTAATATCCCTTGAGGTGTAGCTCATGTGGCTGGGAATGACTCATCACTGGGTTGATGCCCAATATCCCTAGAGGTGTAGCTCATGTGGTTGGGATAACTTGTTACTAGGTTGATTCCCAACAATCCTTGAGGTGTAGATCATGTGGTTGGGATACTTATGGGTTGTATCCCATTGTCCCTTGAGGTTATATCCCATGCGAACGTGATGAAAGTATCACATGTAGTTGTAGCCCTTGTGAGCCCACATGTGGTTGTAGCTCTTGTGGTTGTCATGTGGTTGCATCCCTTTACATGGTTGACAAAGTCTCACATGAGGTTGTAGCCCTTGTGATCCCACACGAGGTTGTATCTCTTGTGGACATCATGAGGTTGTAGCTCCTGATGTAGTAGTGAGATCTTTGGGTTGTATCCCATAGAGGACGTCATGTTGGTTGTAGCCATATGGATGTGAGAACACCTTTCTTATGATGAATAGATGTTCAAGACGAGTCGTGATGCCAAGATTAAATCTAGATTTTTTCTAGCATTATGATACCTCCCTAGCTAAGAGGGAGTGTTGATGATTGTAGCGTCGGGAGGTATCCTCCACAAGTCAGCCCAAAGAAGATAAACAATAAACATTTATTATTATACACAAAAGGAAAGTTGGCCCCAACTAGTGTACAAGTCAGCCCTAGTAGAAGTGGACAAGCAAACATAAAGAATAGTATAAATATATGACACCTCAATCATTTCTCACCAAGCAATTCGATCCACATCATCTACACAAGTGCACAAGAGAGAGAAGGACGAAGGCTAGAAGAAGAAGGTCATTTTTTTGGGTTCGCTATCTTTGGGAGAGTTTATTCTTTGGCTCTAGGGTTTTTCTAGAGCTTGTCTATGAGATTACTCTTGTATCTAGATGTACTTTGTATCTTGATCTGAATATTTACATAAGAAAGGTTGTTGGGTTTTCTTCCCTTGTGTAGAATGGTTTCCCAGGATAAATCTCTATGTCCTTTTATTTATGTGCATGATTATGTTTCATTGATCCTTATTTTCTTTCCATTGCAAATAAATATATACTACTATATTAAAAATCTAACATCAAAGACTAAGACTAAGGTATGAGTATACCCACTCTTAGTATTTGATCAACAAAATTTTATATTTTTCCTCTATGACTCCATGCACTTGTTCACTAACCCATAGGCACTAGTCAAGATACACTTTTCTTTCCATCTAAACTAAACATTCATTTTCTTTCATATATATATATATAGATATGGAAATTTTTTCACATCTAAAATCCATGATATACAAGCAAGACTTCATGATTTAAGGCTCATGGTTACATTTTATGTGATTATTAAAATTAACTTATGCTGAATGCTAATTTTCAGATTTAATCGAGTTCTGAGTTTTAACATTTCACATATCTTAAAGTGGGGCTAAATCTAGGATTTTTTAAGAGTTATTTTTTAGCAAATTATCAAAGGCACTCTTGATCAATATCTAATATAATTACAAATCTTGGACATCTTATGCATATTTCTTATTAAATCTGAAATTAACTCATTGTTGTTTTATGTTAATGACACTAAGGAAACATGATTATTTAGCAATTTGGCATTCATATTCACACATCTAAGTTGTTAAGTTGCTGTTTTTTTCATTGGTAATAACCATATCATTTTCATTTCATAACTCCTTTATTGATTTGTTAACAATCTTTAAATTTGTTGATGAATTTTCCGGAATTGATCACTTTTACTTTATTGACAACTCTAGCAATAGAATAGAGGTTTTTTTTTCACACATTAATAGAATAGAGTTTATGGTTTGATGAGTTGCATTAATTTGAGTCATTTTCAGATTAACATAAGTCAACACATTTCATTGTTAATAATCAACACTTTACTTGTATGTCAACATCAATCTTATTTGGATCAATGATGTTTAATGAGACAAACTTTCATGATTCCTTTTAACTTCTTGTTTTACATTTTTTATCTAATCTTTTAGCAACAAGTCTCATGTTTCTTGTAAACTCATTAAATGAATTGGTTTAATTATTGTTTTACTTGATGCCATTTTATTCTCAATGGATTAAGGTTAAGGAATCAAAATCATATTTTAATTTAATTACTTAATATCTCTTGCTAAACAATCCATTGAGACATCAAACAAATCATATTCAAGTGAGTAGATCTAGTTGCTCTAGGGAGTCTCCCCTTAGAGATTTTTTTTAAATCACTTAAAGTGAGGGGAAATAGTTATAAGTGACCGATGCATTATTTTCATAGTTGAACTTAGCTAGAAGCCCTTTGAGTCCTTGCATTAATGGTTTTATTTTTTGTGGCAACAAAGCCCAAAGGGTTATCTCAACATGATATTGCCAATTTTGTCAGGAATTTAACTAATTTCGTGTGAGTGAATTCCCAATTTGAATATGAGGAAGCATCCCTTGTGTTTCCCAAGATGACCACAAAAATGATTAGCAACATTTTCAACATATCATGACATACAATCAATGGCAATGCATTAGATTATAAGAAATATTTCTTGACAAACCTCCTATAGGGTGCCATTGATCAATACTCAATCAACCTACTTTCATGCTTGGATATTGTAATATCCCCAGTTTCACCCTTGGAATGTATATTGAGTCAAGGTATGCAAATGATGTGAGTAATTTTTATATGGACCATGTGATTGGCTTATTGAGTCAACTCGAATGCTATGTACATATTATGTTGATTAATAATATGATTGGTCCAAGATGGCTATGTAAGATGCACCAAAGGGGCTATGATTCTACTACAAGGAAAGAGGAAAAGGGGGGCCTATGGGATATTGAATCTTGGATTTCCAAATGTCATCCATAGAAGCCAATCCAATTGTTGCCATGAGCCTTGAATGAGCCAATTAACTCCCCTTGAATATCCACTTAATCATTGAATGCATGAGAGAGGTTGGTGAGGGAAGTCCCCTCTCGCAATTATGGAAGCATGAGGATTGAAAAAGTTTAGGAAAATGGTAGGAATCCTTTTCTATAGGATCAAAAGTTATGTTAGGGAGGCCTATTGATTTCCCCTCTATCCTAGCAGGGGAGTTGAGGTCATCAAACTTATCTTTTCATGCAATGAATTCCCATGGAGGGATCACACATTCATTATTACAATGAGACTTACCCCACAGAGACATCCTCCTACGACGTAGACACTTACACATAAACCCTCACCCAAAAAATTTTCTCATAGATGACACTCTCGATTTGGACTGCGCTGAACTTGCGAACACCCTAGTATGCACCTAGAAATATGGATTGCCTAAGGGACATGGATTGGTGAAGGGGATGCTTAAGCCTTTAAGGGTGTTGGGTGGGAGATATTGTTTTTACTTGTGTTTAGATCGCTTTCCATTACGTTTATATTGTTTACTCTTGCGTCCACTCTTGTTACCTCACAGACCCAACATCGTAGACACTATAACCCTCGTTTTCAGACTTACAATGAGACAAACACTTGTTTACACTCATACTTATGCCCCATGACTCATGGAATCTTGCAAACAACTTCCTTCACTGTCACAGATACTCACTCTTTGTGGAGACTGTTGATGTATATGTAACTTCGGAATGTATTTCATCTATGTATTTCATATATATATTTATCGTACCCTTATAAGAGATGTATTATTCCTCTATAAGGAAGTGTCATCATGTGGATTGACAAGTGTCACAAGTGTGTGTACTTGTCGATGGGTTATTAGACCACCATGTGTGGGGTCGGCCCTGAAATATATATTATATTATGGATGTATCTAGATAGACAAGTTGGCCCCATAGTGTAACTAGGAAAACAGGTTAGTATAAATAGAGATCTCCCAATCTCTATTTTGATCATTCAGAAAGTCACACTTCTCTCACTAAGAAAGTGGCGCACTAGTGAGGAGGAGGATCATCTGCTACTAGGAGACTATTTAAAGTGTATTTTGGTTGTACTTTGGTTGAGCCATTGCTCTCTCTATCTCTGAGGAAGTTGTGGGGTTTTTCACCTTAGGGTTTTCCCCACGGAAACTCTGTGTCTCTTGTCTCTCATGCTTTTGATTCTTGTGATGATTGACATGCTTGTTATGATTGATATGCATTGATATACTATACATGTTATTCTATCAGTAAAGATCCTAGAGTATTGTGAATTAATGCTCAAAATTTAACATGGTATCAGAGCTAACCTGAGAAGAAGACATTTTGCAGTGACGAAAACTTGAGTTTCTTGTTTATTGGGTTTCTCTCCACAGATTTTGGAAAAGCAGTATAGTATATGGACTCTACTCATCAAGGTGAATCCATCTGTCCAATCAGAATTCAATTCTGGGCATTTTCAGATTTGGCCCTAAAAATTAGGGTTTCCACAAAAATATGAATTTCTAAAATATGAAGACATAGATGGAAGTGCCTTGCAAAAATTGAAGTTTAGAGCTTTAGATCGAGATTTTTGGCTGGGTAGATCTCCGAGAAACTCAAACCCTAATTCAGGGCTCTCCCTAGTGAACTCGGGAGGACAAAAAGTCAAATCTGAAGGGTAAAACTTTGTTGATCTCAAATTCTGAATGCACCAAGCTGATTAGCTCATCAAGGCGCATCTTTCTATGCTTTCAGAAAGTTGAAATTCACAAATTGAATTTTTAGGGTTTTTCCGACAAACCCTAATCTGAGACCAGATCCAGTTTTCAGCATTTCAAGTGGTAAGACCTAAATCTTTTCTATTTCCATTTGAAGTACTCTTTAAAATGTCTCACCACACCACGCTTGAGGATAAGCTTGAAGGGGTTGGTAACTTCCGAGCTTGGAAGTATAGGATTGGGTTAATTCTAGAAGAGAATGAGTTTGACTCATATATAAAAGAAGACATCCCTATCCCAGAGGATGAAGAGGCTAAAGTATTGCATACGAAGAACTTGGTCAAGGCAAAAAGAATCATTGTTGATTCTATCAAAGACCATCTCATACCCCGTGTGTCTTCTCTAAAGACACCCAAAGAGATGTTTGACTCTTTGACCAAGCTATTTGAAGGGAAGAACATAAATTGGAAGATGACCCTGTGGAACCAATTGAAAGGAGTAAAGTTTCAGAATGGAGAAACCATTCAATCTTATTTTTCAAGGGTCTCTCAGATCAAGGAACAACTAGAAGTAGTGGATGAAATGGTGGAGAATGGTGAAGTTGTCATGACCACTCTGAATGGCTTACCTAGGTCATGGGACTTATTCATTCAAGGAATCTGTGCAAGAAAGAAGTTGATTTCCTTCAGCAGACTACGGGAAGTATGCTCACAAGAAGAAGTAAGGCTTGTGGCACGAGAAGAAAAGATGGGGAATGAAGATCAAGCTCTCACAGCTCACACCAAGAAAGGGAAGTCCAAGAGAGAGCCATCTCACTCCAAGAAATCTTCACATCACTTCAAAGAAAGAAGAATATGCTTCACCTGTAATGAGAAAGTACATATTGCCATAAATTGTCCCAAGAACAAGAAGGACAACAACAAATTCAACAAGAAGAAGAAGGGCAGTAAAAGAAGGTTTCATGCTCATGCTGCTGAGGATGATGAACCACCCTAGAAGAAGGCTAGGGCAGAAAGTTATGATAGTAATGATGACTCATCAAGTGAAGAAGAGTATGTTCTGATCTCTGCTCTCACAGGTACTATCTCCCATGCTTGTAATGATTGGTTAATTGACAGTGGGGCTTTCAAACACATGACTGGGTTTAAGGAATATTTTGTGAACCTATCTGAACATGAATCACCCATAAGGTGAAACTTGGGGATGATTATCAATACCCAATCAAAGGAAGTGGTGAAGCCTCCTACAACCTAGATTCTGGAAAATCTTTGAAGATGAAAGAATTCCTTTATGTACCTGGGCTCAAGAAGAACTTACTCTCCATCTCTGCATTGGATGCAAAAGGTATGAGGGTTGCATTTGTGGATGGCCAAGTCCTAATGTGGCCAAAGGGAAAGACCATAGATGATGCAATAGTGATTGGAGAGCAAGAGGGAGGTTTGTATAAATTGAAGGGACAACCTGAACATGCCATGGTGCATGAATCCATGGAGCCAAGTGAACTTTGGCATAGAATACTTGCTCATATGCACTATAGGGCACATCCAATTGCAAGCAAGGCTGTAGAGAATCTTCCTGAAATCAAGACCAAACATGAAGGTGTTTGCAAAGGATGTGCAAAAGGTAAGAACATTAAGAATGCTTTCCCAAGCAGTGAAAGCAAGGCAAAGGATATCCTGGAAATCATCCACTCAGATGTATGTGGTCCTATGTCATCAAGTTCTCTAAGTGGTTATGTTTACTATGTCTCATTTATTGATGACTTCTCCAGGAAGACTTGGGTATACTTCTTGAAGAACAAAGATGAGGTGTTTGACAAGTTTAAGGAATTCAAAACCTTGATGAAGAATCAAACTGACAAGAAGATCAAAACATTCAGATCCGACAATGGTGGAGAATTCACCTCAGGTGACTTCAAGAAGCTTTGTAGTGATTCAGGGATTAAGAGGGAGTTGATTTCTCCTTACAATCCACAACAGAATGGAGTTGTAGAAAGGAAGAATAGAACAATCATGGAAGCAGCAAAAGCAATACTACATGACCAGGATCTACCTATGCATATATGGGCAGAAGCAGCTAGAACAGCTGTATATGTGTAGAAAAGAACACCCCACAAGATATTGGACAACAAGACACCAGAAGAGGTCTTTTCTGGTAAGAAACCTGAAGTCATCCATCTCAGAATATTTGGTTGTCCAGTATTCACTCATGTCCCAACGGAAAAGAGGACCAAACTAGATCCTTCAGGAAAGAAGGGTATCTTTGTGGGTTACAGTGAAAGCTCGAAGGCTTACAGAATATACTTTCCAGGGTTCAAGAAGATTGATGTCAGCAGGAATGTGACATTTGATGAAAACTCAGCATTCATCAAATCAAGGAAGGCACCTATTGAAGTTTATGAAGAACTTAAGGAAACTAGATTTCAAGACACTACCATGAATGAAGCAATTCCAGAAGTTGTTCGTGAGTTTGAAGATCCACAAGAACCTGTAGATCCACCCCGTGAGGATAACTCTCACAAGAGGAAACCTGCATGTGCTAGAGAGCTCATTCAAGATGCAAAAAGATTTGGCATTCCAGAAGAAGAACATAGAGCAAAGAAGAGAACCAGATCACATACCAACTATGTTGCTTTACTCTGTGATATTATGAACAAAGAACCTTCCAGTTATGAAGAAGCAGCGGAAAAGAAAGAATGGAAGGATGCCATGGTTGAGGAATACCAATCAATAATGAAGAATGATGTTTGGGATGTTGTCCCAAGACCTAAAGAGAAGTCTGTTGTGACTTCCAAATGGATCTACAAAATCAAGAATGCTGCAGATGGCAGTGTAGAGAAATACAAAGCAAGATTCGTAGCTCGTGGCTTCTCTTAGAAAGAGGGAATAGATTATGAAGAAACCTTTGCACCCGTAGCCAGGTATACTTCCATCAGAATAGTACTTGCCTTGGCTGTAGCAATCAAATGGAAAATACATCAGATGGATGTCAAGACTACCTTCTTGAATGGTGTAGTTGAAGAAAAAGTATAAGTGGAGCAGCCACTTGGTTTTGAAATACATGACAGGGAGTCATATGTGTGCAGATTGAAGAAAGCCTTGTATGGCTTGAAATAAGCTCCTAGAACTTGGTATGGTACGATGGATAGTTTCCTATCTAGTTTGGGCTTTACCAAGAGTAAAGCGGATTCCAACCTTTACTACAAGGTTGAAGGAGTGAATCCTGTGATTCTACTCCTGTATGTGGATGACTTATTTGTAACAGGAGATGACAGATTGATTGCAGATACTAAGAGGAAGCTTGCTGCTGAGTTCGATATGAAAGATTTGGGAATGATGCATTATTTCCTAGGTATGGAGGTGTGGCAGAGTGCAGGTGGGATCTTCCTTGGTCAAGGGAAGTACATATTAGATATCCTGAAGAGATTCAGGATGATGGATTGCAAGGCCATGGCCACACCTATGGCATCGAATCTGAAGCTTCTATGTGATGCTTCATCTGATCCGATTGATGTCTCTATGTATCGTCAGATGATTGGGTCCTTGATGTACCTGATGAACACGAGACTGGATATTTGCTTTGCTATGAACACATTGAGCCAGTTCCTGATGGATCCGAGGAGTGTTCACCTGGTTGCAGTAAAGCATGTTCTGAGGTACCTGAAGGGTACAGTGGATTATGGGCTCAAGTATGAAGCAAATCAAAAGTTTAACCTGCACGGTTATGTTGATTCAGATTGGGCTGGTAGTGCTGCAGATAGGAAGAGCACATCTGGATGCTGCTTCAGTATGTGATCAGGTGTGATCTCTTGGTTTAGCAAGAAGCAGTCCTGTGTAGCACTAAGTACAGCTGAGGCAGAGTATGTTGTAGCCTGTTCAACTAGTTGTGAGGCAGTATGGCTATGGAAGCTACTGTCTGAGTTATTTGATCTCCCATTGGATGCTGCTGGCATTTTCTACGATAACCAGAGTTGTGTGAAGCTATCTGAGAACCCAGTGTTTCATGACAGGTCGAAACACATAGAGATCAAATATCACTATATCAGGGATATGGTGCAGAGAGGAGCTATGAAGCTCCTGTATGTTGCGACGGACGAGCAGATTTCAGATGTGCTAACGAAGCCACTAGCCAGGGTGAAGTTCGAGTACTTCAGGGAGAGGCTTGGTTTTCTTCAGATCGAGGACACTTAGAGGAAGAAGTGATGGACACATTTGCTGAAGCCATTCCAAGCAGGTTGGAAGAAGGATCCTTCACATGGTTGTGGATGTAAGCGCTGGATGATGAGCATTAGGATGATGTTCTAGTTTCTGCTTTGTATGATCAGTTGGATCATTTATATGTATGTATGCATCATGTTGGATGCTGGATATGATCAGTTGGATCATTTATATGTATGTACGCATCATGTTGGATGCTGGATATGATCAGTTGGATCATTTATATGTATGTACGCATCATGTTGGATGCTGGATATGATCGGTTGGATCATTTGTATGTATTTTGTATATGCATCATGTTGGATGCTTGGACCATGTATCTGTATATGTATCAGGTGGATACATTATATGATCAGGTAGATCATGTATATTGATATGTATCAGGTATGATCAGGTAGATCATGTATGTTTATGGATACATTGTGTGGATCATGTATCTATGTATCAGGTGGATACATTATGTATGATGATATGTATCAGGTAGATACTTGGTGTGCATCAGATGGATGCATTGTATGATCAGGGTGATCGTGGATGACGAGCTTCTCCAGATGATATGCAGCAGGATGTTGCAGTGATGATGATCAAGATGATCATGTGTACATCAGGATGAGGTATGGTGAGTATCAGATGATACTTTGTGGCCGTGGATCAGGTTGTGCAGATGAGCATGTCTGGGAGATCCTATAGGTCGGAGTTGCGTACCCATAACAACCTGGGATGCTCTTTCGAGACATTGCTCTGGGAGGACATGTAATTTGTGCCCTGGGAGATCTTCAGGTCGGAGTTGTGTGCCCGTAACATCCTGAGATGCTCTTGATAGGTTTTGTCCTATGGCATGTAATTTGCTCCTGGGAGATCTGGACAGGATGAAAAAGGCCTCAGATGCTTCAGCCACGTTTTGCCATGACCACATGTAATTTGCTCCTAGGAGATCTGGAAAGGATGAAAAAGGCCTCAGATGCTTTAGCCAGGTTTTGTGGTGGACCACATGTAATTTGCTCCTGGGAGATCTGGACAGGATGAAAAAGGCCTCAGATGCTTCAACCAGGTTTTGTGGTGAGATCACATGCAATGTGCTCCTGGGAGATCCAACAGGTAGAGCTGTGTGCTCGTAACAACCTGGGATGCTTCAGCTAGGTTTTGTGATGGGTCACATGTAATGTGATCCTAGGAGATCCTACAGGTAGAGCTGTGTGCTCGTAATAGCCTGGGATGCTGTAGCTAGGTTTTGTGACACACGTAATAAGTCCTGAGGATTCCACAGTATGGCCAGTGATGATGAGGACCTGTAGGTGGTGGGCCTACATCCAGTATGAAAAAGGACTAGCTCTGTAGAACTTCCTATGACGAGTAGAGTCAGAGATTGGTTGAGATAGTAGCAGTAGTGAAGATGATGATGACGATGCATCGATGACGATGATCCCGAGAAGAATACTTGTCTAGTAGAACTGTGTCGAGAAATACCTTCCTATTTAAGAGGGAGTGTTGATGTATATGTAACTTTGGAATGTATTTCATCTATGTATTTCATATATATAGTTATTGTACCCTTATAAGAGATGTATTATTCCTCTATAAGGAAGTGTCGTCATGTGGATTGACAAGTGTCGCAAGTGTGTGTACTTTCCGATGGGTTATTAGACCACCATGTGTGGGGTCGGCCCTGAAATATATATTATATTGTGGATGTATCTAGATAGACAAGTCGGTCCCATAGTGTAACTGGGAAAACAGGTTAGTATAAATAGAGATCTCCCGATCTCTATTTTGATCATTCAGAAAGTCACACTTCTCTCACTAAGAAAGTGGCGCACTAGTGAGGAGGAGAATCATCTGCTACTAGGAGACTATCTCAAGTGTACTTTGGTTGTACTTTGGTTGAGCCATTGCTCTCTCTATCTCTGAGGAAGTTGTGGGGTTTTTCACCTTAGGGTTTTCCCCACGGAAACTCTGTGTCCCTTGTCTCTCATGCTTTTGATTCTTGTCATGATTGACATGCTTGTTATGATTGATATGCATTGATATACTGTACATGTTATTCTCTCAGTAAAGATCCTAGAGTATTGTGAATTAATGCTCAAAATTTAATAGAGACCTGCGTTCACTTGAATTTGTTAACCATTTCGGCCACCAAACACTGCATTTCAACCTAAACCCATACCTTTATATCGATCTATAGGCTGAGAGAGAGAAAGAGAGTTGGCTATAACTGAGCCCCGAGACCTGAGATCGACCCTTGAGGTATGCTACTCGTACATTCCCGAGAAGCCATGAATGAAGACTACAAGTAGATCCCTAGTAGTATGCACCCGGTGGGACTCTTTCTATGCACACACTGGAAGCACTTGGCAAGATGAATCGTCGAGGGGCCCAAATTGGTGAAGGGTCGATTCCTAAGCATGGAAGGTGTTGTGTGGGGAAGGTATTGTGGAGTCAAGGGTATGCTTGTTGAGCAAGGTGGTAGGATATAGGTATATCTCCAACAATATTCAAATGCTAGGAATATTTCTATGCAGATATAAAAGCACTTCACAGGATGGTTTCCGAGAGACCCATATTGGTGAAAGGATGCCCAATCCTGGAAGTGTTGTGTGGGGTAGGTAATGGAGTCAAGGGTATGCATAGCTAAGTGAGACTACTATAGAGTGTATGAGAATTTGGATGATCCTAGGGAGAAAAATAGGTTATGGGTTGAGAGATAGAATCATGTAAGTGTTTCCTTTGCCTTGGTGTACTAATAACCCATCTTGTGGGTGGAATATTAGCAGAAATAATATATGTTGGACAGAGTAACTATAGTTGGGCGGAAAATTGCACTTACAACTAGTTGCTTGGATCATGTTCCAAATAAGTATTCTCTTGTATCTAAGTTGTACTTGATTTGTTATTTACTGTTATTTGAATCTACAATGCTACTATGCTTGTTCCTGTGATGATTTATGTTGGTAAATGCATGTTTTATGGGTGTGAATGAAGTTTAATTCCATTGTGTTTATATTATGCATCTGCACACATTTTTATTTCATGTTTATGGATCATATATGGCCTCCTAGATTAATTTAGGACTAGTAATCATTCATATGCCCCTATATGTTGTTCAACCAATGGACATGGATGTTACAAAGTGGTATCAAATATTTGGGTTGCAACAATGGAGCTATACAGGCTAGAAACCTACACTCATAGGTGAAACTAAAGAACCCTGAGAGAAAACCCTCGCAGTGGTGACAAGTTTCAGAAGCCCGTTGATTGTCAGAGGTTGATATTGGGGGTAATATTAGTGATACTCGAGAGAAACCTCGATAGTCAAAATCCTCCATGGTGATAAGTGGTAGAATCCGAGTGGTTGTTGAATTTCGATATCGGAATTGAGATTAGTGGCACTCGGGAGGAACCTCGAGAGTTTCGGACCGAAAACTATTGGGATCCACATGGTAGAGTTGTCGAAATGTAATGGGAAAATAAGGTCTAACAAAAATCCCTAATGGGACATGCGTAAGTGCATTGAAGTTTTTGCATCAAATTTGCTTCAAGGTGGCATACAATGAACGTTTGACAGGAGGGATTCACAGAACACATGTAATTTTTTTTGGAGTTATGCGTCAGATTTGTCCTAATGCATCACAAAAGGGAAGATGCGATGGTGAGTCTCAATAGGACACATGGAAGCACTTTGGAGGTTTACATTGGAGTTATTTATGAAGTCAAGGTGGAGGGTCCGACAGAAAATTTTGAAGAGGCCACATGTTGACATTTCAGAGTTTTGTATCATAGTTTTCTTAAGGTAACACCTAGAGAAAGTTCGATGGGAAGCCCCAATTGATCTGAAAATTACCCAAGGGATCCAAGTGATAGAAGTGTTAAATGCGAGTGTGAATATGTCACAAACTACAATAATTATCGTTATGCTAAAATTGTGATAAAATTCATTAAAATAATGCTCTCATAATGCATTTGAAGCATAAATGAATTTAACATGATGACATTACAATAATTAAGTAGATCGCAATTGGAATCATAAACACATCTTTTAAAAATATGACAAACCCAAACTTGATAACAGAGTTCGTTTGATGTGGACTACGTCTCCAGGTCCCTTTCCAATGGAGGAACTGGTCTTATTAATTTGAATTCAAATGCTGCAACACCATAATGTGATATTCAACATGTACCAAATTCCTTCAAAGCTACTTGAAAAGAGGCCTAGGCTTCCCAAAAGGAATCCTCTCACTCTCAAAAATCTCTCAAGAGTGGCTAACAACATCTTCAATACAATGGCATCATTTTAAAATTAATTGCAAGAAAAAATAATGAAATGATTTTGCAACTAAATACCAATAAACCAAAGTTCAATAGTTATATTGAAACGTGCTTGAATTTTTTGCAATGAATCTGTCAATTGACCCCAATCCACTACCATCCATTGATGAATCCCAATTCTGCAATAAAATACAAGTTCTGTGCCTTTTATGAAAACTGAACCTTTGGTTCAGTGGCCAAATCATTTCATGTGATACAAATTAAAGCTCTTGGCTTCGTATTCCTGTCACTAAATGACTAAATTTGGTCACGTGAATACTAGTCATAATTTAGCAGTCACTTATCACCCAACCAAATTGGTCATTTATCACTTGGTCATAAATTGCTTGAACTGCTTCATGCGTTGGTCATATATTTAGTCATTTATTTGGTCATTAGTTATCGCTATCTGGTCATTTATTTGGTCATTGATTGTCATTATTTGGTCATTAGTTATCGTTGTTTGGTAGTACATTTAGTTGTTTATTTAGTCATTGATTGTTGTTAACTGGTCATTCATTTAGTCATTGATTGTTGTTAAGTGGTCATTTATTTAGTTATTGATTTCTTTTAACTAGTCATTTATTTAGTCATTGAGTGTTGTCAAATGGTCATTTAATTAATCATTGATTTACGTAGATAGGGAACTGAAGAATCGAACCACTTGCCTCCTGCCTGAAATGCATGTACTCTTCCATTGAACTAGCACCCTTAAATAGAATCAAAGTTCACACTGAATCAAAGTTCAAAATAAAAATATATCACAAAAGCTTACAAACATTAACATACTACGATTCCAACTGTAGCATAAAACATATCACAAACTCTTAAAAACCTTAAAGGAACTATCACAAAGGGTGTCTATATGATATATAAGTGTGGTTTCTAGGAGTTAATAATTTTGATGTTTCATTTAGTCATACTTTATAAACCTAGTTGATTTGGATTTGAAAACATTTCATGCTTGCTAAATTTAAAATCAAAGCATTATCGATTATGATCTAATATCCCACATGTTGTCGAAACTAGAATTTGGACAAATAATTCTAAGAAACTGGAAAAATAATGGTAAGGAAGAGAGTCAACAAACTTTTTATATAAGAAAATTTTGTCAAAATAAATAGACAAAAACATAGAACCAAAATTGCAACAAACACGTGTAACAAAAAATGCATTCATAAAAATAAATATTCATGAAAAATTTGATTCAAATACATATCACAATATGTAACTTCCAAATAACTAAGAGGAAATATAGATTTAAACCACTAATATTTTCAAGAGATCACACACACACAAGATAGACTATAAGGAATGAAATTTCAATGTATTTTAAAATATTACCAATAATGCCATATAAGAATATATAAAATGAGTTAATGCATAAAATATAATGTGTTGATGCATAAAATGAAATACTATGACTTTGCACATTGACTACTATCAATTGCATTTAAGTGATTATCAGAGATCCCTTTCTTATTCCTCTCACAGGAGAAACAAGAAAAATGGTGGCAAGAATATCGAGCATATAAGAGAGAAGCCAATTGAGGAAAATGGTTTTAAGAGAATGTTGAGATGGATTGGGAAAGGGAAACAATTTTCAGGAAAATTGTATTAAAAAAGGTTTAAATATTTACAAAGATAGTATTTCTTTCTACATTATTTTAAATCATAACATATTCTAAATTTATATAAATCCCTCTCAAGTTAAAAGAAAGACTACCACAAAGTACAAACAGAAAACAAGTATACTACAAGGAATTGGAAAAGATACATTTTTTGTTTGTACAAGTTGGAAAGGTGCTGCATACTCCAAATTATGGCATAAAATTATGGACAAAATATCTTTGGAAAATATTTCCCTTCACCATTCTAATGAAAATCAAACCAAAATCACTAGAGCACTCCACAGGAACATGATCAAATGTTTCACAAACAAGTGATATATGAATGAAATGCAACATCATGTCTAAGAGAAAGCTAATCATCTCATTGGAAATACTTTACCAAAGATCACTTGCCAACACCTTTTTTAAAACTTGGGGAGACCTTAAGTTGATGGGTTCCCATTCCATGAAACCAATAAGGCAAATGCTAAGCAAGATAATTGAAGAATGCCAATATAATCAATTGGTGAACACGTCAACATTAGACATCGATGGATATATCCCATTCAATAGCCACTAGGACCAACAACATCATGAGCATATATCAATCAATCATCAAGTTGGGAATCATCAAAACATAAAGCATGACCCCAACATCAGGCATAAGTCATCTTCATCAACCTATCAATCAATATTTGTGATGAGAAATCACAAGTGTGAGACCTCATACAACATATGGAGTAACATGCATGAAGCTCTAATCCATAGGTCAAGGCCAAAGAAAAAATCCAGTAATGGTCAGGATAAAATATTAAAGATGTCCTTGACTATTGCAAGAGTAATTTCAATATATTTGTTCTTATTAAAAAGAAAAGTAAAATTCTGTTTAAAACATTATTTTTGGAAGACTAAGGAGTAGACACATGCATGTAGGAGAATGATATGTATGTTTCATAGACATGCATGCATATACTAACATGCATACAAACTTCAATATGCATTTATCAACATATAAACAAATGGATGCTTCAAATGTTCTATTTCCTTTGTTCTATCTAGCACATGGAAAATATTGTAAAATGGACGTGAGAAACAACATTAAAATAAGCTAAATATTGTGTCTCAAAGTTCCTTCATGTGAACAATGAAGAGACAACATCTCCCTCTAATGCAATGTATTGACAATTGAAAATAAGAAATAAGAAAATAATCAATTGAAAAAGTAGGTTATTAAATCATACATATGAAAACATGATTTACAAATCAACACTATCCATTCACTGTTCATAAATTTTTCTAGATTGCTTTGTGCTTGTTGGCTAAATCTGATCTTCAATTCTTTATTTCTTGTAATACCACCACCTAGAAGTTCATGGTTTCTTAATCTGTACTCTATGCATTGAAGCACAAACTTGACAAAAATCATACAATGGATCAAGAACCGATCAAAAGAATAAACATATGCATCTAGATCTATGATTGGCTTGTAACACAAGTCCAAAATAGGGAAAGAATAGTTTGATCATTGAATAAGAATGGATGTGTATTCTAAATGGAAAGTAAAACCTTCATTAAATTTAAGCATGGCTTCTCAACAAATCCACAAATTTCATCATGGACATGCTAAAAAAAAAACCTGCATCAAAACATCAAAGAAGAACAAGTAAGGACATACGACCAGAAAGTCAAATCCAACATATAAAATTCTTCATTGGATTCCATACTAACCATAACCTAAATTAATTTTTCCTCTTGTATTCATTTGTAAACAGATACAATCAATTTATTATAAACCTTTTGATCTTCAGGGAATTGAATGCCTAGTCCTCTATCTGGAAACTTAGGTGTATGTTTTTTTTACTTTTTACCAATCATGTCAGTTTTGTCTCTTCCTTTTGTGGTCTCTGGCGGGGAGAGGTATTAGTTATGTACCCATGTGATGGGTATAGGTTATCTCGTCATTAAGGGCACTAAAAAATCAGATGCTTTAGCTTATTCAAATTTTATTTATGTTCGATGAGTATCAAGGAAGAGGATATAACATCTCCATTTTTATACCCTTCCATCTTTTTCCTTCTTTTGTATATACTTTTCTTGAAATATAACAAGTATTTTGCAAAAAAAAAGGTATCACAACCAATACTTACGAATCTTACTTGAAAGCTACACGTACAAAAATACCCTAACTTCAAACTTCCTCAATGCTTCCACACTTACATGCACTTCAAGGACAGTCTCATATGTACTCCAAGACATTATATTCAGTTACAGTGTAGCTCAAGAATCTATCTAGCGTAGCTTTGGGTTTGATCCCATCATTTATGCATAGAAACAAATCATCATCTTCAAAGGGGGCATTGCACCTATAAACTATGCATGTGGAAACTGGAGTCAAAAGACTATCTCATCTCTAGATTCCTTATTTATGATGAAATTTAAATATTCTTTACCTGCATTCGAATGATCTTATCAACCATTTATGTGTACTTGGAAAGGGCCTTTGCATTGTTTTCTGGTACAAGTTGAGCAAACATTTTTTCTTTCCTAGCATCCAGAATCTCGTGCATAGGTGTTGACTTAAGCAGAGAAGTTGTAGGTAAATGGGAGAAGGTGTTAATTGCAGGGACTCTCATAAGGTACACTGTGTCATTTTCCTTGTTTTCTCTTTCGAGATTGCAATTAATCTTACCCTCCAACTTAGATGCCATCTCTAAAAGTGGTTCCACTACTCCTTTGGCAAATTTCCTAGCATTTGTAAGAGTAGTAAGTCCAACTTTACAGTGTGCAATTTCTTCTGCAATCTCTTCTTTCTAAGTCAAGACTTAATCTATAACGAGATTTTTCATAGAATTGTGCAGCTTTGAGCTGTACATGTGCAATCCATGTCCAATCAAAGTGTTGATTGAGAGGTGGGAGGTTCATGGATCCATATGATTCTTCATAATAAAGACTAACATGTCAATTGAAGGTTTAGTTAGAATACTTTGTTTCTTACTCATTTTTCATTCATTTAACCAAAATATCTAAGCTTTCAACCTTGACAAAAAAAAAGCTGCAAGTAAATGACCGAGATCAATAACAATATGAGTCTATAGAAGGATTCAATTAGATTATTTTTGTTTAATGAATATCATTTCTCACAATTGTTGTACTTTAAGCCAATATCATAATGGTGTCTCCCATGACTAATATGATATTGGGGAGACGGTGTGGTTTCGAGGTGTCTGGGTTACATGTGTGCCCTGCAACTATGTTTTATGGGTTTGCAGTGTTTAGATGTCCTTTCTTTGGTGAGTACACCTGGACCTTTTCCTTTTCGCATTTCTTGGGTTTGCCGAAGATCTTTCCGGGTCTTTCCCCTACTAGGTTTAGTGAGCTGGATTTTCTCCCTGCGGAAGTGGGTTCTAGGTGTTAGAGGATCCATCCACCTCCTGCTGTTAAGGACAGGTGTAAAGGACAGGTGTATGTTAAACACCTTTTTCTCCGGTTTTGGGTTATTATGGACCCATCTGTTGTTTGTCGTCAGTCTTTCTTTTCCCCATCTGGTAAGGTTGGCGGTGGTTTGCCTGAGCTGGAGGGTTTGCATTCGACGGGGTGCAGGAACCCTAATCTCTATGGTGATAGGGAAAGAGTGCGGCATAGATTGAAGGTGTATAAGGCTCGGTCTTCTTTGGCCCGCTTTGTGATTGCGGAGGATGCAAATTTGGATAGAGTTGCCATGCTTGCAGAGCGAGCCCTAGTTGGTAGGCTGGAACTTACATCGGGCTCCAAAGAAGAGATTTTGGAGTGGGTGAGGGTTAATTGGGTTTCGGGCTCTGATTTGGCTCCTAGGGTAAATCTTTTAATGAATCGTTGGATTCTTTTTGTTTTTCCGGATGCCGCTATGATGTCGAGGGTTTTGGAGGGTACTTGGCTCTTTAAATCTGGGTCACTGATTTTGAAACGTTGGCACCTGGCTTTTGATCCTCTATCTGAGAAGCAGAGGTTCCGCCATCTGTGGATGCTGATACCAGGGCTTCCGATTGAACTTTGGACAGAAGAGGTTGTGGTCGGCTTGGCAAATGCGGTTGGGCAGTTCATTCGTGTTGACAGGAAGACCTTGTTCAGTATGGATAGAAGGTATGCGAGAGTTATGGTCGAAATTGATATGGACGAAGGCCTCCCGGCTGAAGTTGAGATGGTTTGGGATCGAAGGTGCTGGATGCAGCGGCTTGATTTCTTTAGAATTCCATTCCGCTGTTTTATGTGCAAGGAAGTTGGCCACATTTCTGCTAAGTGTCCTCATGCCCTGAAGACTGAGCCGACTCTGCCAGAATTACTGGTTTCGAACACACCATCGATTGTTCCTGGTAAGTCTATTCCTGCACTTGATTCTGTATATTCTGAAGTATTAAAAGAGGATATTGTATTGCTGGAAAATACGGAGAAATATTTAGAGGCTCGTATTGCATCTGGGGATGTCATTTTACGACATGGGAACAATGTGGCTACTGATGGGAGTCTGCTTTTGTCTGGTGGGATGCAAAAATCCTCTGTTGTGCGTAATCTTACTGCTGATTTAGATGGGGTTGGGGATTTGAATGATGAGGGTTTGGAAATTTCAAAACCTAGCGGTATTAAAGACGAGGCCCGGGTTTTATTGCCTTTGCGTCCCACTACTGAGCATTTAGGGACTGCTGAGCCATTGTTGCCTCCACCAGATGAGTCTGGGTTTTCTGGGAGTCTAGACCTTAGAGTCGACGGAGTCTTAAAAACTCTCACACCGCTCCCTTCATATGCTAAGTCTCTGCTTGTTGGCTCTGGGGCATTACCGAGCCATTCTGTTCACTTTCAAAATGTTACTATTAGAAGAGGTAAGAAGAAAAAAGGGGTGGAACGGTCCACTGTATGTAATATTTCACAGTCTGGGGATTCATTTGATCTGCTTGGTCAGGGTCTTAGAGCGCAGTCACCCTGTGATTTTGGTTCGTGATGTCTATTTTATCATTGAATATACGCGGGTTGGGGAAGGCTGCTAGGGCAAAGGCTTTCTCCAAACTTTATGCTGCTATTTGTCCTGGAATTGTTCTTCTTCAAGAAACTATGTGCATTAGCTCGGTTGCTGTTTCAAAATTAAGTGATCTTCTCCCAAGGTGGGAAGTTGCGGCTAGCTGCTCGAACGGGCTTTCTGGAGGTTTGGCGGTGGCTTAGGATCCATCACTTTTTGTTTTCAAAGTTTTTTCTACTCGGTGGGGTCTTTTGATGAAAGGTTGTTGTTTAGGCTTAAATTTACAGTTTCATGTTCTCAACTGTTATGCGCCTTATGAAGGGCGTAGACACTTCTGGGATGAATTGGTTGATTCTGGGATTCTTAATTTACCACTTCTTGTGATTGCTGGTGATTTGAACTTCACTAAATCCGTCTCTAATATTTGGGGTTCTGGGGCTAGAGTGGACCCACTAGCAGATTTTTTCTTGGATTTTCTTGCTCGTTTTGAGCTGGTGGATTGGATCCAACTAAACTTATTCCAACATGGACTAATGGTAGACAGGGTATTGCATGGGTTCATAAGAGATTGGACCATTTTCTGGTGAATTCTTCCTTTTTAAGTTTCTTTCAACAGACTTGTTCTTGGGTGCATGAGGTGAAATTTTCTGATCACTGTCCTATTGTTCTACAGTTTGAAAAATTTGGCCCTAAGGTTTGTTATCCATTTAAGTTTAACAATACATGGCTTTTAGAGAAGGAATTTTGTGATCTGGTCAAATCCTTTTGGTTAAATTCAAATGTAGATAACATGAACCCTGTGAATTATTTTTGTCTTAAGATGGTGAAGCTTAAAGAGGTTGTTATTAAATGGATCAAAGACAGAAAGATGTCGGATGCTGCAGAATTGAAAAATTTGGAATCTAGTATACAGTTTGCATTTATGCAAAATCTGGATGGGTCTTTTAATCAGAGTGAATTTGATTTGATGAAGAGTTATGAAAAAAAGAAGGAGAATCTTCTTATGATGGAGGAAAGAGAATGGAGACTTAAGAGCAGGGCGACGTGGATCACTCATGGGGACAGGAACACAAAATTTTTTCATGCCTTTGCTTCAGTGCGGAGAAACTCCAAATTGATCTGGGATATTAATGATGCAGATGGCAATAACATAAAAGGTTTGGATTCATTATGTTCTGAAGCTGTCAGGTTTTTTGGCAACATCTATAAGGATGATGGTAGCTGTGATATTATCGAGCAGATCAGATTGGCCAAGCTTTATCCAAGATGTATTGATGCGCTTAAAGCTGAGGCTTTGGGTAAGGAGGTTTCATTAGATGAAATTGAACTTACTTTAAAAAATTTTGCCAGGGACAAAAGCCCTGGGCCTGATGGGTGGCCCATGGAATTTTGTGTACATTTCTTTGACCTGTTGGGAAATGATATCCTTCATTTGGTGGAGTTTACTAGGGTTCATGGCTTCATCTCTGGTGCATTAAATGCCACTTTTCTCACATTAATTCCCAAAATTAACAAACCTGTATCTTTTGGGGAATATCGTCCCATTGCTCTATGCAATCTCATTTATAAAATGGTGTCAAAGATCATTGCGCAGAGATTGAAGGATATCCTTTCCACTTTTATTTCTCCTGAACAGTTCGGGTTCCTGAAAGATAGGCAGATTCATGACTCCATTGGTATTACATAGGAGATGCTTCATTCAATTAAATCCAAAAAGATGAAGGATTTGATTTTAAAAATGGATTTAGAAAAAGCCTATGATCGGGTTAATTGGTCTTTTCTTAGGTTGATTCTAATTCAACTGGGTATGCCTCCACTTGTGATAAACTGGATCATGGCGTGTGTTTCTACGCCTTGTATTGTTGTGTTGGTTAATGGCAATCCTTCTTCTTTCTTTCAGTGTTCAAGAGGGATTCGACAGGGTTGCCCGCTGTCACCCCTGCTATTTCTTTTGATAATGGATGGACTCAGTAGACTTATTCAACAAGCCAAAGATTGGAGGTTGCTCAAAGGTATCAAATTGGGTGATGATTGCTTTTTGACGCATCTCCTTTTTGTAGATGATGTTCTGCTTGCCGGCATTGACTCTGTCTCAGAGTGGAAGGTTTTCTCCAACATCATAAAATTCTTTTGTAAGGTTTCAGGCATGAAGGTTAGTATTACTAAGTCTTGTTTTTATCAACATAATGTGGAAGCTGATAGATGTGAAGAAATTATAAACATTCTACCATTTAATGTGAAAGATCTGGTTGATGGTATGAAATACTTGGGCTTTATTTTAAAACCTAATTCCTACAAAGCAGATGATTGGCGATGGTTTATTAGCAAGTTTGAACGAAAGATTGACCATTGGTCATATCGGTTACTCTCTTCAGGTGGTAGGCTTGTATTAGTCAATGCTGTGCTATCTAGTATCCCAGTTTACTGGCTTACTTTATTATAGGTTCCAACATGCATTCTTAATAGACTCAGGAGGCTTACATTTAGTTTTCTCTCGTCTGGCACTCATGTAGGCTCAAAACTGGTAATGGTTAAATGGAAGGTTCTTGCAAGACCAGTGAAGTGTGGTGGGTGGGGCATCAAATATTTTTCTGCCTTCAGTAAAGCTCTTAGAATGAAGAGTTTTTGGCGTGGGTTGTTTAGCAATTCATTTTGGTCGAGGGTTCTTCATATAAAATATATTAAAACTGATTTGATCAGTTGGCTGAGGAAATCCAAGCATATTTTTGGTTCGTTATCTCCAATTTGGAGAGGTTTCCTTAAAGTATATGATAAGATTGCAAATGATTTATGTTGGTAGGTAGGTATTGGTGATAGTATTCGTATTGGCATAGATCCGGTGCTTGGATTAGAAGAAGGTTATCGACTGTCAGCTAGTTTGGTCTCTTGGTTGAATTTGCTGGGGTTTAATACTCTTAATCATATCTTTGATAGGGACCGTTTACACAGTACTGGTTCTGGTTGGTTATTTTATTTGGAAGGTTTGATTCCAGATCATGCTAGAGAATGGGAACGTTATATTCAGGCTATCAGGAATGCTGGCATTTCTATTACAGGAGCACCGGATAAACTAGTATGGAAGGGTAACCCAAAAGATGGCACTGTGACTGCAAAGTATGCTTATGATATGATTATTCAGCATCAGGGTATTTATCCACATCATTGGTGGTATTCAAAAATTTGGAATTGGTCATTACCTTTGAAGGTTAAATGCTTCCTTTGGCATGCACTTAATGGAAGCCTTAAGACTTGGGAAAATTTGCTTAAACGAGGCTGGTATGGTCCTAGTGTTTGCTGCTTATGTAATTTATCTTCTGAAACTGCAGATCACCTTTTGGTTAAGTGTTCTTTTTGCAGAAAGTCTGGGACTTGTGTTGTATTGATCTCAATTTACAGTTTATATGGGATGCTCTGGATTTTGGTAGTGGTTTACTCAACTGGATTAGAAGAAAAAATAAACCACTTTGTCTTCCTATTTTCACTGCATGGATTATTTGGTTTTCCAGAAATGAAATGATCTTCAAGGACAAAAAACCTGATGCTATACAGTGTGCTAGGATTGTTTGTAATTTATTACAGACTTATTCTCAAGATGATCATGTTATAAAGGCGGTAAGTTTGAGACCTTTCTCCTTTGAAGTTTCTCAACCTGTATTATTTTTCGACGGGGCTGCTCAGAATGGTTTGTGTGCTGCTGGTGGGGTTATTTATATTAATGATAGTCATTATTTTTCTCTTCGTCTAAATGGTGGTAAGGGTACCAATATGAAGGCTGAGCTGCTGGCACTATGGGTCATTCTAAAGGTGGCAAATTCCTTTGGTTTGGTGAATCCTAGAGTTTTTGGGGATTCACGTGTCACGATTAAATGGGCCACAAATGAATACATTCTTAATGTTTTGGAACTAAACTACCTATGTGCTAGTATTCGTCACGAGATGTCAAAGCTGGATCAGATTTCTTTCGAGCATATCTACAGAACACATAACACTCTTGCAGATCAACTTTCAAAAGATGCTTTGGCTGAACCTGTTGGTTTTCTTTTTTGGGAAGAATGGTTGGAGGCCTGTCTACTTGACAAGGGAAACATATATTTCTTTTAGAAGGAATTTTGTAACCAAGGGACAAATCTTAGTTTTTGTGGCTGTAAAGCTAATTTTGTCTGTTTATCTTTTATATATATAGCAACTCAGAGAATGAATATTATTGAGATCAAGATCTGGGATGGATATCTTGAACTTATATATTCTCAATCATTGTACTATTTTATTCGCTTGAATAACAATAGTACGATTTTTTTCGGTTGGAAAAAAAAGTATTGAACAAAAATTTAATAAATAATTTTGAATAACAAACACTTATAACTTTTTATGGGCTAGTTTCATAATTTCATGCTTAAATCACACAAACGTGTGATGCATGCTTAGAGACAAGAGAAGTATAACCTCCCCATGTCCAACTTCAACTATTTGTGTTGCCAACATGTTTCTTCGAGATGAATTCATCCTCTAATGGATCTCACATCTTGGTTAATAATGAACCATAATTTAAAAAGTGTGGTTTAGTGATTGGTTTGTGATTCAAACATCTAGAGCAAGTAATAGTTGATTGGGGTCACAACTCACTAGCACTTAATTGGTTGTAAATTGGAGACAGATGGATTCACTTGGCTATATTTTTATTATATTCATAGGTGTTTATATTTTAGAATTTGGGTTGGAGTAGTAAGTATATTTTTCCTAGATTGTAGGAGGATGAGACAAGTGTATTGTTAAGATTGATTTTATGGGTGCCATTCCAAATTCGAAAAACAATTATGTAACTAGAAGAAGGCAAGAGGCATAGACAACTAGTGATTACAACTATGCATGGAGAAAAAGTAACAAATAACTTGTTCATGACACTTAACTTGTGGCTTATCGATGTTCTCAAACAACAAGTTAAGTGTTTGTGCTAGTTTAAAGAGATTAAAGTATTACAAGTTATTTAAACAACTTTATTTTTTATATTAATTTTTTTTTCATTATAACGATGGAAGCGAATTTGATAGAGGCATCTAAGCACTATGAAAGTGCATTGCAATTCGTTTGAGGTTGGTTCACAAAGATTTGTTGTACCAAACATGCTATGCATGGATCCAAAGTAAGCATTATGCCTAGAGGGTTTCATATGCATGGATCCAAAGTAAGCATTATTCCTAGAGGGTTTCATAAAGTTAATGATGAGTGAAGGTGTGAATGAACCAAAACATCGAGGCTTTGAAGCTTCAATATAAAAGGTTTGCAAGTCAAGTGTTTAATTAAATTGTCCTAGAATATCATAATTACAATTTGACAGAATAAAGACAAAGTTTTATATATAATTGATCAATCATAATTCTATATGAGGCCTTTAGGCAAGTAAGCTACAAAGTTTGAAGCAGTATTGATCATGGGTCTAACCCCTCATTCTTAAGGAAGTTCCTTTGAACAACAACATCACTTAGATTATCAATACTCTTGAAAATAATTTATAAACAAACCAATGGATAATTCGATAATGAAATTATAATTTAATTAGTTGTGTATGGGAGTTACAACATACTTACAAAATACATTAATGTAGATGTTGTTGTTTCTATCACTCGTCTTCTATTTGTGGATGGTGTTATCCTATTTGGTGCATGTTTTATTAGAGAGGTAGAGTACAATAGAGCTTTGAACCTATTAGGTGTTGCAACGAGCATGGAAGTAAATATTTAGAAATCTACAATCTCCTTCAATACACTGAATGAGAGGTTAGAAAGAGCAATCAATCAGTTTCTCCCATTTTAGTTATAGCCCTTTTCGCAAAGGAATGAAATACTTGGGTTGTTTGTTGGAGGTGAATGACTATGGGTATAAAGATTGGCTTTAACTAGACCAAATGTGGAAAAATATAATCACAATCTAGTTTACTAGATGGTTATCTTCAGGTGGCAGATTATCGTTAGTCAGATATGTGTTAGAGGCAATACTAGTACATCATTATTGATCTAGGTGGATATTGGTGGCCACCCACCTTTCCAACTGGCTCAAAACAGTTTTATGGCAATTTTGGTATTGTACTATTTTTAGCAGTTTTTCGAGCCCTGAACTTCCGGGGCCATTTTGAGGCCCTAAACGACCTTTTTTGGCAATTTGGGGGGCCAAATGGTTGCCTTCGACATCCATTTGGTCCCGGTCAAAAGTTGTAAATCTCGGATAGACCTTTCCAATGGGCTATCGAGCACCCCAAACGAAGATCGTATGCAAAAGTTACGACCCCGGGAAGTTGATGTACTAACTTACCCAAACGGGGCCCACATGACTTTTGGCGCTTCATCTCCTAGGGTTAGGTTTTTGGATGTATAGGGTTTTTGACATTCCTGTTTATTGTAAAAAGGCCTTGAGAGCCTCATTGTAACCATCTTCTTGTGAAATGAGTGCAACCGTCACATCTCTTCTCAGAGATAAGCCGCCACCATTCCAGCAAGCTTGTTTTCCGCTGCATTTTACAGTTCTAGCTTATTTCCTTATTGAATGGAAAACCAGTTTTACTGTATCTCTATTATTTTATGTTAGGCATCTGATAATAATTTGTATTCATTTCGTTCTGCTCATAAAATCTGGATCAGTGGTATCAGAGCGGTCTGCTCCTTGTCATCTTAATGCTTTTCCCCAACGAGGTCAGGGTACAAAGAATTGGGTCTCGAGCTTGTTTCTCTTGAGGAAAAAAGCTCTCACACGCCCAAGCGACCTCTCATGGCAGGAGAAAAGAAAGATGACGGGACAGGAGATCCTATCAAAATGTTGCTTGAGGAATCCCTCATGCAGCAGAGGAATGAGATGATGGATAATTTCGCGCAAATCCTTCGGCGACTACCAACAAGCGACGCATCTTCCTTGAGCGGAGGCACCACCCCCTTCAAGGTACAAATCAACTTTGATATTCCTATATTTGAAGGACAAATAGATGCAGATGCTATAGATAAGTGGTTGAATCTACTAGAAGGGTATTTTTCTGTCCATAACTTTTCGAATAAAGAAAAGATTACTTTTGCGCTCCTCAAAGTCGTTCCCCATGTCAAAGATTGGTGGGAAACATTCTGCGAACAAAAGGACACAGAAGAAGCCTCATTATTTTCAGTCACGGCCACCTAGGAATCCTTCAAGGATGCTATTAAGGAACAATACTACCCTGTTGGAAGTTATGACGACTTGTGTACCAAATGGACCATACTGCGACAAGAAAGAGACCAAGCAGTGCCAGAGTTCACAAATATCTTCCATACCTTGCGCACCAAGCTGGGTATCAAAGATTCACAGCGACATCTGGTGCTCAAGTATCGCGGTGGTTTGCATAGATACATCCAGACCGAAATAGAATTTCTGGACGTCTCTTCCTTGGGCGCGGCCTACCGATATGCCGTCAAAATCGAGCAGAAGCTTAAACAAAAGACGCGGCAATTTGGGCCTGGGAACCCTTCTCATCAAAAGACAGGAAAGAGCGGCCCCAACCCACATAATAAAGGACAAAGCAAAGATGGACAGTATCAGGACAACCAGTCCAAGCTGCAAGCAAAGAAGGACACTGAAAAAACAAAGAAAGATACCGGGAAGTGGTGCGACTTCCATAAGAGCCCTTGGCATAACACTGCTGATTGCCGCTCAAAGCAGTTGCTGGTGGCCGAAGTGAAAGCATTTGAATCAGATGCAGGTTTTGACTCTGAGTCTGAACCAGAAAGGGGAAGACGGATCATTGACGCAGAACCTAGTGCCACCATTGCTACCACCAAGCTCCAGCCTGATGAACCAGACGAGCCAAAAGAAGGAGAACACCTCTTCCATTCACAGATGTGGGTAAAAGGCACCCCGCTGCACTTCATCATTGATAGCAGTAGCCAGAAGAATCTCATCTTAGCAGAGGTCGTCAAGCGCCTGGCCCTGCCAACAACGCCGCACCCACAACCCTACACCATTGGATGGCTCCACAAAGGAAGCGATCTCCGTGTCAGCCAACAGTGCCGACTGCCATACGGCATCAAGCCCTTCAAGGACGAGGTATTGTGTGATGTTGCTCCTCTCGAAGTTTCAGATGTTCTTTTGGGCCAACCTTATTTATGGAAACGTCATGTTGTATATGAGTCTAGGCCTCGTAGTGTTATTATTTCTTTGAAAAGGAAATTGTACATGATACCTGAGGCAATCCCTCCTAGTTCTATTTCCTTGATCTCTGCCAAGCAATGCACGAAGGTCATCTCTCAGATCGGGAAATTTGTCTTCTTCGTGATTCAGTCTCAGAGTGAAAGAAAGATCGCAGCCACATCCTGGACCTCCACAACCGATCTATCCACACAACAGAAGCAAGTGGATAAGGTGGTGGAAGGATACTCAGATATCTTCTCCTCTCCGACCGGGGTACCTCTGCACTGCCAGGTCAAGCATCCCATCGATCTGACCCCAGGCGCACCGCTACCCAATGGGCCAGTCTATCACCGCTCTCTGTTGGAAAATGAGGAGATCAAGAGGCAGATCCAAGAATTGCTCCACAAGGGGCACATCCGTCCCAGTTCATCATCTTGGGGGAGCCCAATCGTGCTGGTGCATAAGAAAGATGGGACTTGGCGACTCTACATTGATTACCGGGCCCTGAATAAAATCACAGTCCGTAACCGGTACCCAATTCCCCGAATTGACGACCTCCTTGATCAGCTCACGGGGGCCAAATACTTCAGTAAGATTGATCTGAAGTTTGGCTACCACCAAGTCCCAATATAACAGACAGATGTATGGAAGACCGCATTCAAGTCAAAAGAAGGTCTTTTTGAATGGCTGGTCATTCCTTTTGGTTTGACAAATGCTCCAGCAACTTTTATGAGGATGATGGACAATATCCTACGACCTTTCACCAACAATTTTGTAGTGGTGTATCTGAATGACATCCTCATCTACAACAAGACTTGGGAGGAACACTTGCAGCATATTCAGCAGGTTCTGCACACCCTGCAAAAGCACAAACTAAATGCAAACTTGGAAAAATGATGCTTCGGCATGGACAGGGTCCATTACTTAGGCTACATCGTTGATCGACATGGTGTGCATGTGGATCCAACCAAGATCCAGGTCATCCGTGACTGGCCAGCCCCAACAATACTCACTGAACTTCGGAGCTTCTTGGAACTCGTTAATTTCTATCACCGGTTCGTGCTGGGATTCTCTCATATCGCATGGGCCCTCATCCAAGTGACCAGGGGTGGTGGTAAGGCAAAATTTGTGTGGGGCCTGTCCCAACAACAAGCCTTCGATGACTTGAAGAAGCGTTTGTGCTCATCGCCGGTACTCTCATTATCGAACCTGCAACATCCCTTTGAGATCGAGACAGATGCTTCAGATTATGCTGTGGGCACTGTTCTCACTCAACACGGCCACCCCGTGGCATATCATAGTGAGACACTATCAGATGCTATCCGCAAGTACCCTACCTACGACAAAGAAATGTACTCCATTGTACAAGCCTGCCGCCAGTGGAGACATTACATTCTTAGGAAGGAGACAGTCATCCACACTGATCACAAGCCCTATAGTTCATGCAGACCCAAGGAAAGTTGCAGAATGACCGCCATCAGAAGTGGTCAACATATTTACAGCAGTTCCACCTCAACATCAAATATAAAACAGGGAGTACCAACCGAGTTGCTGATTGCCTTAGTCGACCTCCAGTTGCGGCACTTACCATGGTGCTAGACTCTTGCGGCCACGAGACCTCCGGATGGCCCCACCTCTACGAGACAGACCCTGACTTCTCCGCCACCTATCAAATGTTGGGCACCAACTCAGTGGTTGCTAATTTACATCTTCAGGACGGGTTGTTGTGTCGTCTGGGCCATCTCTGCGTTCCATCAAGCGAGTGCGCGAAGCTGATTTGGGAAGCTCACTACAGTCGGGTGGCAGGACACTTTGGCGTCGAAAAGACAGTGGAAGTGTTGCAGAAACATTTCTACTGGTCGAAACTTTGACAGAATGTCAGCAAGTATATCAGGTCCTGCACCGCTTGCACTATTTCCAAACCGACCACTAAGAAACAGGGCCTATACACCTCTTTTCCTACTCCTGATAGGGCGTGGGAATCCATCTCAATGGACTACATGTCGGGCCTCCCATCCACCAAGAGGGGAAACGACTGTGTTTTCGTGGTTATTGATCGCTTTTCCAAGATGGCGATTCTGGTCGCTTGGAAGAAGAACATCACAGCAGAAGCCACTGCCAAGCTCTTCTTTGAACGAGTATGGGTACATTTTGGGATCCCCCAAACCATTATCTTAGACCGTGACAGTCGGTTCCTCAGCTCATTCTGGTCAAGCCTCTGGTCACTGTTGGATACAAAGCTCACCAAATCCACTGCCTTCCACCCCCAGACTGATGGGCAAACGGAGGTCGTCAATTGGATGGTCGTACATATCCTGCGCATGTACAATTCAACACACCCCCGCACATGGGATGAGAGTCTCCCCTATGTCCAACATAGCTACAACTGAGCCCTGCATAGCTCAACTGGCCACAGCCCCTTTCAGGTGGGGTTGGGATTCCAACCATTGGGCCCCATGGATGTTGCACTTCCCCTTGCGATCACCTCAGCCGACTCATCCCCAGAAGCTAACAAAGTCGCCCGGTTCATTGAACGGATCCAGCATATCCGCCAACAGGTTCAGGATATTCTACAGAAGTCTAATGGCAAGTAGAAGCAGCGCCATGATCAACATCAGGTGCCACATAAGTTTCAGGTGGGCGACAAAGTTTGGTTGCATTTGCAGAAAGAACGCCTTACATGGCCCCATCGAAAGCTTCGCCCACTCTGTTATGGGTCGTACACCATCACCAAGGCAGTGGGTGACAATGCTTTTGAGCTCAACATTCCCCCCTTCCTTGGTCAGCATCCAGTCTTCAACGTGGCTCTCCTTCGGCCATATTTCCCACCACTATTAGACACCTCAAAGATAGCAGAGAAGTTGACACCAACAGAGCTCAACCCTGACTGCCTACAACAAGCATCCAGTGATCATATTGCAGACACACAGATCAAGGGCACTCGACATCAAAGGATCTAGCTTTATCGAGTTGTCAAAGCAGGGCAGCTCCTGCACCAAGGCAAGTGGCTCACCCGAGGCCAAATTCAGCAGAAATTTCCTCATATGATGGGGGAACTCAACGCAATGGAGACCATTGCTTCCTAAGGAGGGAGGATTGATCCAGGTGGATATTGGTGGCCACCCACCTTTCCAACTGGCTCAAAACAGTTTTATGGCAATTTTGGTATTGTACTATTGTTAGCAGTTTTTTGGGTCCTGAACTTCTGGGGCAATTTTGAGGCCCTAAACGGCCTTTTTTGGCAATTTGGGGGGCCAAATGGTTGCCCTTGACATCCATTTACTCCCAGTCGAAAGTTGTAAATCTCGGATAGACCTTTCCAATGGGCTACCGAGCGCCCCAAACGGAGATCGTATGCAAAAGTTACGACCCCGGGAAGTTGATGTACTAACTTACCCAAACGGGGCCCACATGACTTTTGGCGCTTCATCTCCTAGGGTTAGGTTTTTGGATGTTTAGGGTTTTTGACATTTCTGTTTATTGTAAAAATGCCTTGAGAGCCTCATTGTAACCATCTTCTTGTGAAATGAACGCAGCCGTCACATCTCTTCTCAGAGATAAGCCGCCACCATTCCAACAAGCTTGTTTTCCGCTGCATTTTACAGTTATAGCTTATTTCCTTATTGAATAGAAAACCAGTTTTACTGTATCTCTGTTATTTTGTGTTAAGCATCTGATAATAATCCGTATTCATTTCGTTCTGCTCATAAAATCCGGATCAATTATCCCTTAGCTTGTATTACAGTTGGTATCTTAGAAACTATATGAAAAAAGATGTTTTTGTTTTATTTGGAAGGGAAAGAAAGACAAAGGGATCCCCCACTAGTCAAATGGCACGAGATTTTCAAGCCTAGATCCATGAGTAGTTGGGGCCTAAAGAATGTGCATCAATTAGGAAAGCATTGATTGCAAAGAACCTTTGGAGCCTTATCAAACATCCAAGTTTGTGGCAAGAGGTAATAAAAGCAAGGTAAACTTATGCCCTTTCATTTGAAGAACAGATAAGATCCAATATAAAACATTTTGTGGTGACGTCGATTACATGGAAATCTCTCACTTCCTCTCATAGGGCAGGGGCTTTCCTGAAAAGTACAAAATAGCCAAAATGTCAAAATACAGGAGGATCCTTGTTGGTTGTGGAGCCCGATCTTCTTGATTCGGATTTTTTGTTTGTACCCCTGTTTTATATGTTGTGTAGGTGGACTGTACACTCATCTTAGCGGGGGTGTGGGGGTTCAGGGGGGAACCCCCGAAAGAATTTTTTTGGGTTGTTTGTTGGCCAATAGTTTACGGGCCCATGGTATTGGGTAGCTCGTGGTATTTTCCAATGGTAAGTCCCCTTTAAAAGGAAGACATTGTAATACGACTGTGTAATGTATTGTAAAAATCTCTGTGATTGTGTAAGAGAGACTGAGAGAGAGTGAAGAGGAAGTTGCTACGAATGTGTTGCAGGTTGTATCCCTTCATTTTTTGTATGGTATAATAATAAAAGGATTGACAATTTCTCCATGGACATAGCCCAGCTTGGGTGAAACACATATATTGGTGACTCTCTTGTATTGTGTTTATATGATCTATATTTGCATCTTGTTTATTGTTATTGCTCTACGATCCTGCTTTTTTCTAACATATCCTTATATATATAGTAATGTGGAACACATAGTGTTTGATGATCTAGTTGGAACTCTTATATTTAAAGCTATATTGATAATGAAAAATATCTTGGTAGTTGAATACAACATTTTTCTATAATCAGGGATGAAAGAATGAAAGAGATTTAGAATCAGAAGGACATTTGGTAATGTAATATCCCCAAATAAAACATTTTTTTTGATATTTTATTATTTAAAGTTCTAACTATTGAGTTAGTAGTTAAATAAAAGAATGATTATATTGACAGAACTGAAAGATGCCAAGTGTCCACATATGGACTATTGTAAGAGACAATTGTTGTTTAAAATAATATATAAATGAATTGGGTAAGAGCAGCTATGCTAAATGAGGAAATCGACATCCTAAGGGTGGTGGGAAAAATAGAAAGTTAACCTGAGATGTTGTCAAACAAGTGTCATATAGTGCATTGATGGAACTGGACACTCCCTGGAAAATAGAAAATAGTGATCTGTGCAGCAACATGATTCCTAGGTCTAGGAATCGGCTGTTTCCCATGACATAGGCAAAAGATATAAGAAGACATATGCGAGAGGTAGGACGTTGCCTAGTATGTCAGAGGAGAACTCCTAGTTTGGAAAACACATCAATGTTGAGCAAAAGAGGAACTTGACAAAGGTTAACGCACTGCCACCTTATGTTGTAGGATTTAGCTCAGGAGAGATTCGAGTGCATTGATGAGTGTGCATTGATGGAAGCTCTAGATCTAAGGTTGGGAGGAGCGTGGCTGCTCTTACCCTATTAGGATTGCTGCGATCTTTAAACAAGTTTCATTTTCTTTTAATCAGTGGAATGTAATTATGATTAGTTGATCGTCGCGATTCTTAACAGGTTTCATGCTATTTTAAATAGTGGAATGAATGGTTATACATTATGTAGCTGTGAATAGGTATCTAACCTTTGTTGTTTAAATGGACAAAAACCATTGTTAGTTGGTTTAGGAGTTTACTTCTCTGCAGTGCGGATTGTTCCATTTACCTACGGTAGATCCAAATAGATAAATGTGCAAATGTCAATGTAAATATCATTTGTAAAGAGTAAATAGTTAAACCCAGGATCAACTTCCGAACGAGAGGCACAATACACAGTCGTTTTCTAATAATTATTTTTCATCAGTAGCATTAAAATTTCATAAGGGTGGTTTTAACCGGGGCAATAAACTTCTTTATATATAAATATCTTTTAATCCAAAGATGAAGGCCGCCATTTGCGCTATGCCTCAGGAGAAACCCTGAGACCAAGATCTGTACCTTCTTACTTACAAGAAACAAAAGAAAACCATTTGTAAATCTAGCATGCTTCAGGAGAAACCCTGAAGCCCAAAAATTTTATTTCTCTATGAAAATATAGAGGCCTAGTAGTATGTTAAGTATTTATACAGTTATATAACAGATTGAAGATGAAGGTAGATCTGACTTATGTACATAAGAGTTCCCGGATAAACCATACATAACAGATCAAGAATCTCGCTATGCTTCAATATAAAATGAGTCTAATTTAAGTGCGATAAATACTGAAGTCTAGATTTTTATATATACTTCATTACAAACAATTAAATTTAGATCTACGCTATCTTGTATCAACTCGAAACAACAAAGGTCGAATTTAGTATATATATTTTGTGTGTTCCAAAGTAAACAAGAAAGGTCAACGGTAATCCTTATGATTTCCAGAATAGGCCGGGGAGTTCAGAACTATTCTTTTACACACTCTAGTAAACACCTTGAAGTCTAATTTTGTTCTTTTATTTATTTTACAAGCAGTGAAGTTCAAATCAATAAATTATATTTCAAGTTAAACGAGGAATCCAGACCTGATCAGCATTTAAGCCCAGTTAACCAACAGATCTAGTCTCTAAAATATATATACGATTAAAGTTATGATATGCTTAAAGTAGGCCAGACTATAGCTAAATTTGATAAATATAATGCAGAATAATAACAAGCAGATATATAGTTAAACGTCTTCGGACAGTTAAGCGAGTAAATCTTCAAGAGAAAATATACGACTGATTAATAACCTTTGATTTGCAAGTTCTGAACTTAGATGAGGGAAAGTAAAAAATATATATACATATATATGAATCCAAAACGCCTCTGAGAATTCTTAATTGTACCAAACCCATCACCAAGGAAGAATTCAGCTACAGAATTAAAATATGAGGTGTTCCAGGGCCGAACCCTGACTGAGTATTCATGTTACATAATTTAAACCATACCATTTAAACTACCCAGAAATGGAACATTAACCCTACCCCCCACTACCCCTTAACCTCACACAGTATAGAGTGTGATGCCTGCGTGCTTTAAGCAAAAACATGGAGGAAGAATCACGCCAACCTTGGCATTCGGGCGTAACCCTGAGTTCTCACTGGATTTTATAATCCTGGCTCAGGAAAGGTTCAAAAATTTCGAAGGAGTATTGCTTTCCAAGCGTGTAACAACATGGTCACTCTCGTAGTGATTTGGACCCGAATCATGTACCTGTCAAAGGAGAAACAGAGGTTTTGTAAGCTCAAGGATTAAAAAAAAATAAAATCTTATACTAGATACATCCATTGAATTGATAACCAAAGCCGTGTGATTACCTGAAAGGCCGACTGTAAAATCTGTTAACTGAGCCAACGAGAGATAGTGGAAAGTGCCCTATCTCCACACGTCCTTAGCAACTCTGTACACGATCAAGAGCCATAGGTTCTTCTCCCCAAAACGATCCCAGTATACCTTGGGACAGAAATCGGTGAGCTTACATTTGAAAATGACAAATGGAAGGCAACTTACAGAGTTATTTTCGTCCTCGAACAAGTGGAGTCTCGAACCACTAAACCCCACAGTGGATCCAGCGAAATTTCATTAATGCTTAGCTACCAGCCCGTGTTTAAGACTAGGTTGGCTTTTCGAACACCAAAGCGTTAAAAGAGTTGTACATCTACTTGTTTTTCAATATACTTCTACCTGTCGAAACTTGTCCTAATCCAATTAATGAAATATTTCGAGTGTTGGGTAACCCCTAGGATAGCACAAGTTACCACCCAACCATGGAACCCTCGTAGGAGGCCATGACCCGCACCTGTACGTTTAAACATGTGAATACAAGGGTTAATAAGTTTATTAAATATGATAATGGATAAATATGGTAATACTTGTAACTCGAAGTAGGTAAAGGAATTGAGAACAATTACCTAGTAGTGTGTGTGAGTTTTATGCTATGAAGAAACAAAACTGGAATCATGCATTTCGTGGAGACAATTATGCAACCAAACTTAGTTACCTCATTCTGTGAATATCTGGTCGTCAAGGAGGTAGAATTTTCCATGAAGACAGCCTCTCTAAACCTGCATGTAATAGTATGGTGTTATCCAGTAGGCTAAGTAATACAACCTCCTTTCAGAATTGTGGAAAAGAAAGCTTCGTCAGAGTCAAAATCCATAAGGACAGGATTCACCGATGGTAGAAGTATTTGAGTCGAGAAGTTGTAAATCAAAAATCACAAGCTCAAATCTGTGTGGATGTTTTTAAAAAAAAAAAAGAAAAAAAAATTATTGGGCAAAATATGATAAAATAGAAATGGAGATGTTACAGGTTAAGCAATGGAATCCATCAAGGCTAACAAGTTGTTAGTTTGTTCAATTAAGCTCAAGTATCAAGGGGATGAACTTGTGACGTGTCACAATATAGAGGTACTAGTAGCAAGTTTCATATACAAGGTGATGTTTGTTTTAGTAAAGAATCAAGAAGATTATTGATTGTGGAAACCAATTTGGAAAGTATTGTCTTGTTTTAAGGCTAATCTCTTCTTCTAGTTTGCACTCAGTAACAAAGCTCCCACTTGGCCTATTATGCAAAGAAGAGTTTGGTTAGGACCATGCTACTACATCTTATGTAAAACACACGAGGAATCTCTTTAGCACATTCTCATCTTCCCTCATCTCATATTCCCTAAAAATATTTCACATCCCTCTTCTCCAAAGAAATATGGAAGGTTTTCTATTCACTTGTTTGGGGAATCTTTCGCTGCAAAGAACATCTGGAGGATTATTATCATTGATGGATTATGGAAAATATTATCATTAAGAAATACATAGAACCTATTTCACTGAAATATTGGATTAGATCCCTGTCAAAAAAAGTACTCAACAAGATCATCCTTCTAGAATGCACTGGTGTCATATTTCCCTTTGGTTGGAATCTCTCTAGCAGGGTAGAAAGGAAATGGAGCAAATATTAGAATGGGGGTGACCCATGGATAGGGGGAAAGAAAGTCTAGAAGGTCTCAATGGATTTAAAGAATCTCATATCTTGTAGATATCTATGATAAGTGATTCCTTTCCTCCTATGGATTTAAAGCCCCCCCCTTCCCACCCTGAACCCCCTTGCTGGGAGGAGTGTACAGTAAAAATGGGGTACAAACACAACTGAACAACAAGATCTCTGAATCAAGAAGACAATCAATATCCACAACCAACACATTGCCCAATGCTAACAATGGATCATTGCAGTTTATTTGACAATAAAATTACTACAATTTCGTAAATTTCAATGCCGCAGATGGATTTAGAGGCCGCTTTAATGGAGGCCTCTGAATCCATCTACAAAGGGGCCTTTGAATCCATCTTGTAATGCCGCAGATGGATTCAGAGACCCCCTTAGTCATTACAATATAATAATTAGTCATTGCAAACTAATTAGGCCTACCACAATTACAATATTGACATATCTAGAGTCATATAGAAACATGTTATATATAACTATAAAATCCTATATATATTATGTTATATATGGACACTCTTAATTTGTGTGTTATGTATAAGGAAATTTTTTATTAGGACATCTTATAACTTAGAATGTTTAGTTCTATTTTTTATCCCATGACTATATTAGTCATATTTTTTATCCCATGACTATATTAGTTATATTTTTTATCCCATGACTAAATTAGTCATTTTATTTGTGATCACTTAAAATTGCTCAAATTTGGTCATATTTCACTTGAAAACAATATGGTGACCAAATTATTTGGTGGTTTAGTCATTTATTTAGCATGGTGACCAACGTTTTTGGTCACCTGGTCATTTATCACCCATTTTTCTAATAGTGTTATATGTTGGATTTGTTGATATATATATTTATCGGTGGTTCTAAGCTATGGCTTTGAGTTGTTACAATAAACACATAATATGGGGTTGGGGATTAGCCTTGATCCCCTTTTATTTGCCAAATTAAACATTATTAAACTTTAAATGCACGTTTCATATATGGGATTATAAGCAACATATGTTGTGCATTGGAAGGACATTGGGATTATGTCCGACAGGTTTGGGGTTTGATCCACCAGACTTGCAATTTTTTTGGTAGATAGAATTGTTAAAGGGCCAACCAGACTACCATGTGGCAACCTTTGTTTGGTCCACCTATCCAGTAATTGTACATTCAGAATACCATGTGTCACAATTTGATAGATCCATGTATGCGGCTACCCACTTAGCACTGCAATGCCACCTACAACCTTCCATGTGGTGGTTGCCACATCAGCATTGTCATGCCACGTGCCACACTATGGATGTGCCATGTGGCACCCTTTTTCATTGCATTTTTAGATGTTGAGGAAAAAATTCAGAAGTTAATATCTTAGCCATATGGTGCGCGTTTGGTTTAAATCAATCATCATCGGAAATCTCTTGAAGAGATATACATGGTGGTGTGCTTCTATTAAGCATTTGAAGACTTTACTATGGATCAATTAGTAAGATCCGCTTGGATCACCAATGGAGGAAATATACCAGTGCATTAGAGTTTTGTGTCATATTTGTTCTGGGGTGTCATGAAAAGAAGGTTTGATGGAGATCCCTGAAGAGGACAAGCATTATCATATCGGTGTTGTGCCACAGAGTACCCAACAAAGGTAGTGGATAGAATGTCGAAAGGAAAGGTCTAAGAATGGATTCCTAAGTGGACATGTGGTGAAGGATTGGAGTTAAATTCTTGGGGCATACAATGAAGCATGACTTGTGAAGGGCTGATAAGTGAGGTTCAATAGCTAATCGGAGTTGTGTAGCTGAGTTTTATATCAGAGCCAATGTAAGGCCGCAGTTTTAGAACATTGATGGTGGAGCCCAATGGTCTGGTCAGAACGCCTCCATCGAGGTCATGAAAGTAGTACCACATAGGAAAAATGATGACATGAAGGTAGCAATTGGACGTGAGGGTGTGACATGGAGGTTCCACGTGGACTTGGTTGTGTGATGTGGACTGACTAGGTGGATTAGGAAGTACAAGTGGTATCCAAGTGGGATGAATCAAGATTCAGTATTAGTCGAAAAGTGTGGGGAATCCAAGATTGCGCCAGAGAATTACCCTTGCCATGAATGACTTATATTAGACCTAGATTTAGATTATAACCATCCATGCAGAGGGTGAAGGAGCATGTCATGGTACTAGGAACAAGTTGCAAAGGGATCATATCGCATTGTGCAAGTTCTAAGGATGGATCATGGCCATTTGGACAAAATGAGGTGCATGAGAGATGACAAGGGTACCCCTATCACCAATGGATGAGATTTAATCTCGCATGTCAGACAACCAAATTGTGACTGTTCGCATGGAAAAGTGAATGGATCCTTTTTCAATTAGCATTGCATAAATGACTAAGATCTAATCAAGGCCACATAGAGGGAATATTGTGACCATTCTTGCGGGGTGTATTTGCGCTCATATAAAAGTCTCTAAAAACCATTTATGGATCAATATAAACCATCTATCATTATCCTGAAATCGTTTATCATCCTTGAATATTGCTCATTGTCAACCCAAACACGTTGATAGTCAACCTGAACCCATTGATGGTAACCCATAAACCATTCACGAATGACATGCACGTCATTTACTGTTAACTTGAGACTATTTACCATTAACTATAAGTGGTCGATGATAAAGGAAAGAAGGTATGGAAAACATATAGGATTTAACTGTGTACATCCGATGGGTTGATTCGAACCATTGGCACAAATGAAATATGTGGCTTAGAGCCATAACTGGAAAAGGGTCATAAGGAAATAATCATAGGTTCTCACCCTTAATTTTTAGGTGCTAGGAAAGTGTGCAATTAGGAAAATTCGACAATATCGAAAGGTTGTAACTTTCTGCTCAAAAATCAAAAGGTTGATGCAGTGTCATGAATTGAATAGGAATCATTAGGCAAAGGAAACAAGCTTCAACCCGAGTTTCAAGTGTGGGAGACTGGAAATGAAGATGAAATTTACATGAAATTTATGCTACAGGATGCGGAAGTTGGTCATCGTAAATTAGTGCGGCTACATGAGCAGTGCTAGTTTGAGAAAAAATGTGGATTCTAGAAGGCTGCAAATTCCATCTCAGAAATCCAAATGGAGCATGGTCACGGTCATTGGAAATTTTATTCATAAGATAATAATGCGAGTAAGTACTTATTTAGAAATATATCTATGATTATATTAGGAAGTTGATAGGACATAGCCTTTGGGATTGATTCGACAATGCAGTTATCGGTATGTATAATTTCCAAAGCACCCCAAACTTTTGGAAAACATGCTATCATGATATCAGAACATGTTAGAGATAAATGAACCAAATATGATTGCATGAACATTACAAGGGTACTCTCACGGTGGTGTGGCAGTACAATGGAATGAGCCAAGTATGGCTCATTTGCTTGTTAAATAACAATGTGGATGATTTCCAAACCCTCTTAAACTTAAGAAAAGAGTTCTATGGTGGTATAGCAACATGCTAGATGTAAGACTGAGTTTGGATGTCTACATATACATACATTATGATGCTTTCATAGATGTATGAGGATGCAAGTGAAGAGTGATGTAAGGTAAACCGCAGGCAGGTGAAAGGACTAGTCTAGGGTAGGCTAAATTTATGGGAATAGGATGGTACTATTGATCTGCATGGATATTTATTGATGCAGGTAGGACACCACCAATTGGTAACCATGAGGAATTAAGAGAGGTTTCTTATACCTCACCTAAAGTGCATTCCATTCATTTATTAAAACTAGAATGTACAGAAGGTTGTGCAAGAAGAGACATAAGAGCTCTCAACCACTGAAGCTGGAGTGAGATGAATCACATCATTGTAGTGTGCTAGAAAGTTGAAGATGAGGCGTAAATGAGATTGAAAATGATTCTATGCCCTATAGAAAGGATGGAAAATCCAAGGAAGGATGTGGGATTATTCGAATAAGCAATCATATTGTCATTAGTAAAAGGATGGCTTAGGAAGTGATTAAGGATGCTATTGCATTGTCAAAGAATGCACATAATGAATTAATCATGGACACCTTATGCAATCTAAATTGCAAGGTATAAATTGAAGAGGAGAGATGTGGATATATTGTTTGTTGTAATTTATATTTTGTACAATATTGAAAAAAGGGATAGTAGAGGTATGAGAAATACCAGCTTGCAGAAAATGGCATTTCTATGCATAAGGAAAGATACAAATTACAAACCATTGGGATAGAGAAAGTCATCCATGCAATAAAGGTTGTAGAGATTGGCAGGAACAATGTATTCATAAGAAAAGGGACATTAAAGGGATTAGATGCTAGAGGGAGTCTATTGGGATAAAGAATGCAAGTGCCCCATGGATGAGATGGGTGAGTATGTGATGGGTAAAGTTGTAGGATAGGAACCATTAACTTATGTGTAAAGAATGCAAAGTGAATGATGAACTTCAATTCAATTTGGAGTTTCTATCAAGGGAGTGAGGCATTCCATTCTACATATTTGTCCCACGAAACAGAGTTTGCGACACAGTGAAGTTGGCCAAGAATTTTCAAAGGAATGCAGAGAAAAAATCTAGAATTGGATAAGGTTAGAGGTAGTTCTGTATAAGGAGATGTCAAGTTTGGATTGGCTAGGTTTGCTTAATAGAATTGGAGCAGTAGACATTAGAAATAGCTGCAATTCAAAGGTGACCGAAAGCATCAAAGAATCTGCAAGGATGCTAAGAATTAGTGGTAGCAGTAAAGCTTGCATGTGACCATCAAGGTAGACATACAATGAGGGGTATTTCCTCACCTCAACTCCCTATTTTGTTTCTAGAATAGAGTTGCATATTTTGAAGTAGTAAAGTATAACTTTTTTATGAATTAGTTATTGCTACTTGGGTGAGAATATTGCATCTAATGATCTATTATGAAATTGGCAGAAAAGCCATGGTGGAGAACAATTAAGTTGTGGAATCCCATGTTATGAAGTGGAATGGAGAGGGAGAAATCATTGAATATTATTTTCCATTGTTAATGTTACTCTATGTTAAGAAAGTATCTATGTGTATGTTGGAATATTTTATATTCCTTGGAAGGTAATAATGTCTTTGTATTATGTCGGAATATATCCACATTCTTATGTAAAAGAGTAATACATTTATCCCATATTCATTATGGTAAAACACACTCTTGATATTCATTATTATATAAAAAGATGTTATTATGGAGAATTATATTATCCCACATGCAATATGTGAGAGTAATTCCTCCTCATCTCTTAGTATATAATAGAGTCAAGGGAATCACATCACTCAATTGTATTGATGAACATGATCTATACTTTCACAAGTATTGCTATATTGTATTGGGGTTATTGGCATTGCTCTCTGTAATCTTGGAGGAGATATTATGGAGATAATAGAAGACTACCTTCCCGTGGACGTAGCCCAATTGGGTGAACCACATACATCTGGTGTACTCTTTTCTCTTGTTCTCTTTCCGTTCTTATTTACTGTGATATGTTATTGTTAGCATAGATAGGTAAGCTAGTTTAGTTAGATCCATATCTCTGACATGGTACCAAAGCTTGTTGCTATGATATAACACCTTCTATTGCTTTCAAACAATTTTTATCATTTGGGCATTGATTATTTCTTGTAGATATTCTTTCTATCTGGTAACCATTAGGATTCTCTTCAAATCTGGACATATTTCTTCAGTTTTTTTATTTTTAACCCTAACCTTGTTGTGTAGATTTTTGCAGAAATGTTTAAAGGGTTTCTTGATGTTGTTTTTGTAGATCTACATGATTTTTTTATTCTCCTCAAGGAGATCTATATTCTGGTTGTCAAAACGACAATTTTGGTCCAAGTTTGGTAGAATTTGTGCAGGTTTCCGTCTTCGGTAGATTCGACACTATTTTTGGCCTTATACTGGACACCTGTGACTGTTCCTGTGCTGAACTCGCGCATGCTTCGACAGACACGCGAATTCAAAGTACAGAGACCCGCGTGTAGCCGTGAATCCTCTACACCGTAACCCGTGCACCCGTGGGTGACTCTACTGTCAACCCACGCGTACTCGCGACGTTTGCTAAGCAGAACCTGCGCATATCAGTGTATGTGCGTAGGTTTCCTGTTGACAAACCCGCGCATGATCATAATTCTGTCAATTTTTACTGGATTTTTTTATTATAACCTGTTTTTGGAACTAGAAAAGTTGTTCTGGATCCACCTCCATGAACAGAAGAGAAGTTTGGGCAAGTCTGGGCACTCAATCAAAAGGGTTGTAAGTAAAAGTTTCTCTTTCCTTTACTGTTTTTTCTAACTGTTTTTTTTGCAGATTTAGATTAGTACAGTAAGTGTTTTTTCATTTTTCTATTATTCACTATCTTTCTCTTGTCATTTCTCGCATTTGGGTTTCTAGTCAAAATTTTTATCATTATGACTTCAGAAGTAGCTTCTGTTCCTGAACTTGTTGGTCCTAACTATCTTCATTGGAAAAGAAAAATGATTGATGTTCTCAGGAGTAAGAATACATGGATGATTGTCAATGGTGAACACACGAAACCTGTTGATGCTCAAGATTTGGCTATATGGGAAGATATATGTGATCAAGCAAGAGGGCTCATTGGTCAAACAGTTGCAGATAGTCTTCAGGTAAGTATAAAGACAGAAGACAACCCCATTGAGGTATGGAAAACTCTTGCTTCTTTATTTGATAAATCTGATGATGTTTTTGCTTATTACCTTAAAAAGAACATTTATGAGATAGATCCTACTAACTTTGATATAGTAGAATTATAACTTGTTGAAGTGAAAACTTTAAATGAAAAATTAAATACTTGTGGTACAGATTACAAGAAAACAGACACTGCTCTTATAATTCTTGTAGAAAAAAAATTTCTCTCTTGTTTTGATATGTTCATTCAAACTAGGAATAGAGCTCTTGAATTGTCTTTAAATACCATGAAACCTACTTTTGCTGATTTTTGTAAAGGATTGATTAATGAGCAAGAAAGGTTAAAATTGTTTCAGGACAACTAACACCTAATAAGGCCCTTATGACACATAATAAGACTCCTCAGAAAAGTTTTAATAATGTTAAAGGTTCTAATTCACACACTTCAAATCCTACTAATAACTCTGGTAATGCTTCTAATGCACATCATGACAATAGTAAGAAGAAGAAAGTGTATGATCCTTGTAAGCATTGTGGTAAAACCAATCATCCTGAAAAAGAATTACTTTAAATTGAAACGTTTAAAAGCTAAAGCTAAAAAGAATGGTTCTGATGAATCATAAGTATCTTTGTGTGCTTCTGTTGTTTCTTCTAGTAATTCTTGTTCTAATGTGGAATGGATAATGGATTTTGGTGCTTCTAAACATATGACTGGTAATGCTTCTTTATTTTCATCTTGTGACAATAATAAAAACCCATCTCAGAAAGTCTCTATATGTTATAGCTTAAAGTGACACTTCTTCATCCGTGATGACACTTGTATCGCTTGGTCGCATGACGACACTTCTTGAGATCAAGTTTAGTCACACAACATGACACTTGTGGATTGAAGGGTCATTTGGGACATTAAAAATGGTTGAAATTACCTCACTCTTGGCCCATTTGATGGTTATAACCCTGAGGAACATTTTTCTAGACCAAACCTACTCCTGAAAATCATCAGAAAACCCTGTTTTTGGCCATTTTTCTCCAAAAACGCTGGTTTCATATACATAGAGCAGGGCATACTAGGATGTGTGTGCGACTCTTATGCCTATAGAGTAGCACACACCTTGGAAAATATGAAACTCCACTTCAATAAAGTAGCGCACACCCTCAGAAATATGCAACTCTGCTTCAATAAAGTAGCGCACACCTTGAGAAATGCGTTTGTTTGCAGTAGGAAGAGTAGGGCACTTTCCTGAACTAGTCAAAATCTTGAATTTTGGTTGAAATGAGTTGGTTTGGAAACCTCCTGATCGGTTATAACTACTTTTCCTCTCCTTCATTGACTATATAAGGAAGGTAGAATGGCCATGTGAGGGGACCAAGCCTATAACAATGTTATGCTATAGGAATGGAGACCCTCATCCCCCTCTCTTGTGCCTTACTTTCTGATAAACCCTAGCACAGTTTATTAGAGGCTGGGATCCTTGGAGAACAGAAGTAGGATACCTTGAATCTAGGTTTCGTGAAGTGCCAAGCTTCAAGGAAGGTATAATTTGATGTACTTGCCTCATTCATTAATAAAGATCAGACGTTCTTTCCTTTCCAAAGATGACCTATTTATGTGTGTCTTAGATTTGATTACTGTTTGATTATAGTTTGATGCCTTATTATGTCATGGATATCAATCTTATATATGTAGTCAAATGTATTTGAGAAAGGTATCAAGTTGTTTTGCAGGTGTGGGCATTGTGATACTGAATAACGTTGAAGAGCAAGGAAGGGAAAGCTTGGATCAACCTTCTTAATAAGGTACTCACCTTTCTAACCTTAAATGTTCTAAGCTTGCAGAACATTTGTAGGTCTCTCTTTCATACCTGTAAGTTGGTAGTTTCTCCCCTGAACTATAGGTGCATTTTCCTCACAACACTATAGGTGATGGTAAACAACTTTCCGTAATTGGTTCTGGTAATGTTAATGTTGCTAATGGTCAATTGGAAGATGTTTTTCATGTTGAAAATATTCCTATCAATTTGCTTTCTATTTATCGTGCATGTCAAAAATGATATAAATTTGAAGCTTGGCCTGATAAATATGTTCTTAAAGATATCAATCAAAATTTCAAAGTAGTTTCTTCTGGACTTGTTGATCATACTGTTGGTTTATATAAATTTTTTAGTTTTAACTCAACTAAAAGACAACATTTTTATTCCTATGTTGCTCATGCTAATGAACTAAGTAAATTATGGCATGAAATATTAGGTCATTTGAATTATGGTAAAATGCAAATGTTAACTAAAATGGTACTTGGCTTGCCTAATGTTTCGTCTACTAACGGTGTTTGTGAAGGTTGTGTTGGTAAACATCATAGAGAAATGTTTGATAAAGGTAAATATTGGCGTGCTAAAGAATCTTTGCAATTAATTCATAGTGACATTTGTGGTCCTCTTGAAGTTCATTATATATCCAATGCAATTTATTTTCTTACTTTTATTGATGAATTTAGTAGAAAATCATGGGTTTATTTTTTGAAACATAAAAGTGAAACTTTTTCTAAATTTTAAGTTTTTAAATCCTTGGTTGAAAACGAACCTGGTAAAAAGATTAAGATTTTAAGAACTGATAATGGGGGGAATTCATTAAGAAATAATTTGAAGTATTTTTATCTAAGCATGGAATTCAACATCAAAAGACTGTTCCTTACACACCTCAACAAAATGGTGTTGTTGAAAGGAAAAACAGAACTTTAGTTGAAATGGCTAGATGTATGCTTTATTCTAAAGGATTACATAAGAAATTTTGGTCCGAAGCCATAAGTTGTGTTAACTTTATTTTAAATAGAGTTCGTACAAAATTTGTTAGGCATGTTACCCCTAAGGAAAAATGGAATAGTAGAAAACCAAATATTAGTAACTTTAAAGTGTTTGGTTGTGAATGTTGGGCTCATACTCCTGATGAAAAACGGAAAAAGTTAGAACCCAAGTATCACAAGTGTATATTCATTGGTTATTCTGAGGATTCTAAGGCTTATAGGTTGTTTGATCATTCTAATCAAAGTGTCATCATTAGAAGAGATGTTCAATTTATTGAAGTCTCTCCACCACCAGAGTCTGTAGAACCTCATGTTACTTTGAATATTCTCTTATCACATGTTACTCCTATCTCGATTGCTCCTTCCAGTTATGTGACTGATATTAGTTCATCTTCTTCCTCTTCTTCAAGTATTCCACCTGAATGTCTTGAAGCTCCTGAAGTGACTTCTGTCTCTTCTAACCTTCCTGTTTGGGCCCATAAAACTCTTAAATCTGCAGGAAGTGATTTTAGAATCCCTTCTGATAATCGTAGAACTAGATCTAACTTTGCTCTTATGACCAAAGTTGTGGCCACAAATGATCCTACCTCTTATGCTCAAGCTAAGGGTAAACCTCATTGGGAACAAGCTATGAATGCTGAGTATGATTCTCTTATGAATAAAAATAATTGGTCTCTTGTTCCTCTTTCTTCGGGAAAGAATTTAGTTGGTTGTAAATAGGTTTATAAAACTAAATTTACTGCAGAAGGACAGATTGAAAAGTATAAATCTAGATTAGTTGCAAAAGGTTTTAATCAACTTGAAGGTATATATTATAATGAAAATTTTTCTCCTGTTGATAAAATGAATACAATAAGAACCATTTTATCTATTGCTTCATCTTATAAATGGGAAATACACCAAATGGATGTTAAAAGTGCTTTTTTAAATGGTGATCTTAATGAATAAATTTATATGCAACAACCTACTAGTTTTATTAATGTTGAATCATCAAGTTTAATATGTAAATTACAAAAGTCTTTATATGGTCTTAAACAAGCACCTAGGGCTTGGTATGATAAAATTGATGCATATTTCTTGAATAATGGTTTTAAGCGTTGTATATCTGATCCTAACCTGTATGTTAAGCATGTTGATGATAATATCATTGTTATTGTTTTATATGTGGATGATCTTATTATCACTAGCAACCAACCTGTTCTCATTCAAAGTATGAAAAGTGACCTTCACAAGCAGTTTGAAATGATTGATCTTGGTATATTGCACTATTTCTTGGGTCTTCAAATTTGGCATCTGGCAAATGGTATTTTTCTCTCTGAACAGAAGTATGCTACAGATTTATTGGCTCGTTTCCACATGAGTGATTGTAAACCTGCTCCTACCCCTTTTCAGTCCGGTGTAAAGTTAACTATTGAGTGTACTACTCCTCTTGTTGATGCTACTCTTCATCGCCAGCTTGTCGTTAGTTTGATATATTTAACTCACATCAGACCAGATCTCTCTTTCACCATCAGTATGGTTTCATGATTCATGCAACAACCTCATGAAATTCAATGGAAAGAAGCGACGATGATTCTAAGATATTTACAGGGGACATTGTAATATGGTGTTTTTTATTCGAGCAGTACTACAGTTTCACTTTCTGGTTATACAGATTCTGACTGGGCAAGTGACAATTCTGATCGACAGTCAACTGCTGGTTATATATTTCAACTTGGTTCAGGTCCGATTTCTTGGTCTAGAAAAAAGGTGAAGACTCTTTCTTTATTTTCGTGTGAAGCAGAGTATAGAGCAGCCAAACAATCAGTAAAAGAAGCAGTTTGGTTACAACATGTTCTCACTAAGCTTGGTCTAGTTCCGAAATTGTCCACGATGTTGAAATGTGACAATTGGGGTGAAATTCAGCTTGCTTATAATCCTGTATATCACTCCAAGACAAATCATCTTGATCTTGATGCTCATTACATTCGAGGTCTCATTGCAAATGATGTTCTTTCTCTTGAGTATTGTCCTACTGAGCAGCAAGCAGCCGATATCTTCACCAAATCCTTAACAACAGTGAAGTATGTGCATCTTCATTCCTTACTTGGGATGATGGAAGTTTTCATCAAGAGGGAGCAATAATGACTCCTTCCTTCCTTTGTTAGTGGGCCTTTCTCCCAGCCATTATTAAGGGGGGTGTTGAAATATTTTATATTCCTTGGAAGGTAATAATGTCTTTGTATTATGTCGGAATATATCCACAATATTATGTAAAAGAGTAATACATTTATCCCATATTCATTATGGTAAAATATACTCTTCATATTCATTATTATATAAAGATATGTTATTATGGAGAATTATATTGTCCCACATGTAATATGTAAGAGTAATTCCTCCTCATCTCTTAGGATATAATAGAGTCAAGGGAGTCACATCACTCAATTGTATTGGTGAACATGATCTATAATTTCACAAGTATTGCTATATTGTATTGGGGTTATTGGCATTGCTCTCTGTAAGCTTGGAGGAGATATTATGGAGATAATAGAAGACTACCTTCCCATGGACGTAGCCCAATTGGGTGAACCACGTATATCTAGTGTACTCTTTTCTCTTGTTCTCTTTCTGTTCTTATTTACTGTGATATGTTATTGTTAGCATAGATAGGTAAGCTAGTTTAGTTAGATCCATGTCTCTAACAGTGTAGATATCTAGGGTAGGAGAATGCTAAGAATGCAAGAGTGCAACATAGTTGAAATGCATATGCACTAGTAGGCATATTGAGAGATACTATGTGATAGCGTGCATGAGAAAATTCTTGGATGCATGTATGTGATATTGCGTATGGGCTAAGAATGATCCAATGAGTATGGCATGATAACTATGTATGGTTTCTCATGTGTTGTAACCAGGAAGGATTGACAACATGGTTGAAGGTGTTCATGATGCAACTACTTGTGGAGATCAATATCACAATGAAAGAGGATAAGGAAATAGCTTGTCAAGAGGTTGAAGGAAGGAATCATGTGAGTTCCCATGAAACACCAACTGATGAGGTAACATCCGAGGTGTGGATGGAAACCATATAGGTATGGAATCGATCATGCCTATCTTGCATGAGTGTTGAATGGAATTTGGTAAGAATTCCTTCAATCATGCTTGATATTTCATTGATAAATTTATGATGACATTTGAATACATAAAAGTGATTTACACCATTTCCACCATCATATATATAAAGCCTTAGGTATGAGAAGATATAGAATATTTGGATGCATTCATGCGTTATTGTGTTGAGATTGAGATGATTAAGATTTAATAGCTATTGCAATGGGTATTATACTCATGTTTGGGAATTAGATACCATTTGAGATAATTATGTGTGAGCCGTTCAACTTACTAGGTAAGGTCATGTGAGTTGACATTATGGCATTGTTGAATCAGTGTAGAGTTGCATTGAGTGATCATGCATAAGTAGAATATGCGAATGTGCATGTTGGAACATGATTTGATTGCTTTTTGAGGATGCTTGATGTGCTGGTATTGCATATATGGTGAATGATATTTTGTTGCATTGAATATGACGACAACTGAAAATGTTTGAATTATTGGTGTTTTAATTCTGAGACCATTTCATAGGTTGTTATGAATGTTGCAAAGAACCAAGTACAAGAATAAATACTCATTGTTGTTTGACTGAATTGGAAATTTTGTTAAAGAGGATAGATGGTAGGTAGAATTGTCTTGGACATAGTGTTGAGTGTAATCTAAACCATGATGAAGATCGGATGCTACCATAGAAAAGGGACAAACATCATGAGAAGGATCTCATGTTGGGAATTTTGATTTCGACATGAAACATACATGAAAATTTATGATTGAAATTATTATGATGACATCTCATGGTAATTGTATGTGTGTAATACAAGTGAGATGACAGACCTGTCTAGTGAAGATAGACAATGGCTGCTGAAAGCTGGGAAAGAATGATACCTAATGACATTATAACTTTGTTGAAAATAAAGAGAACACCGAAGACAGTGTTATTCCAAGGGGGAGGGGATTGAAATACCCCCAGTTTGACCCTTGGGATATATATTGAATCAAGGTATGCAAATGATGTAAGTATTTCTTATTTGGACCATGTGATTGGCTTATTGAGTCAATTCAAATGCTACATAAATATTACGTTGATTAATAATATGATTGGTGCAATATGGTTGTGTAAGATGCACCAAAGGGGATATGATTCCACTAGAGGGGAAGAGGAAAAGGGGGGCCTATGGGAGATTGAATCTTGGATTTCCAAGCGTCAACCATAGAAGCCAATTCAATTGCTACCGTGAGCCTTGAATGAGCCAATTATCTCCCCTTGACTATCAAATCAATCATTGAATGTGTGAGAGAGGTTGGTGAGGGAATTCCCCTCTCGCAATTATGGAAGCATGGGGATTGAAGGAGTTCTAGGACAGTGGAAGGAGTCCTTTTCCCTAGGATTAGAAGTTATGTCATGGAGGCCTACTTATTTCACCTCTATGCTACAATGGGATTTAAAGTTGTTGACCTTACCTTTTCATGAAATGCACGCTCATGGGGGGATCATGAATTCATCCTTACACCAAGACTTACACACCCTGTAGATACATCCTCCTATGTAGACACTTATACACAGACCCTCACCTAGACATTCTGCTCGTGGATGACACTCCCAGTTTTTCCTATGCTAAACTTTCCCTCACCGGTATGCACTTGGAAAGATGGATAGCCTGAGGGATTTGGATTGGTGAAGGGGATGCCTGAGCCTTGAAGGGTGTTGGGTGGGATATATTGTTTTACCTTGTGTTCATATCATTTACCGTTGCATTCAGAACATTTACCCTTGCGTTCAAATCATTTACCCTTGTGTTCAAATCATTTTACCCTTACATTCAGTCTCGTTACCCTCACATACCCACCTTTATAGACACTATCACCCTCATTTTTAGAGTTACACTGAGATAGACACTCATTTACACTCAAAATTATACCTCGCGAATCGTGGATGCTTGTAGGAACCTCTCTTCATTGCCACAAAGATCACCCTTCACGGAGACCTACTTTCACTTGAATTTGTTAACTATTTTGGTCACTAGAAATTGTATTTCACATTGAACTTGAACCTTTATCTCAGTATGTAGGATGATGAAAGAGAGAGTTGGCTGTAAGTGAACCTTAATACCTGAGACTAACCTCTTGCATTCTACTACTCGTACATGATTGAGAATCCATGAATGAAAACTATAGGTAATATCTAGTAGTATGCACCTAATAGGACTCTTTCTATGCACACACTAGAAGTGCTTAGCAATATGGACCACCAAGGGACCCATATTGTTGAAGGGATTCTTGATCCTAGAAGGTGTTATGTGGGGAAATTATTGTGGAGTCAAGAGTATGCTAGCTGAGTGAGATGGTATGATATAGGTAGATCTCTAGTAGTATGCACCCGATAGGACTCTTTCTATGCACACACTAGAAGCACTTGGAAAGATGGATTTTTGAGGGACTTTGATTGGTGAAGGGATGATTGATCCTAGAAGGTGTTCTGTGGGGAAATTATTGTGGAGTCAAGGGTATTCATAGTTGAGTGAGATTATTGTAGAGCTATGTATGAGCATTCGATTGAGTCTAGAGAGCATAATGGGTTATGGGTTGAGATATAGAAGCTTGTAAGTGTTTCCTTCTCCTTGTTGGACTCATAGCCTAACTTGGGGGTGGATTCTCAACATAAATAGTATATGTTGGAAAAAGTACCTATGGTTGGGTGGAAAATTGCACTTACATAGCTAGTTTGTTGGATATTGTTCTAGATAAGTATTATCTTGTATCTAGGATGTACTTGATATGTTATTTACTATTATTTGGATTTGAAATGCTACTATAATTATGCATATGATGATTTATGATGGTAAATGCATGTTTTATGGGTGTGGTTGAAGTTTAATTCCATTGTGTTTGCATTATACATCTGCACAAGTTTTTATTTCTTGTTTATGGATAGTATATGGCCTTGAAGATTAATTTTGGACCCGTAATCATTCATATCCCCCTCTATGATATTCGGCCGATGGATGGGGATGCTACAGATATAAAGATCTCCATTTACCATTTTCATGGTTCTCTTAATGGATAGAAGTTTATGGTATGCATATGGACTTTGGAGGCATATTTTCAAATATAAATAATACTAATAAAAAAAATATTATGGTTGAGTACAAGTGGCAAAGAAGCTCCTATAAAGCAACAAAGTGACATTAAGGTACTTGTAGCTTCTATTACTACATGGTGGGGAAAATCGTGACTTTTGTGAAGCGAAAACACGGGTTAATGATTAATAATCGGTATCTAGATGACAATAGAGTTGGAAAACAAAATTTGCTTTATTTTTATTTTTATTTTTTGAAAGGTATATGTGTCTTGTGAATTGAAGCTGATAAAGATGCTAGTTCAACATATCAAGTAATTATTTAAGGTGCCACTTGGTGGAAGCATCAACAATCCAACATATAGTTAGTACTAAGAGGTGCTAGGAGGCTAGGAGTAGAACCCAAATGGTATCCAACTTTTCCAACATATCAAGCCTAGCACAAAATTTCACCTGGTAGCACTTGGCCAATATTTTGAAGCCAACAAAAAATCCAAATAATAGTTATCCTAGCCAATATTAGGAGGATAGCCTGAATAAAATTTAGACGGTAAGCTAAAGGGATATTCACTACTATTTCATACCACCAAATCTAAATGACAACCTACTACAAGAGTGTCAAGCGTGTTCTTGCTCTTAATAGGGATGGAACTTGAGATGGATATGGTGATTTTTCTACTTTGACACTGCATTACATGCTCATTCTTTAGAGACAAAAAAATCAAAATGATCTAGGGACACAAGAAAATAAGAATGTTTGGGTACAATAATCCAGTAGACCTTGAAGTTAGCCAATAAAGTAGAGATTCAATCTATTTACAAGTATTTAGCTAAGATTACATTGAAACATAAATTTGCACTAATAAAAATAGATAAACAGGTCTATATGGATCCCAACATATTGAGTTGAGTAGAGTAAGGTAACCGATCTTCATTAGTCAAAGTCAAAAGTGTACATAATTCCACAAAAGGGAAGTGTTTTTCTTTCTCCTCTTCAACTTACTGTAGTCTTATGAAATCCACGTTAACTTTTGAGTTGTATCCCTTGACACGTATGGGGTGACTTGATCATTATTTCCTATGTGATATTTCATCACATCCAGTAGTTCACTAGATGAGATCTATGGTTTTCCCATAGATATTTGACAGAGACACTTCGAGCGTACTCAATTCACCAAGATATGTTCCATGTGCTAGGGATTGTTAGGGACATATAATTTGTACCAGTGTTATGACATATTCTCTTTAGTTGACTTATGGTTAATGCTTTCTTATGTGTGTACATGACCATAGGGTGTCAATAGTGCTACTCTATAATGACTCATGTATCTTAGATGGTTTTCTCATAGGTAAATGATGCATTATGGTGTGTTTATGATTCTTCCCTAGATTAAGTGTGTAAACTTATGAATCAAATGTATCCCTAGGGATTTAAGTGTGACTTTCATTTCATTTCAATCACAACATTTCACCTAGCCATTTTTCATTTCATGTCATATCAGTTGCCATTCCATCCATTTCCATTACGTCCCTTTCTCAATTGATGTATCATATGTTATATACCATGGTCTCTATACCATTCACATGTATGAATTCCTAAGCAAAGTCAAAAGAATCAAGTACTCCAAGGGAAATGAAGCTGAAATGATAAATGTTGTATACATGAGCAATGCCCCCTTGCAAAATCCAGGTTCCCTATGTCGCAAGTTATCAAAGCTAAATATTAGCAAAGGGAATAAACCAAAAAAGGCTATAAATAAATAAATTTGTAAAAAAAATATGAAAGGGATCACAAAAAAGAGCTTCAAGGAAAGGGTAACTCAAGAAAACTATTTCATTCCAAGGCACACAAGAGGAAGAAAACTCATTAACTCCTAGCTTTTGAAAGCTAAGGAGTAGACCATATCACTTAGTCACATTCTTAAGATGGACAATTCGTGAACAACCTTCTCCTAACACCACATTCATTTCATCATCCTCACCTTACTTAGAAACTTAGGAAATTTACTTGGTTGTAAAGGTAAAATATGAACATCTCAATCAATTATCATTACACCATGGTAATTTAAGGTTATTGGGATAATTAACTGGTGAGTTATTAGAAAAGTGCACTTAATAGCCTTTTATATCAATGTTTTTCATATTAGATAGTATTTTTCTAATTAATACATTATATGTTCTAACACTTGGATTGTATGGTATTGATAATGTATAATCTCCATGTGATGTATGCCCTTCTGGTAAACACATTTAGAGGCACACATGGTACCTTTTGACATTTTCGATATGACATTTGTTTGGAAGGGTGTCTTGGATTTGGGAGAAATAATCGTTTGAATAAAGTGCCCATAATTGTTTCATCTCAACAACATTATAATTAGAGTGGCCATGGGATTTCCAAAAAGTGGTTATAATAGAAAATATGATAAATATTGAGGAATTTGGCAATTTCAAAACTATTGCTTAGAAGCACTTGTCATTTTATTTTACCACTTGATTTATTGAGTGTCTCACCTATTTGGTCCACACATGCCACCTTGTCTTGGAGCATTCATCACTTTGAATTGACTCAATGGAGTGCTCCTATCTTTTGTACACTTATCTTGGAGAGTGAGTTGCTAGTTTGACTTTTCAATGATGTTGTTACATCATTGAGTGGTCAAGATCTAGGGTTGTTAGTTTTGACATTGTCATTGGAGGATTTATAAACTCTCTTCTATATAAGAGAGTCTTTCATTGTACTGTTGCTAAAACTTGAGATAATAGAACTCTCTCTTGCGATTCATGCCTATTTCTTTTTGTTAAGTGTATTGGGGAAATTGGTAGAAATAAGTAGAAGTTCTAAGTGCTTTATGCTGAAATGTTTGTTCCTTCTTCAAATGACTAATGCATGGAAAATGTTGAAGTAAGTTTTATTTTCAAAGTTTATTACTATTTTCTTGTTAAGAACTTTTATTTTTGGTGCTCAACTCATATTGCTCTTAAGTTCCTATATTTTGTTAGTATGATTTCTATATCTTTCATGTAGGTTTATGTGGAGATTTTCAACACTTGACTTCTCCATATATTTGAAGAGAAATAAGCATTTGGCTATCAAAGACTAAGACTAGGGTATGAGCTCTTATACCCACTCTTACTCTTTGATCACTGAAGTCTTATTTTTTCCCTATGAATCCATGCCCTTCTTCACTAACCTATAGGCACTAGTCAAGATAAACTTCTTTCCATCTAAAAAAACATTCATTTTCTTTCAAACAATTTTTTTAATTGGAAATTAATTCTCATCTAAAATCCATGATATACAAGCAACACTTCATAATTTAAGCTTCTAGTTACATTTTATGTGATGATCCTTTGCTTGCTGATTACTAAAATTAACTTATGGTGAATGCTATTTTTCATATTTAATTGAGTTCTAAGTTTTAGCATTTCACATATCTTAAGGTGGGGCTAAATCTAGGATTGTTTAAGAGTTATTTTTTAGCAAATTATCATAAGCACTCTTGATCAATATCTCATTTAATTTCAAATCTTGGACCGCTTATACATATTTCTTATTAAACTTGAAATTAACTCATGGTTGTTTTATGTTAATGACACTAAGGAAACTTGATGTTCAACAATATGGCATTCATATTCACACATCCAAGTTGCTGTTTTTTTCACTGTTAATAACCATATTATTTTCATTTCATAACTCCTTTATTGATTTGTTAACAATACTGAAATTTGTTGATGAATTTTTTGGAATTGATCACTTTTATTTTATTGACAACTCCATGAATATAATAGAGTTTATGGTTTTATAAATTGCATACTTTGATTAATTTCAGATTGACCTAAGTCAACACATTTCATTGTTAATAATCAACACTTTACTTGTCTATCAACATCAATATTATTTGGGTCAATGATGTTTAATGGGACAAACTTTCATGATTCCTTTAACTTCTTGTTTTACATCTTTGATCTAATCTTTTATCAACACATATCCTGTTTCTTGGTGAACTTACTAAGTGACTTTGTTTAATTATTCTTTTACTTGAAGTTAATTATGTAATATCTCTCGCTAAACAATTCATTGAGCCATCAAACAAATCATATCCAAGTGAATAGATCTCTTGACTTAATTGTTGTGGGGAGTCCCCCCTTACTGATTTTTTAAATCACTTAAAGTTATGGGAAATAGTTATAGGTGACAGATGCATTATTTCCATAGTTGCACTTAGCTAGAAGTCCTTTGAGTCCTTGCATTTAGAGTGCTAGTTTTTGTGGCAACAAATCCCAAAGGGTTAGCTCAACATGATGTTTCCAATTTTGTTGGGAATTTAGCTAATTTCATGTGAGAGAATGCCCAATTCAAATGTGAGGAAGCATGGCTTCGGTTTCCCCAAGATCACCACAAAAGTGATTAGTAGCATTTTCAACAAATCATGACATATAATTAACAACAATGCATAATTTAGATTATGGGAACTCTTTCTTGACAACCCTCCTGTAGGGTGCCATTGATCAATGCTCAATCAAGCTACTTTCATGCTTGGATATAAAGATCTCCATTTCCCATTTTGATGGTTCCCTTAATGGATAAAAGTTGAGGTATATATTAGGAATTTTGAGGTATATTTTTAGAAAAAAAAAAGTTCTCTTAATGGATAGAAGTTGATGTATGGAATTGGGGTTTGGAGGTATATTTTCATATAGAAATAATAATAATAAACAAAAGAATATTATGGTTGAGTACAAGTGGAAACTAATCTCTTACATAATGACAAAGTGGCATTTAGGTACTTCCAACTTCTAGTCTTACATGGTGGGGAAGATCGTGACTTTTGTGAAGGGAAAACAAAGGTTAATGATTGAGAACTGGTACCTAGGTGGTGTGAGAGTGAAGGAGGGGAAGGATATGGATGGATATTGGGTTTTACTTTGGATTTTAGTTCTTGGTTTCCTTTACTTCTCAAATAGGATAAAAATGGATGATTTTAATTTTTGAGCTTATTCTTGTGTTTTCCTTGGATGATTTTATAATATGCATTCCATCCCTCCCTCTCACGATGATCATAAAAAAAAAAAAAAATCAAATGTGGATAAAACTCGCCTTGCAGCCAATCAACTATTGTGTATACTAATAGGAAACACTACTTCGTTGTGGATGCCTCATTTGCATAAAGAACCCAATTCCACATATAGCACAAATCCATGTTACCCCAAACTTCTGACATAATGAAAAGGAAAAAGCACATGTTTGTGAGTCCTATTTTCAATCTAGAAGCACTGCAAATTTGTTTTAGCTGTAGAAGTTAGCTTCCATTGGTATATACCGCATCCTTCTGTCAAAAGTATAATGTATTGAGGATTAGTGCTTTCCTGTAAGTGGTTAACTTTCAAACATCCTCCATTTTTTCTTTTATCCGTCACCATTTCCTAGCTCCAGTCTAATGGGTGTTTTGGGGAAACAGTCTGGAATGCACCCTTCATACAAAAACTCCAATTATTCATTTGAACTCCACGTTTCAATAATTCTCAAGGTGCACATTAAAACATTTTTGAAAAAGAGAAAGTGAAGGTTGACAAAGCAAGAATACTCACCTTATAGCCAATCATCTATTATATCAATAGAAGATACCACTTACTTAGGATTTCCCTTGCCAATAGAAAGAACCTAATTACATAAAAACAAAAAAATATGTTTGAGTATTGGCAAGTTGCCAACTCTACAAGTGTTGCAAAAATATTTTACTTGTAGCAGGTAGTAGGGCTATTTGTATGCATCCAATTGATTCAAACCTCATATGTCTATCTAAAGTATTGATGATTAATCCCTTCATCTATGGGTTCACTTTTCAACATCCTTCTTGTTCCCTTTTGTCCATCACCATTGCCTGGTTCCAATTGGGCTGCTTGCAAAGTGTTTTATTCACATGGGTATTTTGAGAAAACAAACTACAATACACCCTTGATACAAAAACACTAATCTCCAATCGTCCATCTAAAATCTATGTTTATGAAATGCCCAAGATGCACCTTGAAACATTTTTAATAATCAATACTTTAGAGGATCAAAGTAGCAAAACTTCTAGTTGCTCACCAAATATTCTACTAGGACAATGCTTAAAAAATCTCCAATATGGTTCATTCATGAGGTCCTCTATATTAACCATCATAGATGCATCTTAAAAGAGGATCTACCAAGCATCGAGAGGGATTAAATCTCTCGAGGTGCAAACCTCTTTTTAGAGTGCAAATGTTGAGGAAGTGTTTTAATTTATTTAATTTGTGTAGTTTTATATACATGTCGTTATAAATGTTTTAAATAACCGACATATTATTTTTTTTAAATATTTTATTATTTTTAAAAATGGCATGTTTCAGCTCCAGGATGAATACGGAAGGAGTTACACATCTTCCTACTAGACTATAGAATGCACCTCTTCAACACAACTAGTCTTGATCTACATAATAGTATTTTCTATATGACATAAGCTTCATGGGTTAGATATTAATGAACATGCCATATATCTAGATTAACTAGTATATGATTTATTGGTTAGTATTTCAGGGATATCATCTGAATGGAAGATATATACTATGAATTACCAACAGGAAATAAAGTCTGAGCATTAAGGGTTATTGCACGATGAAAATCTAGATCACGTGAAAAGTGATAAGAGCTCGTCGTCTTTCTTGATGCAATTTATTACATGGATAAAGAACCATTTATGCATAATTGTGGAGCTATATATATAACTTGAGTTAGTCTTTGAACCATTGATTAGTCAAGTTTCTATGACATTGGTACATCACCAAAAAAACCTTAGTGTCTTTTTTGAAGTATTTATTTTATGTGAGTTGACGAATGCACAAGCAAACTATGTGTTTATGAGCTTGAGCTCTTTAGCTGATTCTGTTCTTCTGATCATTTAGTTTTTTCGATCCTTTTGTTTATGTTTTGATTTAAATTTAAAGTTCTCACTATCGGCACTGGGCAGGCATCGCATTGGAGAGATTCCAACGAATGCAAGGCTGCTGGCACGCTCCCTATATAGTTCCTGCTAAGAAAATGGAATATGAATTATAATCGAAAAACAAAACAAAAACGCTTTTTATGCGATGAGTTTTTGTCTAGTTATCTCGTGGATCGCATAAGATAGATATAAAATGTATGAGATTTTAAGCAGATTTTCACTATAACTATCTTATGCGTAAATGGATCTATACTATGATATAAAATCATTAGTATCATATAACTATACTAGTGGATCTATATAGACTATAGTGTGTATACATCTATAGTCACATAGTCTTATCTTACGCTATGAGTCTTATAGATCTTATAGTCTATAACTATCATATAGTCTATAATTATAGTGAATAAAATTGTATGAAATATGTTTACAATGTATGAAAATGTGAGTTTAATGTTTCATAATAATATGCAACCTGTAATAAATATACAAAATATTTATTATACTATTTCAAGGTGTATAAAGTCGTTATTATACTATTTCAAGGTGTGCACAGTGTGTGACTACAGTGTTTAGCAACTAGCGTTTGCCACTTTTTGAATGTTGTGCACTAGTTTACTGAAGTGGAGTAGCGCCCAAGAGGAGGTGTGCGCTACTATTGCCTTGTAGAGTAGCGCATATGCGTAGGTTCGCTCAAGTAGAGTAGCGCCCATGCCAAAATATGATGTTTTTTAGGGTTTTGTCAGCTTGCAGGAAGGTGAATCAGGTCAAAGTCTCATCTGAGGTCATCATGCTCTTCAATCCCAGTTGTCATTTTGTGTGATCGACAGCTCAAGGTGATCACGGACGAAGAAGTGCAGATTTGACCTATAACACTCCTCAATAAAGACTAATGGTCTATAGGCATGGTTTGCTCATCAATTTCTCTTCGGGTAAGTTGTAAATGTCCCCACTTTCTCTAGGAAATTTGCAGTCCAAGTCTTTGTGGGTTAACCATTTGGCTTGAATGGGCAGACAAGCATGACAACCCACCATATAATATAAGTAGTGATTGTACTTGTGCAAGTAGAACAAATGTGTTATCCACCAGCATATATCCATCTTAAACCCATATCTATCAAGCACCGAGAGGGATCCAATTTCTTGAGGTGTATTTCTTTTTTAAAATTTAAACTCAAGAAATTTGATCTCTCTTGATTTATAGATCTGGGTTTAAGTTTTAAGTTTTTATTTAATAAACGAACATCTATTTTTTAATTACTTTTCATAATATTTTATTTTATGAACCAACATGGATTTTTTAAAAATACTTTCCATAATTTTTTATTTTATGAGCCGACATGAATTTTTTAAATTATTTTTTAATTAAAAAAATTACTTTTTACGTTTTATTAGATGTAACGCTACATACATGTTACAACATCTCCCCCATACTAGGCTGTAGAGCACCTTGTTTTGGTGCAAAGAATGGTATCTTGCTATAATGTGGGTTGAACATTCGAGATGTTGACTTGTGGATGATGAATGTGACTGTCTTCTTTGAAATATGTGGGTTCATATGATTTAAGATTATTCACACTAATGATGATATGGATTTCCAACTATGGAGGCAGGTCCAGTTTGCAATATAGTATATGGATCATACTAGCTAGGTTTCAACATGTGGTGCTTTTGGCCTTTGAATTATTGTTGGGGAAGACACAACCATGCTTTGTCACTTACATTAAAAGGTGTAGGAGCCTAGTGTTAATATTGAAGAGCCTTGAATTGTTCCTAAGTGTACCAAAGGGCCTTAGTGACCTGTGTATGGTTCTTGGAAATATTATGCACAAAAGTGGTACCTACATGTGAGTTGTTTGTTGTTGTGGATATGTGGCTTGGGGTAGTGTCACTAGAATCTCTTATGGGGTGAGGGGATGCTATCCATAACATAGTTTAAATGGTGAATGCCTAGTGTCTACATGAATAACCCTATTATAGTTGTGTTGTATGATGTGAAAATATGTATCCCAATGCTTGCTCGTGGACTAATGAATGGAAAGGGAATGTAGTGATGTGTGGTTCACTACCTCCATTTGGTCATCATTCTGTGGGTAGAAGGCCATACAAAGCATAACTGCCGACCCAAATATTGCCACAACATTTTCCAAAAATGGCTTAGGAAGAGTGAATTCCATTTTTTAGGCTTCTGCGAGCAAAGTTATGAGGATTAAAGTCTTTTGGATCCATTGTGAGCAAATTTATAAGGATTAGTGTTTCCTTAGGACTCTTGCTAGCTTATCAATGGTCCCTTGAATGTAAGGTAAGACAACTAAGGAAACATCCTCGTTCTTATGAGGCTTGGTACTAGGTCCTCGACTAGATTTTTTAAAGGCTTTGGTAATTTCACCCCTGGTGTAACCATTATTCTCAAAAAATTCAAGGAGGTGGTTCTTCTCATTGTCCAAATGATCAAAATCACAAACTCTAAGGGATCTGGTGGCTAAAGTGTTAAGCACCCCATATTTTTTAATAGGGTGGTGGTGTCACTTAGCATGGAGATATTGCTCAGTGTGAGTCAGTTTCCTGAAAAATTTATGGACTAGTGACTCGTCAAGTTTCTTGGTGAATGGAACATCTAGTAAAGGTAAGCTACTGTCAACTTCAACCTCAATGGTAAATTTAATGTGATTAGATTGGTTGTTGAGGTGATCCTCAAACTTACAGAGGTTGTCGAGCCCATGATGCCAAATGAAAAAAGTGTCATCAACAAAGCGAAGTCACATTCTAGGTTTCAAGGGGGAAGAAGAAATGGCTTTGTTTTCTAAATCTTCCATAAAAAAGCTAGCTATAATGGGAGAGAGGGGGGAACCCATGGCGACCTCGTAGGTTTGTTCATAAATCTTACCTAGAAAACTAAAGAAAGTCGACAGGAGACAGAGTTCCACTAATTTTGCAATGTTTTGGTCAATAAGATTATAGATGACCTCCATTGCGCCATCAATGGGGATCTTTGTAAAGAGGGATTCAATGTCAAAACTAACCAAAGGTTCATTGGGTTCAAGCTTGATATCATCAATTCTGCAGACAACAAAATCTGAGTCCTTAACAAAGGAGCCGGTGTTGCCAATAAGGGGCTTAAGTTTTTTAGTGAGGAATTTGGCAAAAATGTAGGTGGGACTTCCTATGGTGTTAACAATAAGACTGAGGGGAACACCAATTTTATGAATCTTAGGGAGGCCATAAAATATGGGGTAGAAGGACAAATTTACTTTTATAAACTTAATTTTATATATTTATATTCTTCTCAACTTTCTCCCATTGTATTTCTATTAAAATATTCACTTTTTACTTTTTATTTATTTTATTTTATTTCTACTTTTATTAAATTTGTTCATTTATATTATTATATTTTTAATTTAATTTTTGTTATCTCCTCATTTCAACAATGTCTATTTTTAACGCTTATTTAATTATTCCGAGTGTTAATTTTAATTAATTTTTAATATTTTTATTTTATATTTTTTACTTTTTCTGTCATTTTATATGCTTTATATATTTTATATTTTTTAATTCCCCCAACTCAAGGAATGTTGTTGTTGTTGTTATTATTATTTTCAATTTTATTAGGATTCTTTTTCTTTTTATTATTTTCTTTATTCATTTTTTCTCTCTTTGGGGTATTTCTTATTACCTTTGACCTCTCTCCCTTATTATTTTTATTCTATTTTTTTGTAAATATTTTTACGGTTTCTTTAGGTCCCTTTCCTTCCTTTAGTCTTACGACTAATTTTTTTTATCCTTGCATCTCTCTATTTATTCATAAAGATCAGAAGTTCCTTATCATCTTTGCTCATCTCTCTTTCCTATGATGGAACACATTGGCTTGGTCTGAAATGTCGGTTCAAAAAATTATATGCGATGGATCCAGAAGATTCTAATCCTCAAGAGTGAATTCGATATTTGAGATAATGTTGAGGGGGAACCCAAAGTGTGTCCATACATGAGAGGAAAAAAGGTTGGTATCCTATTAGGTGATTATCAACTTGGTACAAGCAATAAACATTGGCATCTTCTAGAAGCTTCACAAAATAAAAAAACACAGTCATGCTTCTTGAAGGTTATGTAAAGCTCGTTAACGAAGTCCATGCATATCAATTCCCAAGGTCAAGAGGGAGTGGGAAAGGGCTGGCCTATGTTAATCTTGTGATTAAGTGGTTTGGCATTGGTACACAAAGTGCAATGTCTGATGAAATATTCTACTTGTTTGCACATTATGGGCTAATAGAAATATCATTTGAGGAGTTGGAAAGTCTTAAAGTTCCAAATAGTCCCCCATATGAAGAACATGAGATTTATGGATCAAGAAGAGGTGACCTGACATGTTGGGAATGCAACACTGAGTGAGACTATACAACCAACATTTGTAGATAGAGTAACCTAAAAATGGTGTTTGATTAACTTTCATAGAATGTTGTAATGCATGAATAACTAGCCAAATTATCAAATCATTATATTATAGATGTTTGCATTCTCATATGTTTCACAATGAACTTCCAATAGATTGAGAACACTAGTTGCAAGGTTGTTTAATGAATCAATGACTTGATTAGTCTATCCCTTCTTATACTAGTCAACCATCGAGTGAAATTGCAAGATATGTAGGAGGCCCATTTGAGGTGCCATTGATTTTGTATTTTCAAACAAGATTTTACCTCTTATACCATGTATCCTATTTACCAAAATATTTCTGAATTTTCTTTTTCAAATCCAAAACAAACAATAAGGAATATAAAAAATGTATGAAAACAAAATTATATATCTCTGTGAGATATTTTCAATGGTATAAGGATCACCCAAAATGGAGGTTAGGGTCAAAAGCTATGTATATATATATATATAGATAGATAGATAGTGTTAAAAGATTATTTTTAGTATAAATATTCACATGCAAAAAATCCATTTAGAATCTAGAAAAACATATAACAATAAAATTGTGGATCTCTCCAAGACCTTTCTACAAGTATAAAGAGCATCCAAATCCAAGTTATTGATAAACGTTATGGTGAACATATTAAAATATTATTCTTTTTTTTCTTTCTTATTTAGGATACATATTGGGCTTGGTAATTTCTTGTAGTTAGATTGAGAGTTGATAAAGAACAAAGAGTGTTGGTCTAGATGCAAAACCGTCTCTTTGCTAAAAACATAATGGCACCATTCCTTTAATGTCTGGATGAGGGCATAAAATTCCTCATCTTAGGTGTTGTAATTTACTTTGATCGTGGAAGTGATTCTATTAAATGATAAGAAATTGGATATCCAATCTTCTTAAAGACCACACCAATAGCATACTATGGTGCCTTTGATCCTATCTCAAATGGTTGTTGTATATATGGTAGATAAAAGACAAGCTCTGAACATAAAATTTACTTTAGCTGTTGGAATGTTTGGGTAGTAGTAGGTGTCTAACAAAAATGAACCTGGTTGCTCACTTAATGTAGAGAACAACCAACTTGGGAGAAAATATTTGATGAACTAGTGGTAATAGTTGAGGTTCCTAAGAATTTCTTCCAAGGATTTAGTTGAAGAGGTTGCTTTCCATTGCATGAAATATTGAACACAAAATGGATATGCATGGATGTCATGATGGTTGAAGACAAATCCCAAATAATACACATTGGTTTGTCCAAATGCATACCTCTAGCACTTAACCTATAATTGGTGTTTGAGAAGGAGATCAAAAACAATGATAACATGTTGTATATTCTTACCCCAACATCACTTAGTGAAGATTAGGATGTCATATAGATAGATAAACACCAAACATGCTAAGTGGGGGTTGAAAATATCATCAATCGACTTCATAAAGGTATCCAATGCATTGGTAAGGCGAAGAATAATAGCCATCCACTCATAAAGACAAAATAAATGTTTCCTTTGTAATACCCCAATGTTTCAAACCTCAGAAAAATGTAATTATTATTGTTTTGTTATTTTGGCACAAGGTGCTGGGACTATGTACTTGGACATTACTATTATTATTATTGTTTAATAAAATTAACTGGATCAACATGGACTACAAACAAGAATGGGGGGAAATGGTTTCCACTTGTGAGAGGGTTGGGGACTAGGAGTTGTTACTCTCCCTACATTACTTGTTGGACCCTATTCTTGATTATTTAGGCCTATGGAGTTACTATTGCACCTTATTCATGGTTTAGTGGACCCCTCTTGCACTAGTGTTCCCTCATGAATATTTGGTGGGTCCCACTTGGTGAATGTTCCCTCCTTGGATGATATATAATCTTTTGTGGGCCCCACTTGCACTAAGGTTCCCTCTACCTAGATTCTAGTGTTGATGTATTTGTAACTTCGGAAGATATTCTTCTATGTATTACATTTGTACTTCATTGTATATCCAAGATAGATGTATTATTCTTCTGATTGGAAGTGTTGTCATTTGTATTTGTAAGTGTCACAAGTTACATTGTAAGTGTCGTCATTTGTATTGATGAGTTATTAGACCACCAGTGAGGGGTCGACCCTAGTTAGATCATGTGGTTGGGTTATTAGACTTGAGTAGCAAGTCGGCCCTAGTGATTTATTGGCAGGTCAAGTCAGTGTATAAATAGAGAGGTGGTGTCTCTCATTTGTATCATTCACTCACTTCTCAAGCTGGCATAGCTAAGAGAGAAAGTGGCGCACTAGTGGAGGAGGAGGAGCATCTGCTAGAGACATCTTATTGGGTTTGATCCTTGTGATCTTGGTTTGTGGCTTATCTTATCTCTGAGGAAGTTGTGGGGTTTTTCACCTTCTTTGTTTTCCCCGGTGAAACTCTGCGTCTCTTGTGTGATTGCTTTTGTGTTTATGATTGATATGCTATACATGTTATTCTCGTAGTGATCCTGAATGATAATGGAGTCAAATTATCGAAAAAATTAACATGGTATCAAAGATGACCTAAGAAGAAGGCACTGTGCAGCTACGGAAGCTAGGTCTTCTTAATATTTGGGTTTCCCTCCACAGATCATCAAAGGAAGGAGGATAGATTGACTCTTCTAGCAAGGGTGCATCTTTCTTGTTGATGTATTTGTAACTTCGGAAGATATTCACTTGTATATTACATTTGTACCTTATTGTATATCCAACATAGATGTATTATTCCTCTGATTGGAAGTGTCGTCATTTGTATTTGTAAGTGTCGTCATTTGTATTGAAGGGTTATTAGACCACCAGTGTGGGGTCGGCCCTAGTTAGGTCATGTGGTTGGGTTATTAGACTTGAGTAGCAAGTCGGCCCCAGTGATTTATTGGCAGGTCAAGTCAGTGTATAAATAGAGAGGTGGTGTCTCTCATTTGAATCATTCACTCACTTCTCAAGATCTCGCATAGCTAAGTGAGAAAGTGTTGCACATGTGAAGGAGGAGGAGTATCTGCTAGAGACATCTTATTGGGTTTGATCCTTGTGATCTTGTATTGGGGCTTATTCTATCTCTGAGGAAGTTGCAGGGTTTTTCACCTTCTTGGTTTTCCTTGGTGAAACTCTGTCTCTTGTGTGCTTGTTATTGTGTCTATGATTGATATGCTATAGATATGATGTACATGTTATTCTCTTAGAGATCCTTAATGATAATGGAATGAAATTATCGAAAAATTAACATGGTATCAGAGATGGCCTAAGAAGAAGGCACTGTGCAGCTACAGAAACTAGGGCTTCTTAATATTTGGGTTTCTCTTGAAAAATCATCAAAGGCAGGAGGCTAGATTGACTCTCCTTGGAAGGGTGTGTCTTTCTGTCGAGATAGAATTCAATTCTGAGCACTTTTAGTTTTTGGCTTGTCTTTGCTGTAGGAAATTAGGGTTTCCGAGAAAGTTGCAATTTTTGGATTCCGAGACCACGGCTGGATGCCCCTCAAGAAAATCGAAGTTTAGAGACCAAGATAGAACTTTTTGGTTGGGCAGAAGGTCGGGCTTGATCAAACCCTAGTTCGAGATTTTGATTATAATAGTGGAAAATTAGGGTTTCTGCAAAAGTTGAAATTTTTGGAATCTGTGACCACGGCTGGATGCTCCTCAGAAAAATCGAAGTTTAGAGCACAATATCGAACTTTTTGGCTGGGTAGAAACCCGAGCAATATCAAACCCTAGTTCGGGATCTTGTCCAGGAAATCCAGAAGTTTCAAAGGCAATATTGAGGGGTCAAAGTTTGCAGATTTCAAATTTGAAGTATACCAGCTTGATTAGCTCAACTAGGTGCATCTTTCTATCCTTTCAGAAGTTTGGAATTTAAATTTTGAATTTTTAGGGTTTCTTTGACAAACCCTAATCCAACTCCAAATCCAATTTTCAGCAAATCAAGTGGTAAGACCTAAATCTTTTATTTACATTTGAGTTTCTCATTAAGATGTCTCACCACACCAAGGTTGAGGATAAGCTTGAAGGAGCTGACAACTTCTGAGCATGGAAGTATAGGATTGGGTTAATCCTAGAATATAATGATTTGGACACCTACATAAAAGAAGAGGTTCCAGTTCCAGAGGGAGATGAGGCTAAAGTCTCACACAAGAAGAACTTGGTCAAAGCCAAGAGAATCATTGTTGATTCTATTAAGGACCATCTCATACCCCATGTGTCTTCCCTAAAGACACCTAAGGCAATGTTTGACTCTTTGACTAAGTTGTTTAAAGGAAAGAACATAAATCAGAAGATGACTTTGTGAAACCAATTGAAAGAGGTAAGATCCAGAATGGAGAGACCATACAATATTACTTCTCCAAGGTCTCTCAAATCAAGGAACAACTTGAAGTTGTGGAGAATGGAGAAATATTCATGACCACATTGAATGGCCTACCTAGGTCATGGGACTCCTTCATCCAAGGAATATGTGCAAGAAAGAAATTGATCTCTTTCAGTAGACTATGGGAGGAATGTTCACAAGAAGAAGCCAGGCTTGTGGCCCAAGAAGAAAAGATGGGGAATGAAGACCAAGCTCTCACAGCACACACCAAGAAAGGTAAGTCCAAGAGGGAGCAATCTTATCACAAGAGAGCTCCACACCACCATCAAAGAGATAAGAAAGACTTGAGGTGCTTTACTTGTAATGAGAAGGGACACTTTGCTTCAGATTGTCCCAAGAACAAAAAGAAAAATAACAACCACAAGAAGAAGAACATCAAAAGAAGATATCATGCTCATGCTACTGAGGATGATGAACCTCCCAAGAAGAAGACTAGAGCAGAAAGTGTTGACTCACCAAGTGAAGATGAATATGTTCTAATCTATGCTCTCACAGGTACTATCTCTCATGGATGTGATGATTGGATTAGTGATAGTGAGGCTTCCAAACATATGACCGGGTTTAAAGAATCCATTGTAGATCTATTTGAACATGAGTCACCTCATAAAGTGAAACTTGGGGATGACTATCAATATCCTATCAAAGGAAGTGATGAAGCCTCCTACAAACTAGACTCTGGGAAGTCTTTGAAGATGAAAGATGTTCTATCCATATAATATTTGGATGAAAAAGGGATTAGAGTTGCATTTTTGGATGGCCAAGTACTCATGTGGCCAAAAGGTAAGACCATAGATGATGCAGTAGTGATTGGAGAGTGAGAGGGAGGGCTGTACAAATTAAAGGGACAACTTGAACATGCCATGGTACATGAATCCATGGAGCCAAGTGAACTTTGGCATAGAAAACTTGCACATGTGCATGATAGAGCACTACCAATTGCAAGCAAAGCTGTAGAAGGTCTTCCTGAAATCCAGTCAAAACATGAAGGTATTTGCAAAGGATGTGCAAAAGGAAAGAACACAAAGAAATCATTTCCAAGAAGTAAAAGAAAAGCATAAGGAATTTTGGAAACTATCCACTCCAATGTATACAGTCCGATGTCATCCAGTTCTCTAAGTGGGTATGTATATTATGTTTCCTTCATTAATGATTTCTCTAGGAAGACTTGGATTTGTTTCTTGAAGAACATAGATGAAGTATTCAACAAATTCAAGGAATTCGAAGCCTTGATAGAAAACCACACTGAAAATAAGATCAAGAATTTTAGATCCGACAATGGTGGAGAATTCACTTCAGAAGTATTCAAGAAGTTATGTAGTGATTTAGGGATTAAGAGGGAGTTGACCATTCCTTACAATCCAAAACAGAATGAAGTTGCAGAAAGGAAGAACCTCTGATCCATTTTCAACATTGGTTAAGGTGCACACTATCATAGACTCCGGTGGTTCCTGCAAGGAAGCAAAGATTGAGAGGGAGTCCACCCAACAAACAAACAAAGATAAGTATTTGAATTGTCATTTCTTATATATCTAACTATTTAAATTGTTCAATGGTGTATATACTTATGTTCCTAGATTTAGGCTATGTATTATGCATATTAGGACATTTGCATTAATGAACAATATACTACTAATATGCATGTGATGGGTAAGTGGCCTATGGCATTGTACAACATTCCATTGCTAATTATCTAGAATGAAACCTCTTTGCTGACATGTTGGGAGTTGTGCACACTCTTAACAATGTTTTGGTAGAGATGGAAGACATCTAGAAAGTTAACTGGATATGGATAAATGTTGTATTGAAGCATTGTCTAAAATAATTGCATGACTGTATGACATATATTTTTATGTGTAAGATTTTGTTCTATAAACTATGAGAAGTTTCTAATCATGCAATTGAATTTGAATTGTAGGAAAGATCGTAGACAATGACCTACAAAAGAAGGACAACAACATTTGTTCCAGCAACAAAGAAAACTATCCATTGAAGATATTGAAGAATCTGAATGCAGTAATGGAAGAATGCCATACCAGTCGATCATGAAGAAGGATGTTTAGGATGTGGTCCCAAGACTTGGAGGGAAGTCTGTTGTGATTTCCAATTGGATCTATAAGATCAAGCATGATGCAGATGGCAACATAGAGAAATACAAGGCAAGTGATGAAATGGAAGAGACACCATATGGATGTCAAGACAGCTTTCTTGAATGGTGTAGTCGAAGAGGAAGCTTGCTGCCGAGTTCGAGATGAAGGACTTGGGGATGATGCACTACTTTCTAGGTATGGAGGTGTGGCATAGTGTAGATGGAATATTCCTTGGACAAGGGAAGTATGCAGTAGAGATCCTGAAGCGGTTTGGGATGATGCACTGCAAGGCCATGGACACACCTATGGCATCGAACCTGAAGCTTCTGTGTGATGCTTCATTTGATTCGGTTGATGTCACGGTGTATCATCAGATGATTGGGTCCTTGATGTACCTGACGAACACGAGACCATATATTTTCTTTGCAATGAACACATTGAGCCAGCTCCTGACGGATCCAAGAGGTGTTCACCTAGTTGTTGTAAAGCATATTTAGAGGTACCTGAAGGGTACAATTGATTATGGGCTCAAGTATGATGTGAATCAAAAGTTTAACCTTGAGGGTTATGTTGATTTGGATTGGGAAGGCAGTGCTGCAGATAGGAAGAGCACTTCGGGGTGCTGCTTCAGTATGGGATTAGGTGTGATCTCTTGGTTTAGAAAGAAGCAGTCTTGCATAGCACTGAGTACAGCCGAAGTAGAGTATGTCGCAGCTTGTTCGACCAATTGTGAGGCAGTATGGTTGAGGAAGCTATTATCTGAGTTATTTGATCTCCCATTGGATGCTGTTGGTATATTTTGTGACAACCAGAGTTGTGTAAAGCTGTCTGATAAGCCGATGTTCCATGATAGGTCGAAGCACATTGAGATCAAATATCACTATATCAGGGATATGGTGCAGAGAGGAGCAGTGAAGCTCCTGTATGTTGTGACGGATGAGCAGGTTGCAAATGTGTTGACGAAACCACTAGCCAGAGTGAAGTTTGAGTACTTCAGAGAGAGGCTTGGTGTTCTTCAGATTGAAGATACTTTGAGGAAGAAGTGATGGGACACATTTGCAGGAGCCATTCCAAGCATGGTGAGAGGAGGATCCTTCCCATGGCTATGGATGTAAGCGCTGTGTGATGAGCATCAGTTGGATGCTTTTTATGATCAGTTGGATCATGTATATGTATATGCATCAGGTGGATTCTTTGTATGATTAGTTGGATCATGTATGATGACACGCATCAGGATGATGCAGTGACGATCATCAGGATGATCATGTGTGATGAGTATCAAGACGATGCTCTGGACGACATGCATTAGGACGATACAGTGACAATGATCATGCGATGATGACATGCATCAGGACGATGCAGTGATGATGATCAAGATGATCATGTACATTAGGATGATGTATGGTGGGTATCAGGTTGATACTTTGTGGCTGTGGACAGGTTGTGCAGATGAGCATATAATCTTTCCCTAGGAGATTTGTAGATACTCTTGCGAGGTTTTTTCTATGGCATGTAATAGTCCCCTGGGAGATCTGGAAAATGCTCTTTCGAGGTTTTTCTCTGGGAGGACATATAATATTGCCCTGGGAGATCCTATAGTCTAAGCTAGGATACTCTTTCGAGGTTTTGTCCTATGGCATATAATATTTCCCTAGGAGATCTGATAGGTTGAGCAGTACGCTCGTAATCAGTCCTAGGATGCTCTTTCGAGGTTTTTCCATGACCACATGTAATATTTCCCTGAAAGATCTGATATGTTGAGCAGTACGCTCGTAATCAATCTTGGGATGCTCTTTCGAGGTTTTGTGGTGACCACATATAATATTGCCCTGGGAGATCCTATAGTCTGAGCTAGGATACTCTTTCGAGGTTTTGTGGTGGGGGTCACATGTAATCAGTCCTAGAGATCCTATAGTCTGAGCTAGGATTCTCTTTAGAGTTCTTGCAAGTTGCAAGACACTCTTTTAAAGTTTTGTGACAGTCAACATGTAAAAGATCCTATAGTCTGAGGTAGGTTTTGTTGACGCACATAATAAGTCCTGGGATCCACAGTATGGCCAGTGATGATGAAGACCTACAAGTGGTGGGCCTACATCCAGCATAAAAAAGGGTTGGCTATGTAGAACTTCCTATGACAAACATAATTCATAGATATCCTAGTGATTGAGATGTCGAGTGTAGCAGTTGTGATGATGATGATGCTTTGTGATCCAGGATGATGATCTAGCTCCAGAATTGAAGACTTGCACCGATATGTATTGATGACCTATGTCGACATAATACCTTCCTAGTTAAGAGGGAGTGTTGATGTATTTGTAACTTCGGAAGATATTCTTCTATGTATTACATTTGTACTTTATTGTATACCCAACAGATATGTATTATTCCTCTCATTGGAAGTGTCGTCATTTGTATTTGTAAGTGTCGCAAGTTACATTGTAAGTGTCATCATTTGTATTGATGGGTTATTAGACCACTATTGTGGGGTCAGCCCTAGTTAGATCATGTGGTTTGGTTATTATACTTGAGTAGCAAGTCGGCCCCAATGATTTATTGGCAGGTCAAGTTAGTGTATAAATAGAGAGGTTGTGTCTCTCATTTGTATCATTCACTCACTTCTCAAGCTCGCATAGCTAAGAGAGAAAGTGGCGCACAAGTGGAGAAGAGGAGCATCTGCTAGAGACATCTTATTGGGTTTGATCCTTGTGATATTGGTTTGTGGCTTATCTTATCTCTGAGGAAGTTGCTGGGTTTTTCACCTTCTTGATTTTCCCCAGTGAAACTTTGTGTCTCTTGTGTGATTGCTTTTGTGTTTATGATTGATATGCTGTACATGTTATTCTCTTAGTGATCTTGAATGATAATGGAATGAAATTATCGAAAAATTAACATCTAGGAGCTATAAGCTATATTTTAGCTTCCACCTGCTTGATTTTTTCCTCCACCTCCACAAGTGCACCCTTGCTCCCCAAATCTAGCTAGAGTTCCCTATTTTCATGCTTGTATTCATTGATGATCCTATTCAACCCACTCTTTCATTCCTCATGACTATTTTTCCATCCTTGTGCTCCACTCCTTGGTTTTTGGTAACTCCTCATGGTGCTAATCCTATAAGGTAATCTCCTAAGCTAAGCCACCACTCAATCAATTCGAGTTAATTTTTCATGATCAAGCCTAACCACACCTTAACCAATTCCAGTTGATATACCTACGTTCGAATTGCCCTCCCTAGGATTTTTTTATACATGAGCTATCTCCTTGTCCTGCTAGTTAGTTAGTGAGTTGGGTGGTGCTCATTGTGACTTGTGTTATGTGTGAGAAAGTGATGTTACTAGAGATTTTCTGGTTGTTTACCTTTGTTCCATCAAGGACCATTACGTGTCCCTAGTTTAGAACATAAATCCACTGGGTGATGGTGGTGATATTCGAAGGGCCGTGGTGAGTGCAGGTAATCACAACTCATCGAGTAGTGTATACGAAAGGGAAAGTAAGTGGTGAGATGAGTGAACTGTGGCTACTCTAGCTGAGAGTACCTCTACTTGTGGAACCATGTCCATAGGTCATGGGTGACTGCCATGCTAAGAGATGCATGAACATGGAATGTCTATGTCTAGGAGGAATGCGGTCCTATTGAAGCCAATTGCATTCTTTGAGATAAGTAATAATTTGCTTATGTGTTATTTATTTTATTTTATTATGCATATGTGCCATGTATGCTAACTTGATCTATATTTATGTCTATGGATGTTATGTTAGTAGTTGAATGTAGGATGGACGGTCCTCATGCTTATCTATGTCATATGGATTGTTATGTTAATAGTTGAATGTAGGTGGATGGCCTTCGTGAGATATAAAACCTAGATTGTGAAGAACCTTCTCTATCTTCTCTATCTTCTCTATTCTCTCATGGCTAGTTGGCTGTAGATGGAAGCCATCATTTCTAGTTTCTCTTATGCTTAAATGGTTGTAAATGGAAGCCATAAGATTCGATTCGTAATGTGTTTAGATGGTTGTAAATGGAATCCACTAGATATGATTTGTTTTAGTGTTAGATGGTTGTAGATGACATCCATAAAATTTGATTGTATTAGTGATTGATGGATGGAGAGAGGGAAGCTGTGAAATCTGATTTTACTAGTGAATGATGGCGATAGTGGATAGCCATGGGATCTGATTTTGAAGGTTGTGGATGGAATTCTATGTCTTTGTGTCTCTTATGGTTCATGTGGTTTTTATTCTCACTATCTAACGATACATTTAGCACACACATAATATAATAATAATATAACCTCATGTGAATGGAATTTAGAACGCAATGGGATGACAACAGTTAAATACTTACAATCATGCTATCTTGCACAAAGGAAAAGCATATATCCTTAACCATCGTAAGAACATTGGATATACCTACCATCATGTTTTATTCATACACATTCAATGTAGCAAGCATAACATATTTACCTTACATAGCTAGTGTTTTAGGAAAGGGAATGTTCTCATATGCTTGCATTACATTTAATAAGGATGAATGCTTGAATCTATTGGATTTTGGCATGCTATATTAGCTGTGGATACCTTATTCTATTGTGTATTACCCTTAATAAACCTTCCCTTGGGTTTCCTGGTGTCTCTGGCCTTGTATTCAGGGCCGGGCACACCACATAGTGGTATCAAAGCTTAGGTTCCAACTCTGAGTCTGTTAGGCCTTCCATATATTTGTAACTTAGTATATTTTGGAATGTATGATGTAAATAGAAGAGTAATATGAATGATGAATGCACATATACTTGTGTGTTGACTGCTAATAGTGATTGACATTGAACACATTTCAACCTCCAGCTATGTCAATTTATAGATGAACAAGCAGTGAGGATTATTGAATTGCAATTTTAAATTCTATTCTATGTTAGATTTTCACCATTTAATTCAATAGATCTAGGATCTTAACTGAAAGAACAACATGTACAACATATCAAGCATAAGAGACAAGAGACATGAGACACAAAACATTTCACCGGGGAAAACCAAGAAGGTGAAAAACCCCGCAACTTCCTCAGAGATAGAATAAGCACCAATACAAAGATCACAAAGAACAAACCCCAAGAGATATATGATTGCAAAAACTACTCCTCCTCCACTTGTGTGCACTCCTCCTCTCTCTCACTAATGCGAAGTGAGTGAATGAGAGAATGTGTCAAATGAGAGAGTCACACTCTCTATTTATACTTTTACTTTCACTTTACCTTTACTCAACTAGGTCAACCACAACTTAACCACTTAACATAATGATGACTGGGATGACCCCACTAGGGTGGTCTAATAACCCTTTAACTGTTAAATTTTCAGAATTTACTTCAATTTGATCTAGGATCTTAACTGAGAGAACAACATGTACAGCAAATCTACAGCATATCAATCATGGACACAATAATTCAAGCACACAAGAGACACAGAGTTTACTTGGGGAAAACCATAAAGGTGAAAAACCCCAATAACTTCTTAGAGATAGATAGAGAAATGATACAACCAGAATACAAGAGATAGTCTTCTCCTAGCAGCAGAGCCTCCTCCTCCACAAGTGCGCCACTTTCCCAAGTGTGTGTGAGAAAATAGAATGTGTAAAATGAGAGAGACACACACTCTATTTATACACTAACTTGACTTGACCTTTACTCAACTAGGTCGGCCTCAACTTAACCACTTAACATAATGCTGACTGGGCCGACCCCCACTAGGGTGGTCTAATAACCCTTTGACCCACATGACTTATACAGGGCTGACCCCAACAAGGTGGTCTAATAACCCATCAAGTATAAGTTACGACACTTACAATATAAATGATGACACTTTCGTATAGAGGAATAATAACATCTCTATAGGAATACAATATACATATATGTGAAATACATTCTGAAGTTACATATACATCAACACTCCCTCTTAACTAGGAAGGTATTTCTCGACATAGGACTTCTAGCACAAGTCTTCTTCTCTGGATCATCGTCACTGGATAATCATCATCGAGTCATCATCATCGTCACTGCTGCTGCTATCTCAATCAATCTCTGAATCTACTCGTCATAGGAAGTTCTATAGAGCCAATCCTTTTTCATACTGGATGTAGGCCCACCACCTGCAGGTCTTCGTCATCACTGGCCATACTGTGGAATTCTTATGACTTATTACGTGTGTCACAAAACTTGGCTGCAGCATCCCAGGCTATTACGAGCACACAGCTCTACCTGTAGGATCTCCCAGGAGCACATTACATGTGACCCATGACAAAACTTGGCTGAAGCATCCCAGGCTATTATGAGCACACGGCTCTACCTGTCGGATCTCCTAGGAGCACATTACATGTGATCTCACCACAAAACCTGGCTGAAGCATCCCAGGCTGTTACGAGCACACAGCTCTACCTGTCGGATCTCCCAGGAGAACATTACATGTGGTCCACCACAAAACCTGGCTGAAGCATCTGAGGCCTTTTTCATCCTGTCCAGATCTCCCGGGAGCAAATTACATGTGGTCATGGCAAAACCTGGCTAAAGCATCCGAGGCCTTTTTCATCCTGTCCAGATCTCCCAGGAGCAAATTACATGCCATAGGACAAAACCTCGCAAGATCATCTCAGGATGTTATGGGTACACAAATCTGACCTGAAGATCTCCCTGGGCACAAATTACATGTCCTCCCAGAGCAATGTCTCGAAAGAGCATCCCAGGCTGTTATGGGTACGCAACTCTGACCTATAGGATCTCCCAGACATGCTCATATGCACAACCTGATCCACGGCCACAAAGTATCATCTGATACTCATCATACATCATCCTAATGTACACATGATCATCCTAATCATCATCACTGCAACATCCTGCTGCATGTCATCAGGAGAAGCTCGTCATCCACGATCACCCTGATCATGCAATGCATCCATCTGATGCACACCAAGTATCTACCTGATACATATCATCATACACAGTATATCCATTTGATACATAGATACATGATCCACACAATGTATCCATCAACATACATGATCTACCTGATCATACCTGATACATATCAATATACATGATCCAAGCATCCAACATGATGCATATACAAAATACATACAAATGATCCAACCGATCATATCCATCATCCAACATGATGCGTACATACATATAAATGATCCAACTGATCATATCCAGCATCCAACATGATGCGTACATACATATACATATAAATGATCCAACTGATCATACAAAGCATAAACTAGAACATCATCCTGATGCTCATCATCCAGCGCTTACATCCACAGCCATGTGAAGGATCCTCCTTCCAAAATGCTTAGAATGGCTTCAGCAAATGTGTCCATCACTTCTTCCTCGAAGTGTCATCAATCTGAAGAACACCAAGCCTCTCCCTGAAGTACTTGAACTTCACCCTGGCTAGTGGCTTCGTCAGCACATTTGCAATCTGCTCATCCGTCGCAATGTACAGGAGCTTCACAGCTCCTCTCTACACCATATCCCTGATATAGTGATATTTGATCTCTATGTGTTTCAACCTATCATGAAACACTGGGTTCTCGGACATCTTCACACAACTCTGGTTATCACAAAAGATATTAGTAGCATCCAACGGGAGATCAAATAACTCAGACAGTAGCTTCCGTAGCCATACTACCTCACAACTAGCTGAACAGGCTGCAACATACTTTGCCTTAGCTGTACTCAGTGCTACGCAGGACTGCTTCCTGCTGAACCAAGAGATCACACCTGATCCCATACTGAAGCAGCACCCATATGTGCTCTTCCTATTTGTAGCACTGCCTGCCCAATATGAATCAACATAACCTTGCAGGTTAAACTTTTGATTCACTTCATACTTGAGCCCATAATCCACTGTACCCTTCAGGTACCTCAGAACATGCTTTACAGCAACCAGGTGAACACTCCTCGGATCCGTCAGGAACTGGCTCAATGTGTTCACCGCAAAGCAAATATCTGGTCTTGTGTTCGTCAGGTACATCAAGGACCCAATCATCTAATGATACATAGAGACATCAACCGGCTCAGATGAAGCATCACAAAGAAGCTTCAGATTCGATGCCATAGGTGTGGCCATGGCCTTGCAATCCATCATCCCGAACCTCTTCAGGATCTCTACTGCATACTTCCCTTGTCCAAGGAAGATTCCATCTGCACTCTGCCACACCTCCATGCCAAAAACAAATAGTGCATCATCCCCAAGTTCTTCATCTCGAACTCGGCAGCAAGCTTTCGCTACGTGTCGGCAATCAATCTATCTTCACCTGTAACAAACAGGTTATCCGCATACAAAAGTAGTATCACTGGATTGCCTTCCTCAACCTTGTAGTAAAGGTTGGAATCCGCTTTATTCTTGGTAAAGCCCAAACTGGATAGAAAGCTGTCTATCCTACCATACCAAGTTCTACACACATATATGACTACACCATGCTGTCTTGAAATTCATCTGGTGTATCTTCTATTTCATCACTTTTATATTTCTCTATGCTGCCATCTGTAGCATGCTTGATCTGATAGTTCCATTTGGAAGTCACAACAGACTTCCCTTCATCTCTTGGGACCGCATCCCAAACATCGTTCTTCATGATCGACGGATCATGGCGTTCTTCCCGCATCTTGGGAACTTCAATATCTTCAATAGATAATTTTGTTGCTTGAACAAATGTTGTAGTCCTTCTTTTGTAGGTGAAGGTATACGATCTTTCCTACAAAACAAGTTAAATTGCATGATTAGAAACATCTGATAATTTTCAGACAAATTCTTACACATAAAGAAATATGTCATATAGTCATGCAATTATCTTAGCCAATGCTTCAATACAACATTTATCCATATTCTGTAACTTTCTAGATGCCTTCCAATCTCTACCAGGACATTGTTAAGAGTGTGCACAACTCCCAACATGTCAGCAAAGAGGTTTCATTCTAGATAAGTAGCAATGGAATGTTGTACAGTGCCATAGGCCACTTACCCATCACATGCATATTAGTAGTATACTGTTCATTAATGCAATCATTCTAATATGCACAATACATATCCTAAGTCTAGGAATATGAGCATATACATCATTGAACAATTTTATTTAAACAAACAAATATGCAAGAAATGATAATTAAAATACTTATCTTTGTTTGTTTGTTGGGTGGAATCCCTCTGAGTCTTCGCTTCCTTGCAGGAGCTGCTGGAGTCCTAATCTGAAGTAGCTTCTTCTACACCTTTCCGTTGTGGAATGTAGAGAGATGGTCAAATCCATCTGAATATCTGCATCCTTGCATAAACCACTGGAGTGTACTCCCTCTTGATCTTTGCTTCTTGGATTACTTGTCCTTGAACTTATATTCATTCTCGATCCCTATGCATGCTTGTTAGTATCATCATTGTGTTATCCTCTAGGTCTCATACATAATCAAACATTCATTAGTATAATCTTAATATTTCTCAAGCATGTATAGTCAGGATCAATTCAAACACAGATAATAAACATTAGTATTCAAGGTTTCAAGGAAGTCTTCTTTTATTCATATATATTCTTATTTGATCACAGGACTCTTCTGGTTGGTTAAATCATCAATCAAGATAAGAGATATAATATGCATAAAACCCATGATTACTCAAACCTATACCTTCATGATTCTTCTGGTTAGTCATATCATCAATTATGGTAAGAAACATAATATGCATACAACCATGACTATTCAAACCTATGACTTCATGAATAATCATTATCAACAACACAAAAGTATAAGATCCTAACACAAGGTAGGATTCTAGCTTGATATAGGAAAAACATACCTGGATTAGCATGCTAGCTAGTTATGTCTAACATACCCACATAATGTCTTCTGGTTCTCTTCAGTGACTTGTGCTAGTAACCTGCATGTCTCATAAGTTAACCATTGTAGAACCAAGTTATACATACCTCGAAAGTAGATCTTCTATGTGATCCATGACAATGGATGAATCTTTGTCTTCATGTCACCATGAGCATATTTTCTTGAAGTAGAACATGATTTGACTTTCTTGGTGTACCTTTTGTGTTAGCAAACAATCATAAACCTCATACAACATCACAATGCATTAGTACAATCATAAGTGGCAAAACCTTAATCAATGAATATCTTCTATTAAGGTGATACGACAAGTCCAATAATTAATCAAGATTGTACTGTAATGATATGAAGACAAACATATGATAAGCTTAACCATTAAACATACCTATAAGCCATACCTGTCAAGATTGCTTGTAATCTTCTTATGGAAGGCCTTAGCCTCATCTCCCTCTGAGACAGGAACTTCTTCACTTATGCAGCTGACCAATCCATCTTCTTCTAGGATTAATCCAATCCACTTGATTTGCAAGAACTGGACCTGGAGCTGGATTAGGGTTTGTCAAAGAAACCCTAAAAATTCAAACTTTGAATTTTAAACTTCCGAAAGGATAGAAATATGCACCTTGATGAGCTAATCAAGTTGGTATATTCAGAATTTGAAAACTGCAAAGTTTCACCCCTCAAAATTGCATTTTAGATTTCCGGATTCACTAGGGAGGACCCTGAATTAGGGTTTGATTTTCCCGGAGCTTCACCCAACCAAAAGATTTGATTCAAAACTCTAAGCTTCAATTTTTCTGAGGAGCTTCCATCCGTGGTCACAGATTTCCAAAATTCCAATTTTTGCAAAAGCCCTAATTTTCCATCTTTTCGATCAAAGTCCCAAACTGGGGTTTGATCAAGCCCGGCCTTCTTCCCAACCAAAAAATATGATCTTGGTCTCTAAATTTTTATTTTGATGAGTATCATCCAGCCATGGTCTCCGATTACAAAAATTCCAACTTTCTCCGAAGCCCTAAATTCCGGAAGCCATGAATGAAGGTACTAAAAAATAATTCTGTTTTGACAGAAATATGTACCTGATTGTTTCTGGTGTAACTCTGAACTTTTTGATCCACAGGGTCTGAACATTTTTTTTGAGATAGCAAGACCTGTTATCTTTCCATCCCGACAGGTCTGACCTCAATTGGATTCTCTGAGAGAGAGTTATGCCAAGTTTCGCAACGTGACCTGTTTATGGGATAATACAGGAGAGCAAACTTGTACGGCGTGCCACGTGTCACTGGTTCAACTTTGGCCTCTGAAATATTTTCTTGAGATAGGACAGTCTATGTACTACCTGTCACTTTTTATGAAATTTCATTTGGAGCTTCCTAGCCCAAGTTATGACCTTTTTCCCAAGGTCACCTGGTTTTGACTCAGATCTAGAAGAGGCAAAAACCCTATATTGTACAAATCATAAATTATAAAGTACAACCAATTAGAGGTTGTCCTTTGGACACAAGGTACATGGGGATCTGATCTTCGACCTGTAAAAGTTTCGGATCCGAAAACTTCTCCAAAACGGATTTATAGCGAAAGTGCTACAATGACTGGTTTTTGGAATATCAAGCCCTAGCATCGTAAGTGCAACAAGTGTCATACATGCCATATCATGCCTTCTTTTAGGCTAGCTCTGATACCATGTTAAATTTTTAGAATTTATTTCAATCTGATCTAGGATCTTAACTGAGAGAACAACATGTACAACAAATCTACAACATATCAATCATGGATACAATAATGCAAGCACACAAGAGACACAGAGTTTACTTGGGGAAAACCATAAAGGTGAAAAACCCCAATAACTTCCTCAGAGATAGATAGAGCGATGATACAACCAGAATACAAGAGATAGTCTTCTCCTAGTAGCAGAGCCTCCTCCTCCACAAGTGCACCACTCTCCCAAGTGTGTGTGAGAGAATAGAATGTGTAAAATGAGAGAGACACACTCTCTATTTATACACTAACTTGACTTTACCTTTACTCAACTAGGTCGGCCTCAACTTAACCACTTAACATAATGCTGACTGGGCCGACCCCCACTAGGGTGGTCTAATAACCCTTTGACCCATATGGCCGACCCCCAATAGGGTGGTCTAATAACCCTTTGACCCACATGACTTATACAGGGCTGACCCCAACAAGGTGGTCTAATAACCCATCAAGTATAAGTTACGACACTTACAATATAAATGACGACACTTCCGTATAGAGAAATAATAACATCTCTATAGGAATACAATATACATATATGTGAAATACATTCCGAAGTTACAAATACATCAACATTAACCCACATGATTCATACAGGGCCGACCCCATCAAGGTGGTCTAATAACCCATCAAGTATAAGTTACGACACTTACAATATAACTTGCGACACTTGCAAGTACAACTGGCGACACTTCTAATTGGAGGAATAATAAATCTCCATTGGGGATACAATAAAGTACAAATGTAATACATACAATATAAAAGTGAATATCTTCCGAAGTTACAAATACATCAACACTCGCTCTTAACTCAAAAGGTATTCTCTTGACATAGGTCATCAATACATATCGTCACAAGTCTTCAATTCTGGAGCTGGATCATCATCATTGGATTACGAAGCATCATCATCATAGGGAGCATAAAATTATGTTTAAAACATTATTTTTGGAAGACCAAGGAGTAGAAACATGCATGCAGGAGAATGATATGTATGTTGCATAGACATGCATGCATATACTAACATGCATACAAACTTCAATGTGAATTTATCAACATATAAACACATAAACAAATGGATGCTTCAGATGTTCTATTTCCTTTGTTCTATCTAGCACATTGAAAATATTGTAAAATGGATGTGAGAAACAACATAAAAAAAAGCCAAATATTGTGTTCCAAATTTTCTTCATGTGAACAATTAAGAGACAACCTCTCCCTCTAATGCAGTGTATTGGCAGTTGAAAATAAGAAATAAGAAAATAATCAATTGAAAAAGTAGGTTATTAAATCGTACCTCTGAACAAGTGATTTACAAATCAACACTATCCGTTCACTATTCATAAAGTTTTCCAGATCGCTTTGTGCTTGTTGGCTAAAGTTGATCTTCAATTCTTCCTTTGTTGTAATAGGACCACCTCAAAGTTCATGGTTGCTTAATCTGTACTCTATGCATTGAAGCACAGACTTGACAAAGATCATATATTGGATCAAGAAATGATCAAAAGAACAAACATATGCATTTGGATCTGTGATTAACTTGTAACAGAAGTCCAAAATAGGGAAATAATAGTTTGATCGCTGAATAAGAATGGATGTGTATTCTGAATGGAAACCCAAACCTTCATTAAATTCAAGCATGGATTCTCAAAAAATCCACAAAGTTCATCATGGACATGCTAAAAAATAGAACCTGCATCAAAACACCAAAGAAGAACAAGTAAGGACATATGACCAGGCAGTCAAATCCTACATATACAATTCCTCATTGGATTCCATACTGACCATAACCTAAATTAATTTTTCCTCTTGTATTCATATGTAAACAAATACAAATAGTTTATGATAAACATTTTTATCTTCAGGGAATTGAATGCCTAGTCCTCTATCTGGAAAGTTAGGTGTATGCTTGTTTTACATTTTACCAATCATGTCAGTTTTGTCTCTTCCTTTTGTGGTCTCTGGTGGGGAGAGGTATCAGTTATGTACCCATGTGATGGGAAAAGGTTATCTCCTCATTAAGGGCACTAAAAAATCAGATGCTTTAGCTTATTCAAATTTTATTTATGTTCTATTAGTATTAAGGAAGAGGATATAGCATCTCCATTGTATATACCCTTAAATATTTTTCCTTCTTTTGCATATATTTTTCTTGAAATATAACAAGTCTTTTGCAAAAAAAAATGTATCACAACCAAGACCTACAAAGCTTACTTGAAAGATACATGTACAAAAATACCCTAACTTCAAACTTCCTCTCTACTTCCACACTTACATGCACTTCAAGGACAGTCTCATATGTACTCCAAGACATCATATTTAGTTATAGTGTAACTGAAGAATATGTCTAGCCTAGCTTTGGGTTTGATCCCGTCATTTATTCATATAGACAAATCATCATCTTCAAAGGGGGCATTGCAGCTATAGACTATGCATGTGGAAATCAGATTCATAAGACCATTTCATCTCTAGCTGGCTTATTTATGATGAAAATTTTCATCATTATCATTGCACATAACACCAAATTTTATCTACCTACATTCAAATGATCTTATCAACCATTTTTGTGTACATGGAAAGGGGCTTTGCACCGTTGTTTGGTACAAGTCGAGCAAACATTTTTTCTTTACTAGCATCCAGAATCTCATGCATAGGTGTTGACTTAACCAAAGAAGCTGTAGGTAAATGGGACAAGGTGGTAATTGTAGGGACTCCCATAAGGTACACTTTGTCATTTTCCTTGTTTTGCCTTTCGAGATTGCAATTAATCTTACCCTCCAACTTAGACGCCATCTCTAAAAGTGGTTCCACTATTCCTTTGGCATATTTCGTAGCATTTGTAAGAGTAGTAAGTCCAACTTTACAATGTGCAATTTCTTCTACAATCTCTTCTTTATAAGTCAAGATTTAATCTATAACAAGATTTATCATAGAATTGTGCATATTTGAGTTGTACATGTGCAATCCATGTCTAATCAAAGTGTTGATTAAGAGGTGGGAGTTTCATGGCTCCATATGCTTCTTCATAATAAAGACTAACCAATCTATTGAAGGTTTAGTTAGAATACTTTGTTTCTTACTTATTTTTCATTCATTTAACCAAAATATCTAGGAACTGGCTTTCAACCTTGCCAAAAAAAACTGCAGTAAATGACTGAGATCAATAACAATAGGAGTCTATGGAAGGATCCAATTAGATTATTTTTGTTTAATTAACTGTGTAATGTATTGTAAAGATCTCTGTGATTGTGTAAGAGATACTGAAAGAGAGTGAAGAGGAAGTTGCAGCAAATGTGTTGCAGGTTGTATCCATTGATTTGTTGGATGGTATAATAATAAAAGGATTGGAAATTTTTCAGTGGACGTAGCCCAGATTGGGTGAACCACGTATATTGGTGTCTCTCGTGTATTGTGTTTATGTGATCTATATTTGCATCTTATTTATTGTTATTGGTCTATGATCCTGTTTTTTCTAACAATTGCTATCAAAGCCAAATGTCTATTTGGAAGATAAACTCACAGGAAAGAAGGGATCTTAGTTCGAGTGGGAGCAATGGCGGAAGAAGGAAATTTTAAGGTCGAGAAATTTAAAAGCCAAAAATACCAGTTATGGAAGATGCAAATGGGGGACTATTTGTATCAGAAGGATCTATTCCTACCATTGGGAGGAAAATGAAAATAGCCGGTGACTATGAAGGATGAAGAATGGGAGGTTCTTGACAGAAAGGCATTGGGAACAATACGACTGTGCCTAGATTTGTTGTGGCTTTCAATATATCAAAATAAAAGACAATGAAGGATATGATGAGAGCATTGGTTAAACTGTATGAAAAACCCTCATCCTCCAACAAGGTATTTCTAATGAAGCATTTATTTAATATGAAGATGTCAGAAGGTGGATTTGTTGCTGATCATTTAAATGAATTTAATGCGATTACAAATGAGCTAAGTTATGTAAAAGTGAACTTTGATGATGAGGTTAGGGATCTTCTAATCTTGTGCTCATTGCCAGAAAGTTGGATTGGCTTGGTCATGACTGTAAGTAAGTCTATGTCTAGTTCAAACACTTTGAAATTTGATGATGTTGTTGGTGTTATTCTTAGCGAGGAAATGCGAAAGAAAAGCACAAGTGAGACATCAGGTAATGCATTGACCATGGAGGGCAGGGAAAGAAAAATGGAGAGAGGAGAGAGTCCAGGTAATCGCAACAAGTCCAGGAAGGGGAGATCCAAGTCCAGACTGAGAAATATAGAGTGTTGGAACTGTGGAAAGAAAAGACATCTGAAGAAAGACTGTACATCTCTAAAGAAGAAATGAGATGGACTGCAGGAGACTACTCAGGAAGCAAATGTAGAAGGTGATGTGTTACAAGATGCTTTTATTCTTGCATTAGATAATACTAGTGATTACTAGGTAATAGATTCAAGGGCTTCATGTCATGCTACACCCCATAGGAAATTCTTTGATGATTATGTTCCAGGCGATTTTGGACATGTTTTATTGGGTGATGATGAACCATGTAAAATTGTTGGAATTGGTAAGGTATAGATAAAGTTAAAGAATGGTGAATGTGTGCTAAAAGATGTAAACTATATTCCTGCTATGAAAATAAATTTGGTCTCAACAGGGCAGTTGGGAGATGGTGGTTGTTTATCTACGTTTGGAGAAACTTGACTGAATATCACTAAAGGATTAATGGTGATAGCAATAGGAGACATGATAGGTACATTGTATTTATGTCCTCATAATACTAACTATTCTATCTCTTTAGCTTCCACAAGAACATATACAACATTGTGGCATCTTCGGATTGGCCACATGAGTGAGAAGGGAATGTAGATTCTCCACTCAAGGAAGTTGTTTCCAGATCTGAAGCATGTAAATTTGGAATTCTGTGAGAACCATGTTTATGGAAACATAAGAGAGTTATATTTCTCAGGGTTGGGAAACAAAATAAGAGTGAAAAGTTAGAGCTTGTACATACAGATGTATGGGGACCAAATCAGGTACAATCTCTTGGTGGCTCTTGTTATTATGTTACTTTTATTGATGATACAACTAGAAAAAATTGGGTTTATTGCATTATAAAGAAATATGATATGTTTTCTACATTTAAGAAATGGAAATCTTTGGTTGATAATGAGATAGGAAAAATGTTGAAGTGTCTCATATCTGATAATGGAGGTGAATATTGTGGCAAGGAGTTTGATAGTTACTATTCATACCATGGTATTCGTAGAGAGAAGACAATCCCAAGAACACCACAAGAAAATGGTGTGTCATAAAGGATGAATAGAACGATTATGGAGCATGCAAGGTGTATGAGATTGCATGCAGGGTTTCCCTTATAGTTTTAGGCAGATGTTGTAGATACTGTTGTTTACTTAATAAACAGAGGGCCTTCAAGTTCTTTGTATGGTCGTATTCCAGAGGAGGCATGGATAGGTAAAAAGGTAAACTACTCATTTATGAGAACTTTTGGTTATGAAGCATTTGTCCATATTGATATAGAAAATAGAACAAAGATTGAGGCTAAATCCAAGAAATGTACCTTTATTGAATACAGGGTTGATGATTTTTGTTATCGCTTATGGGATTATGAAATAACAAAATCATTAGGAGTAGAGATGTGCTATTCAATGAAAAGGCCATGTATAAAGATCAGTTGTAGGGAAAGAAACATGAGATGGAAAACACAAAGTACATAATGCTTGATGAAATCAAAGAAAATGAAGTTCCAAAGGTGTTGAAAAATTAAGAATAACAACAAGCACCTCAAACTCCTACAAGTGTTAGAAGATCTACTAGTTCAAGTAGACTCCATGAACAAAGGTGTCGGAAAATTAAGAACAACAACAAGCACCTCAAACTCCTGCAAGTGTTAGAAGATCTACCAGGTCAAGTAGACCGCTTGAACGATACTCTCCTTCAATGTATTATTTATTTATGACTGACTCTGGTGAACCAAAATGTTATGAAGAAGCAATGCAGGTGGAAACTAGAAAGAAGTGGGAGCAAGGCATGAATGAGGACACAGACTCATTGGTAAGAAACCAGACTTGGGATTTGGTTCAGTTTCCTACAGGTAAAAGAGCATTGCAGAATAAATGGGTTTATAGGTTGAAGGAAGAATATGGAGAAAAGAAGTGGTACAAGGCCAGAATTTTTGTAAAGGGGTTTGCATAGAAGAAATGTATATATTTTGATGAAACATTTTCTCCTGTTGTTAAAATGAATTCAATTAGAACTATTTTAAGTCTATGCAGTATAATATTTGCATCTTGAACAGTTAGATGTAAAAACAACCTTTGTGCATTGGGATTTGGAGGAAGAGATTTATATTTAGTAGCCACATGGGTATGGAGTCAAAGGGAAGGGTAATTTAATATACAGGTTGAAGAAGAGCTTGAATGGCCTAAAGCAAGCTCCAAGGAAGTGGTATTTAAAATTTGATAGGTTTATGGAAGAACATGGTTATAATAGATGTCATTCTGACCACTGTGTTTATTTCAAGAGGTTGGATAATGGAAGATATATTATCCTGTTATTGTATGTGGATGACAGGCTTGTTGCAAGGTCTAACATGTAGGATATAAATGTGCTCAAAAGGAAGTTAGCTAATTCATTTGCGATGAATGATTTGGGTGTTGCAAAGCAAATCCTTGGTATGAGAATAACAAGAGATAGGAAAAATCGCAAATTGACATTGCCTCAAGGTGAGTACATAGAAAATGTGTTGGAGAGGTTTAGAATGCAGAATGAAAAACCGGTTAGTACACCTTTGGAAAACCATTTTAAGCTAAGTAAGGAGATGTATCCTAATTCATAGGAAGAGATAGATTAGATGTACAGGGTTCCCTATTCATCAACAATTGGAAGCTTGATGTATGCCAGGGTGTGCACAAGACCAGATATTGCACATGCAGTGGGAGTTGTGAGCAGGTATATGAACAATCCAGGTAAATAACATTGGAATGCGGAATGCAATACAATGTATTCTCATGTATTTGAGAGGTACTACCACTCATGCATTATGTTTTGGAGGTTCAAACACTGTTCTACAAGGATAAATTGATGCATATATGGAAAGTGATAAAGACAACATGAGGGGCACCACAAGGTATTTTTTACTCTAGGTGGAACAACAGTAAGTTGGATTTCGAAACTGCAAAAGGTTGTTGCAATTTCAACAATGGAAGCAGAGTATGTTGGTACTACAGAGGCTAGTAAAGAGATGATTTGGCTACAGAGGTTCATGGAGGAATTGGGTAAGAAGCAGGAGAATAGAAGGTTGTATAGGACAACCAAAGCGCCATTCATATTGCAAAGAACTCAACCTTCCATTCTAATACTAAACATATAAAACTCAAGTACCATTTCATATGGTCTGTTCTGGAAGATGAACTATTGAAGCTCGAAAAGATACACACTAGCCAGAATCCTACAAACATGTTGACAAAGGTAGTAACTAGAGAGAAACTGAGTTCGTGATCAATTTGAGTTAGCATCCAGGCATGAAGGTGAAGATGATAAATTTCCCAAGGCCAAGGTTCAGACACTAAGTTTTTTTGACCCAAAATCCGATGGCGAAAAAGTCGAATTTGCTACAACCTATGGTCGCTCATCCGACAAGGCCAGTCTTTTTTTACCGTCGGTGGCATATCAGCTAAAATCCGACAAATTTGTAGACGTCGGATATTTGACGCCCCTACCTCGTCGGTTATCCAACTTCCTCCAGCATGACAGGTAGTCTGATAACCGACAGCTTTAACTTCCAATATTGGTCGGATATCATCCTTTTGCCATCGAATATGCTGTGCAAATTCCAACATCCCTTCCTTGATGGCATTGGTTACGCTACCCCCATACCATACAAAAAAAGGCGGATCCGACGTTTCGAGCCGTCGGAAGCATGGCAAAGGCATCGAAAATTACCCTGCGGTCGTCGGTTAAGTTGTCGGTTAAGCGACATCTATGCCATACAAAAAAAAGGCGGATCCGATGTTTCAATCCATCGGAAGCATGGCAAAGGCATCAGAAATTACCCTGTGGTCATCGGTTAAGCGACGTATATGCCATACAAAAAAAGGGTCGATCCGATGTTTCGAGCCGTCGGAAGCATGGCAAAGGCATCGGAAATTACCCTGCGATCGTTGGTTAAGCGACTACCCAATATATTTATAAAAAAAATAACATTTTTGAAATAAAACTTTTCATATTGAATACATGTTCTCTAATCCCTATGGTTATGTAGCATTGTGGCATATTCGTCACAAAGAGATGGTTGGTAGTGTGCTTCCATTGTGTCAAGGTACTCTTACCTAACTTCTCTAATTTGGTATACTAAGGAGTTTGTATATTCATGTATGAGATCATATTCCTTGAATAAGGCTCATTAGATAGTTAATGGGTACTTACTTAATGTAAAAGGCTCATTTTTATTAAATAAGAACCAGTAGGTGGTTGGTAGTCATTAATTTTGAGATTGCATGTAGTTAGGGTTTTGTTTATTAAGAAACTATTTACAGTGCTAGAAGGATGTATATTGTTTTGTCAAAGATTGGTATTGTATTGAATTTTTCTCAAAGGAGCTCATCCTCTCGAAGAGGCCCATGAACATTACTCTCTCTTTTTGAATTTATTAATACAAGTGTTATATTTTGCAAGTTTAATCTCTTTCTTGCATTTTCTTTTGTTCACTTATATTTATTTGAGGTTAAGGATATTGATTCCAAGGAAATTAAAGAGAAGGTTAAGGATATTGATTCCAGTGCATCATTTACTCAACCTTTGAAGTTATGGAAACTCGAAATTGGTTATGAGGAGCAACCAAAAATCACAACAAGCTCCAAGAAATTGTCAAAATTTAAACGACACACGAGTGGGTTGTAGAAAGCCAGCATCGTAGACATTCATTGAGCTCCTCTCTATTTCGAGAACAATTTCATATTCTCTACTGAACAGGGCCAACCACGTGAAGGTGGAAGCTCTTATGGCCCCTCCCCCCCCTCACATCACTCTCAATTCCCCATACCCAATGCATGCACTTGAAAAAAACAAATATGTGCAAATTCATCCATATTTTATCATGAACTTTCATCCATTATTCATTCAATAAATGCTAACATTCACTAAACCATTGTTTCTGTCGATCCACACATTCATTCAATAAAAGATAACATTCAATAAACCATTCATTAATCATTCAGTCAACACATTTATTCAATAAAAGCTGAAATTTAGTAAAGGTAACAGTTTACTATACCGAATCATTAAAACATTATAAAATTCATTAAACCATTCATTCATTAATTAGGCCAAAAATTGTGGACAATATATTGTTATCAAAAATATTTAGACAAGATTTGAACCTGCGACCTATGTCTAGTCCCAAGGATACCACCTTCAAGCTTGACCTTATCAATCAATTCCCGTCGCCATTTCCTCTCATACGACGTCCCAAAACCATTTCTCTCGACACCCACTCTTCATTTATTCTGCATGCATTTCACTATGCAACTGTCTCAGATTCCCATTGCATTTTCCATCAATTAGTTTATCAATTTAGTATGACCCATGTCCGCAATCCACTGAGTGTTTCCGCGGTCTTCAGTTTCAGCCTGGCAACGATTGATGATTCATGGTATTATGTTTCCCTTAGGCTGCAAATGACAAACTCATAGTTCACTATGAAGGTTTGTCTGACAAATGTGACGGTCAGAGAAATATTGATAGTGAACTATGAGTTTTCCATATTGCAGCTTAAGGGAAATGTAATAGTATGAATCATCACCGTTGTCATGCTGGAACTCAAGACCATGAAAACACTCCTCGTACTGTGGGCGTAGGTCATACTGAATTGATAAACTAATAGAGGGAAAACACAACGAGAATCTGAGATGATTGCATAGTGAAATGCATACAGAATGAATCAAGGTTGAATGTGGTAGCCCGCCATCTCCCATTGTGAAATGCATGCAGAATGAATTGAGCTTGAAGGTGGTTGCCCATTTCCAGCTGCACTTCAAGCTTGAAGGTGGTAGCCTTGGGACTAGACATAGGTCGCAGGTTCGAATCTCCTCAGTTCAGTTCATACCCTGTTATTTTTTCGATGCAAACTATATGTTTTCTTTAATTTGTTGTTGGCTTTAATTCCCTAGCATAAGAGGAGCCATTATGGTCAAGTTGCATTATTAAAAAAAACATGAACATTGACAACAAGCAGCATGTCTCTAATTGTTGTCGATGTATGCTAGCTTAGTTGCAAATATCATGCCTCAGAAGAAGCTAGCCTTGAATGGTAAATATACCAATTTGGAAGGGTTTAATGGGAGGTTAAGGATATTGATTCCAAGGAAATTAAAGAGAAGGTTAAGGATATTGATTCCAATGCATCATTTACTCAACCTTTGAAGTTGTGGAAACTGGAAATTGGTTATGGGGAGCAACCAAAAATCACAACAAGCTCCAAGAAATTGTCAAAATTTAGACAACACGCGAGTGGGTTGTAGAAATCCAGCATCATAGCCATTCATTGAGCTCCTCTCTGTTTCGAGAATAATTTCATATTCTCTATTGAACAAGGCCAACCACGTGAAGGTGGAAGCTCTTATTCCCCCCCCCCCCTCACATCACTCTCAATTCCCCATACCCAATGCATGTACTTGAGAAAAACAAATATGTGCAAATTCATCCATATTTCATCATGAACTTTCATCCATATATGTGCAAATTCATCCATATTTCATCATGTGGAAACTCGAAATTGGTTATGAGGAGAAACCAAAAATCACAACAAGCTCCAAGAAATTGACAAAATTTAGACGACACATGAGTGGGTTGTAGAAATCCAACATTGTAGCCATTCATTGAGCTCCTCTCTGTTTCGAGAATAATTTCATATTCTCTACTGAACAGGGCCAACCACATGAAGGTGGAAGCTCTTATGGCCCCTCCCCCCGCCCCCCTCACATCACTCTCAATTCCCCATACCCAATGCATGTACTTGGAAAAAACAAATATGTGCAAATTCATCCATATTTCATCATGAACTTTCATCCATTATTCATTCAATAAATGCTAACATTCACTAAACCATCGTTTCAGTCGATCAACACATTCATTCAATAAAAGATAACATTCAATAAACCATTCATTAATCATTCAGTCAACACATTCATTCAATAAAAGTTGAAATTCAATGAAGGTAATAGTTTACTACACTGAATCATTAAAACATTAGAACATTCATTAAACCATTCATTCATTCATTAGACCAAAAATCGTGGACGATATATTGTTATCAAAAATATTTAGACGTCGTTTTTCCCGTCCTTCTTTTTATAAGTTTGTCTTCTCTTCAATGGTACATAATCTATAAGAGGACCATCTACATATGGACTTTCTCCTCCAGTTCTTGGTTCTTTAGCAGGCGCTTTTGGTGATGTATGCAATATCCTAGCTGATTGTTGTTCTAGACGTGGATTTTGCAGCAAGGGGTTCGGATTTGCTGCAACGATGTGAAAATGTTACATCGTTATATTTTGCTATTGTAATGACAAGTTTTTCATTTAAAAAAATTCATTACGAAGGTATTTTTTTACCTGGTGTGACCAAATCATGTTGTTGATGTTCTTGTCCAGTCTCAACCTGTACGGTTTCACCCTCTACATGCTCTGCAGTTGAAATACGGTGAACTACAATTAATGGTCACCATTTGCAATGCTATACATAAAATTGTAGCATATGAATAAATTCATTACCATGATTCGAAGCTTGATCATCGATTTGTTATTGTCCCTCCTCGACACTAATGGGATCATTGCTTTCCTGTTAAAAACAGAGTCAATATTTTACATCAAGTATTTGTAACGAAAATATTCCACAAGCAACAAATCTTCATTAAACTATATAGATTCTATATACCTGTGCACCGAATGGATTGGTACCACAAGATTGTGTTTGCCCAGATAAGCTTCTTCGATGTTCAACAACAGCTCCAAAGCCTTCCTGGAAGCCAAGCTTAATGTCTTCCTCTGTGGGTACTTCATTGAATCGATCGGCCTGCATATTTGCTTATCGTCATTAATTAACATTTTACGGTGCAATAAAACGAAAAATAATTTTCAATTTATTATTTGTATTCATTGTTGGTTTCTCGAAACTTGCAATCCGTGTCACCAAATTCGAATAACCACCAGGGCCAAGCTTGTGCTGACCTATTTTTTCTAGTCTTGCCTTTGTGGCCTTTGATGTGTCTGATAGCCCATGCAAGTGTTGAAATACATTAGATGTTCCAAGTTCGATATAGAAATCAAGGATAATAAGGTTTAGAATTACATTGCGGAAAGTATTGCATACCTCCCTGTGCCTGGTGTTAGCTTGCCTTCTATTCTTAGAGCCTTCTCCTTTCCATCTTCCACTAGAGCTCTCCACTCCTATGCCTGGTGTTAGCTTGCCTTGTTTTTTTTGAGGTGTGTCCTATATTGGTCTCAGACAACCTTCACATGTTGACAAGCCTTTTTCAAGACATTGGCATGACTGAAGGTTTTGTCCCCGAACAGGCCAACCAACAGATTAGTGAGTTCATCTTTTAAATGTTTCGGTTGTCTATCCCACCTTGTTCAGATGGTGGGCTCGAAGATTTCCAAGCAAAAGTCATTCATATGTTTATAGAAAACATCGTTTCCTGCACAACGATCATGCCATGATCATAATTAGTTGATAAAAAATGTTTTATCGGTATATTGATCGATACAAACCGTTGGAATAAGCATATTGAGGTGCAGTTAGTGGAGATTACAGAAGAGGAACGACCACAATGAAATTATAAACACTAATTAACCTGATCGACTATGATTAATTACCTGAGATCCTTGCTATCTTTATTGGGACGAGATCTTCATTCACCAAAAATGTTGTCTCCAGTGTTCCCGTGCTTTTGACACGGAAAGATCCTGGAAATGTAGCTTCTTCGACATCAAAATTAGTAGGGGACTCAGTGTTGACCCCTTCTTGTGGACCATCTATTGTGTGTTGGTCAGTAGCGGCTGCTGCGCTCACAATGGGGGTCCGTGGTGTTTCAGAACGTGTTGCCGACTGTTCAGTCGACAACAATGGCGAAGGATTCGAACTACATGGAGTCGTTTGGTCGTGATGCAAAGTCTCTCCACGAGCCTCGCTGGGACCAACACCACCTTGATCACTATTGTGTGGTCCCTTATAATTCTGTAAATACACACCACATCTTATACGTTCAATACTATCATATAAAAGAGAACATTATAAATATTTAAATGAATTATTCTATGATTCAAGATTCCTCAACTTACTCGCAAGGTATTAGATCTATGTTCCAACAATGCAATCCTTTCTATAATTGTGCTTGTCTGCGGAACCTGGATTAGTAGAGTAAGGATTTCTGCACTATATCTATTCAACAATTTCTCTACCATCTTTAGCGGGTTTGTGGCTTCACCAATTTTTTTGCAATCGTGAAGCACCTCTGCCACTTCAGGTTCTAACGAAAAATCTTGTGATGTTGATTCATACTGCGATTGACTAGTGAGCTGCAACAAACATATATAAAGCATTACTGAGTTCTCTATTGATAGATTCCAAATTTTATATTAATGTAACATATCTATCATGATAGATTTGTAAAATTACAACACGATTTACATTATCATAACGAAACCAGTATACACACGAAAAATACATAACAAAATTAACATTATGCTACATATTATATTGGTACAATTGAAATGAATTATACCTGCGACCTTGAGGATCGCAATCCACTCATTGGATCAATGATCATAGGAGACTTGCCCCGATCTGCTAATATCTGGGAGCTGCCCCTAACAACACCCTAATAAAAAAACATAGTGAAAGTCACCTAAACGATTCCAAAACTATTCATGAGAAAACCCATCAAAAAAATTATTATTCATATTATATTTTTAATATTACAAAGATGTATACCCGTTGCGCGGACCCTGGTGTGGCCGACCTGATGGAACCGGCCTGCATAAAAAACATAGACTAGAAAATTACGTAAATAAAACCAAAATATTCATTGAAACATTAATATAATGCTAAAACATTCTGACATATTTTAATTGTACAATTCAAATCAGGTCTACCTGTTGCCCCGAGGGTGTTGTCGTCTGATCAACATTCGACGGGTGTATTTCCCGATCAATGTTCTGCATCAAATATGAATAACATTATATAAAACAAACCAAGTTATTAATAATGGAAAAAAAAGCAAATAAAAACTCTTTTTTCTTATTATATTTGTACTATTAGAAAGATGTATACCTGCTCCGTCGAGGAAGAAGTACTCCTCCGACCATTTGTTGGCAGGGATTTATCCCGATGATTGGCCTGCAAAGTAAATATGGGAAATTTAAACGAAATAAACTAGCAAAAAATCCTTATGATGTTTAATTTATTACTAAAAGGTTGGGTAAAATGTTTTATAGTAACCTTGTTTGTATCTACTCGGTTTACAGGGTAATTAATAAGCAACTCGTCCCCTGCAGATATTGTTTTAATGGCAACTACAAAAACCCGGTTTTCTTCACGCCCCTCAAATTTGCAGTTTGGTTGCTTAATTGTAGACCTTGGTTGTGAACTGTTTATAAACCCCACAATATTCCCTGTGGCCTTTGGCCTTCCGTCCATGTACAACGTTCCTCCTTTATTTTGATTTTTGTCTTTCAATTGTAAATAGTTTGTTGACAATCCATAGCTATGCATACTTTTTGTATATCGGACAAGGCGCATCCAATCGTTGTAGTTGTATATGGGTCCAACAAACTCCATCAATTCTGTACATGTCTCGTAACCGACCAAGATGCAATCCATGGAAAACAACCCAAAACCATGTATCGACGACGGTGCAATTCGATATCTCCTCTCGTTCACACAAAAATCAGTGTTCAATGGAGGAAGATCCTTCGGTACCCATTGTTTCACTAAATGTCTGTACCTCAAGGGCACCTCTTCGTCGTCTTTTGTCTCATCACCATAGGAACATGCCCCCCCTTGATCGTGAAAAAATTCATTGCGTCTATGGAATCTTCTTTTGGTTTTTTGACATCTAGTTGATACAATTCTTCTAGACCTACTGGATGTCTCACTTTCCTCTAGCCTTCTTAAACTCCCCTCGCTCGAGGAAGACAGATCAGACAAATACCTGTTTGGTTCTACCTGCACCATTGGAAAAAAGTTTAGATTCGACCGCAAGGCATAGCACCTCTTAAAAGTTGACGTGTACCGCCTTTTATAATTTTATTTGATCCTCATTCCCTTTGTCAACATGTAGGCATTCAAGTGATGATTGGAAGATGACCAATTTATCTTTCTTAAGAGTAGAAAGTCATGCAATATTTATGAGTTGTTTTTTACTATTTGATTTAACGCTACATCATACATGTAACACTACACATACATGTTACATGATCTCCTCTAATTCTACAAGTCTTGGCTACTTAATGAAAACTATTTACCACATATTTGATTACCTTAGTGTAGACGTTTCCTGTAATATACTCAGAAGAGTTACCTTCAGAAATGACTGTGCCTCTTAGAGGCCAGTCAACTCTAGGAACCAAGTGACCCTATGATAGGGATAGTACAAACTAGAGAGAGAGAGATGACTAGGCTATGGTATGGTCAATCAAAAAAATTCAATGATAGTAAAAAGGTTCAGTACAAAGACCAACCAGTAAGGTACAAGTCAAAAAAAAAGAATGGGAATAAAGACTCATAACCCTTGGGACTAAGGGGGTGTACACTACCTCAAACGTGGACAAACTACCATAGTTATAGCCACAAGACCAAAAACATAAAAGGCGGTACAAATTAATATATGCAATATCTCCTTGTAACTACCTCATATATGCAATAGCTCCTTGTAACTACCTCTTGTAACTCAAATAGTACCACCAAAAGGTATGATAGCATGCAATCTTCCTAACTAAGGTCAGGAGGGTGGTACGAAGTGGGTATAAAGACTCATAACAATTTGGAGAAAGTGGGTGTACCTCAAATGTGGACAAACTACCATAGTACCCACAAGACCTAAAACATAAAAGGTGGTACAAATCACAAGATATCCCAATATCAGTAAAACACCCAAAAGGTAAAAGGCAAGGTACCACAAAAATATTATCGACAAAATGAAAGGACCATAAGACAATCGACCAAGGTGGGGTACAACCATTCATCTCTCTCTCAAATGTACCATTGTTCCATATAACTTGAAAGACCATCATCACAGTAAACGGAAAAGTCCACATGGGTGATGTGATCATGTGGTCCTCTAGACTATTCCTACGGTCAAGCGTTAGTGGCTCCACGAAGGGGTGTTCAGTCCCTTCAGAAGACCATCTAACTCAACCATCTTGAAGACCTAGGAGAAGAGGACATCACACATCATCAAATAAGTATTGGTAACTACTGTGTATGAACTCAAAAACCTTAAAGCAACCGAGCATGCAGAAGGGGAGCTATGAAAAGACAAGGCTCGCAGGCCAAAAAAACAAGCTCAAAAAACTGTACTGGGACCGATGTCACAGTAAGCGAGCTGAAACAAACGTGGTCAGAATGCCAACAAGTAGCACTAAAAAGAAAAAGACCCTCTAAAAAGGTGAAAATGCAAGCAAACTTCCTAACTAGGAGCTGGATACCTCAACAAATCGTATCCTTCGCAAGGTGATGAAATCCAAGTCGAACAATATGAAGTGAGAGACCGAATTTGAAGTATATCCCTCTATCGAAAGGGATCCTGGGTAAAAGAGCCATAGTAGAAAAGTCACTAAGCTACCTCATTCATGACACGTCGGAAAAGGTTTTCGGCACTTCTGCCTTATCACCCTTGTATCACCAGTATGGTGGCCGGAGAATACAAGGAAGACAATGATCGATGTTTCCTTAGGGCTAAGTGGAGTGCGACATTCCACATAGTCCGTCCAGTTCTCGATCTCGCGGCGGTTTAACCCCTGAAACAACAGGAGGCCCCTCCACAAACTAGTGTATGACTGTGTCAACAAATACTAGAGGATTTTTGTACCCTAGAGGACAACAACTATGTCTCAGATGATAATGACAAGGGGGGATTATTTGGATGCCTATCCCCGGTGTCCTACCTAACTAGCAAATTCTTTTTCTCCTCAAGTGAGGTTATGGTGTGTTTAGTTAGGGGGTGTAAATTTTAGTGGTTGTATTACTCAATCGGGTGATGGAAGTGAAACTCGTGGTGTGATGACTGACTCAAACCATGCAAATGCATATGAATAAAATAAGCCTTTCCTTTCAATGAATGCTAGCTAAGGTAAGGAGAGAGTTCTTTCAAACTATAACTTCTCTTTCAAATTAAATGAATCCATTAACAATAACTTTCTTCTACTTCTAATGACTAAAATGCATGACAATGTTTAAACCTAATTAGCAAGCATAAGCATGACATTGTGATATTGTGAATAATCATGCATGATAGGACACATTATTTCAATTTAAAACCCATGTAATGTAGGCATATTTTGATATGAATCTTGAGAGTTGAGATCTGGTAAGGCTTTAATGTTGAATAAAGTAGGAGATATAATATACAACGCAAAGAAAAATCACAAGATCTTTCAATTTTACAAGTGAAGGAACAATGACGAAAACCATTAAAGATGATGCACAATAATGAATAAATAAGCATGACAACATGAGAGAGAGAGAGAGAAATGGGGTAGACTCGTATTCTATTAATATGAACAGTTAAAGGCAATGAGGTAAATTTTAGGACCTCTCTTCCAAATCTTAACTCTTTCTTTTTTGACATTTTATAATTGTAATATGTTTACTAATTCAACTTTGATTAAGTACACATTGAACAATTACATTTAACATGTCATATTCCTTTTTATATTTAATAAAAATATGTCTTGATAACTTATGGATCCGAAACATGGACTATAAACCCCCCAAGATTCAAATCAATCCATCTCCCTTACAAAATGATGGTCCTATTAATTTTAAAAATGTTACAAAAAAACCACATAATGTCTATGGAAGGAAGATGTTTACAATTTGTTGATTGCCAATGAAGAGGGCTTTTTGTGGCTAAATTGTAACCATGGTTTTGTGGATGACACATAACTAACTTGGTAACGAAATATTGACCTTGACATTGAATTCTAATGTGATGGTTTACTTTTACATGGAAAAAGTGGATTTAATATAATAGTAAAAAATCACAATGAAAAATAGTGATTCTAATAGTAATAGACCTCTTGTTGCAAATCTGTTCATAATTTTTACTATAAGCAAAGCAATCAGATTCAATTAGATATCCATGCTAGATGTTTAAGATATATTTCCATTCGTATATGGAACTCATCCCTCCATGGCTTGTGGAGTGAGATATTGATTGTTGAAACCCAATGTAAAAACTTTTAGAGTTAGTGCTTCTACTAAAGATATCTCCCAAATTAAGCAATGAAACAAAATTCCACTTGCCAATTTCTTGAAGTAGATGTTGATGATGTTTGATGACATTAATGGTACATCACATGTTTTCTTAAATTTGTTTATACTACCCTTCTATTCCCCCTAGGAATCAAGGGTAGCTCAGGCCCCCCACATGAATGGACCCCATGACCTATAAGCCCCCACCCCACCATAGGTATCATTGCACCATTCCATCAAGCCTAATGGTATCCTGGTGATGACCTCTAAATAACTATGCATACCTAAATTATGGTTACCATTTTCTTGAGATCAAATGCACGGGAAGGATTAAAAAGGAAAAAAGAAAAAAGAAAAGGAGGAAGGGGTCTTCATTCGGTGTATCCTCTTTATTTTAAATGCCTAAAAATTTGGTTATTTTTCATGATTAATGACCTTCTTTGATAATATGAAAAATATTTATGAAAACAAAATCGAAATAGATAAGCTACGCAGTGGCTAGTCCCTGTCGAGCACGAAATGACAAGCATTTCAATGGATGGGCCATGTCAAATTAAGAACCAAAACCTTTGTTCTCAAATTCCTCAAAAGGAAAATGAAGATAGTGTTAAGTTGTGAGACATTGCATGCCAACATAATCCTTAAACATGGTTGCTACCAACATTCACATATATGAGCTACCAGGATCTCGTAGAAAAAATGGGTGTTGTCCTATTTCCCATCACCTTCCTTGCTATCGACATGGTTTGTATTGACTTCTAAATAGTTGTATTAAGAGAGTCTTGGGTAGTGTTGGGACAAATCCCCTCAAGCTCTCTTAGAGTAACGTTGTTCTACCTACAAATTACCTTGTACTTGTCTACAACTATGTTAATGAAGAATACTCTCTTAGTAGCCAATTGATGTTTCATGGGTACTCTTTCATTTGTTATAATGATAGTTGTTGAGTTGATAAGATTTAACATATTGCTCCTCTTATCAACTTTCTCTCTTTTTGTCAACCCCATTTTATTAATACTTTAAGGTACTGGTCAAATCTACATTCAAAAAGATTAATTTCAGTATTCGAAGTGTTTTCAGTTCATTGATTTTTAGATGCAAGTACACATATTTGCAATCTTCACACAGATTTGAGCATTTGTACTAAGAATTGGGTTTATTTAGTGATAAGCGACTAGTAAGCACCAACTTCTGGCCTGTCACCTGGAAACTTCTGTTCCAGTCCTAAATAGGACTTAGGTTCATATAAATACAACCAATCTTCTGCATTTGTTCCATTTCTACGAACATTACTAGGAAAAACTTCTGATGAGAACATGGAAACTTAGAATAGCAAATGCAAGATCCTCTGGCACTATTCAGTGGAGGTCTGCCTTCTTGGTGTCACCAATTAACCAAAGCATGCCCATTCTTGTTTCCATTTGAGACAAGAAGGCAATACTTTTATTCACTTTCATTTGGGTTATCTCATGCCCTACAGTGCTTGTAGCAGCAACAGAGTGCTGAAACTTCAAACTTCAATAATAATCTAGAAGTACGAGTTGGTAGGGTGCAACATCAAAAGGTTCGTGTTTATAGGAACTGTATACTGGATTGAGCTATGAAGGTAATGGAGATGTATGGTAGTAATAAGGCAGTTCTTGAAGTGGAGTACTTTGGAGAGGTTGGCATAGGTTTAGGTCCAACTTTGGAGTTCTATACTCTTCTTAGCCATGAATTACAAAAGAAAGTGCTTGGAATGTGGAGGTCAGGTTCTTGTTCTAAGGAAGTTGTCGTGGCAGAAAATGTTGAGATGCAGGATGTTGAACACTATGGAGTATTTTTGCATACAAACAAAGTCAGTACAATCGCTACAGTTGAAACTGAAGAGTTTGTGCAGGGTCCTCAGGGGTTATTTCCTCGCCCATGGCCACCTAATGGAGATTCTTTGCAGGGGAGTCAATTTTCCAAGGTAATAAATTATTTTCGTCTTCTCGGACAAGTTATGGAAAAAGCTCTTCAGGATGGGCGGCTTCTAGATTTACCTCTTTCAACAACTTTTTATAAATTGGTTCGAGTCTCATAAACCTGTTCAAATACGATTTCCATCCAGGGTTCGAGTCTCATAAACCCCGAGCATTAGGGTCATCTCGTGCATAAGAAGTTTACACAACCATTAACGATTTCAGTGATAAAGCCAAAGTGCAAAAGTGATTAGCCATAAGATAGAAATGCAAAATGGTTTGTTCCATTAAAACATTAGAATAGCAACCAATACAGTCATCCATCGTTTAAAAAGGAAAATGCAGAAGCACATTCGGATGCCCAACCCTTAAATTTTATACACATATCAACATTTATACAGACACAGGGCCCCAAGGCCAAACCCCTTAGCATTTTGGGTATTCGTGGCATCCTCAAAAGCTCAGCAAACATAGATATAGAGCTGAATCTTACTGATTTGGTAAGCATTACAGCGCTCAGCTCCTCAACCTCCTCGACCTCCTCAACCACCTTCAGCTCCTCAACCACCTCGACCTGATCCTCTACGGCCTCACTCAGAGAATGGCTATCAACAGGCCGGTTGTCAACAGGCGGGCTATCAACCGACACTGGCTATCAACACTAGGTTGGACGTAATGGTTCATGGGTGTACAATGCAGGTTCGCACTCGTTGGGAGGAGCAGGGTAAGTTTTGTGTACAATGCAGGTTCACGCTCATCAGGAGGTTCGAGCTCGTCGGGAGGAGCAGGGTAAGTTTTTTTTTTTAAAAGTTTTTTAATGTTATATTTGTAGTTTTTGTTATGTTTTTTTATATTTTTTATATTGCTACACATTAATTTTAATTTTTATATATTTAATTTTAATTTTATATATTTAATTTTAATATATATTTTAATATTTATTAATTTGGAATTTTTATTTATTAATTTGTATAATTTTTATTTATTAATTTTAATATTTATGTATGTATTTTTTTCATATAAAAAAAAAAAGATTTAATATAAAAATAAAAATAAGGTTTAAAGTTTAAAAATATTTTTTAATTAAAAAAAATAAATTAAATTTTTAATGATGAAGTCAGTGATAACAATGATGACAATGTCAATAGTGATGACAATGACAATATCAATGACAAAGATGATGATGATGATGATAACTAGATCATCGTCATCATTGTTGTCATCATGACCATCATCTTCATCATAGAGATGATCATCATTATCATCATCATCATCTTCTTCTTCAAAAACAACAACATCTCCTTATATTATGTCCATTACACCAAGGGCACTACAATTGGTAAGGATGAAATCTTTCCTCCCTACCATTGCCAAAGACATGTCCATGATCGGGTCATTGTCAAAAGAGCATGCCATCCTTAAAGTACAATATCATCGGTATCACTCGATGTAAATATGATGGATGTATTTGATATCACCCTTTTCAGAATCATTTATTGGGGGCATCTTTTTTGAGGTTTTGGAAAAGACATATGGTCCTAGGTTAAAATATAGAGTCTTAGGAAAGTACAATTGCCTCTAGGGATCATGGGACTACATAAGGAATCTTTGGCCTATGAGTATGTTATGTTGTCCATTTTTCTATTTAGAACACCATGGAAGGTTATTTAGAACCATACAATGGTTTGAGGTCAAAAACTAGGATGTTAAACCATACAACCACCTATGGGGATCATGTCTTGTATATAGTGCCTCAAAAAACCACACTAGGCTACATATGGAATATGCCTTGCCCATTTGACTAATGCATGAACTAACCTTTTATTAAAAGGATTATGTTTACCAATGAGATTTGTGGACAAGGTGCATCTCTTATTTGCATTGCTTATACGCATGATTTTTGTTAGTTAGGCACATTACTTATGTGCATGATAGGTAAGGTGCATATGTTAGTTACATCAGTTAAATTTAGTGTGTGAGTTATGAATTTATTATTTTTTTTATTATGTTGTATCTCTAACTAAAAAATATTCTTGGCACTAGTGATGTGATAAGAATGCCTACAATATGGGTCACATGGGTAACGAGATGTATTATAATTTGTATCCATGCACAAGGTTAGGTTCGGAAGGCGTTAGGCCTGCTAGTGGGTTAATTGTTATAATGGGACATTAATCGTTATTTAAGGGCTGCTATGTTAGTGTTTTAGGATACTAGTAGATTCATGGCCTATGGTTAGTGGAACAGTAACCATAGGTTATGGTTGTGAATGTGAATTAGGTTCATAAATTCCCCAAACCACCACACAAGCATGGAATTGGGAATCTTTAACATGTGAGTGAGATATCTTTATTGTTTTGAGTCTTGGCACACCAAGGATGATTTTTTATGTACATGGAAACATCTAATACCAAAATAACATGTATTAACGATGATCATGATGATGACGATGATGATGATCAAGATGTGGACCATGATGATGATGATGATGATGATGATGACGATGACGATGATCATGATCATGATCATGAAGATGAAGATTTCAAATGACGATGATGATCATGACGACGAAGAATGGTGACAATAATGAAGACGAAGATGATCATGATCATGATGATGAAGATGATCATGATGATCATGATGAATGTGATGATGATGATGATGATGATGATGAAAATGATGAAGTTGATGGTGATGATGATGATGATGATGATGATGATGTTGGTGGTGATGACAACGACAATGATGATGAAGACGAATAAGATTACGATGATCATGATGATGTTGGCACTAGCGATGTGATAAGAATGCCTACAATATGGGTCACATGGGTAACAAGATGTATTGTTTGTATCCATGCACAAGGTTAGGTTCGGAAGGAGTTAGGCCCGCTAGTGGGTTAATTGTTATAATGGGACATTAATCGTTATTTAAGGGCTACTATGTTAGTGTTTTAGGATACTAGTAGATTCATGGCCTATGGTTAGTGGAACACTAACCATAGGTTATGGTTGTGAATGTGAATTAGGTTCATAAGTTCCCCAAACCCCCACACAAGCATGGAATTGGGAATCTTTAACATGTGAGTGAGATATCTTTATTGTTTTGAGTCTTGGCACACCAAGGATGATTTTTTATGTACATGGAAACATCTAATACCAAAATAACATGTATTAACGATGATCATGATGATGACGATGATGATGATCAAGATGGGGACGATGATGATGATGATGATGAAGACGACGATGACGATTATGATGATGACGATCATGAAGACGAAGATGATCATGATCATGATGCAGATTGATGATGACGATGATGATGATCATGATTAATGTGATGATGATGATGATGATGATGTTGGTGGTGATGAAAATGACAATGATGATGAAGACGAAGATGATTACGATGATCATGATGATGACGATGATGATGATCAAGATGGGGACGATGATGATGATGATGATGAAGACGACGATGATGATTATGATGATGATGATGATGATGATGAAGATGAAGATTTCAAATGACGACGATGATCATGATGACGAAGAATGGTGACCATGATGAAGATGGTGATCATGATGAAGATGATATTGATGATCAAGCAGTACGCCATTTGGGGTAGCATGATAATTGTACTGCATTTCCTTAATTATAAGCTTCTCTCTATTTCAAGAATAATTTCATATTCTCTACTAAACAGGGCCAAGCACATGAAGGTGGAAGCTCTTATGTCCCCTCCCCCCCCCCCCTCTCATCACTCTCAATTCCCCAATATAACCCGAAAAAAATATCTATGTACAAAAAAATTAAATGTATTTTCTCATTCATACTAAATAACAAGAAAGGTTTCTAATTTTAACATACAGGAAAATGGAAATTAGCTAAGAAATAGTTAATAATTTATTATTAGTAATGCATACCTGATCATAAACTTCAATGGTCTTCATCATCTTCTTCATCTGAGTGATCATCTGTACTATCATCCGATGATCCAGATTCAACATTGTAAGGATTGGCCATATCATCATCATCGTCGATGTCAGTTACGATCATCATGTCATCGTCGATATAATCTTCATGGACATTGTTTGAATATACATCATGATATGATTCAAGAATTTCTTCGACATCTTCTTATGGAACAGGAATATCATCTAACTCATGTTGATCATGATCATCTTCAACGGCATCTTCTTCTTCGAGAACATCTTCATTACCTTCATCTACGTTATACTTTACCGGCCTTCCCCTTGGATCATGTCTCACAGCAAATGACCAACCCGCTCTACCTGGAACCTCAGAGTAAAATACCTGTTCACATTGGGTTGGAAGAACATAGGGCTCCGTTCCTGGCTCAAACAACCTTGTATTTACCAGGGTAAAACCATTATCATGTTCAATAATTGTTTTATCGGGATCACGTTGATTCAATCGACACCTGCACCATTTGACAACGAACAAAAATACCTTGAAGGAGTTAAATTCACACAGAAGAATGTCTTCCAGATACCCATAGTATCGATTTTCAGATAGTTATGGATGTCTGTCACTTCTAGAAGAAACATTGGTCACCTCAAAGACTGCAGATATCCCACAATCAGATGTTTTGTTTGTTTCATCCAACTTTTTGATGAGATATCTACATCCATTGCACCACATAGCCTTATGGTGTTTTACCTAGTACAACAAGCCATACAGGAAAAGATTACATAATGACACCATATTTATGATAAAGTAGTGCATGTTTATTATAATGCCATAAAAGGAAAATAATCAGCATGACGTACAACGACAATATTTAAAAAAAAAAAATAGTGCCGTTGATTAATATGCTTACCTGCTTATCTTTTAAACCTCTTGCTAAATCGATTTCCCTTTGTGTTAGATTGGTGTCTCCATTGCGATGTGCAGCTTTAACCAATGAAGCCACACCTTCCCATGATATTCCATGACCAGATTGTTCACATTTTTCGATCCATACCTTCATCCAATCAAGATTGTTTGCGATGTATAAATGAATCGCATCCCACTCTCAACCAACTGTTTGATGACAATAAAATTAAAATTCAATGAAAATGTATATTAGCCACTTAAAAAAGTATATAATTACAGTATAAAATGATGCAAAATACTAAATAAAAAAATAGAATATGTATGATATATAAACATAAAAATCACCAGTGAAATGTGTTATATTACCTTTCACCTTCCTCGATCTACCTTTCCCCTTCGGGTACTCCCCTTTGAAATCGTTTTTGGAGTCTGGATCACAAATGCGACGTAAATTGAGCTTTGACACCAATATAGGAAGATATTCACTAATGTACAACAAGTTTTGGTATACCATATATCCCTCCATCATAGAACCCTCAGCATATGCTCGTTGTCTGACCAAACCCTTCATAAATTTCAAGTGCTTCTCAACCATCCACATGGACCTTGAGTGCGCAGGTCCACATAGTTCAATCTCCTCAACTTGGTGTATGAGGTAGTGTTCCTTGGAAAAATGTTGAAGGTAGATGCTTCTGCATTTCACACATGAGACGAGTAATTTCTCTCCTCCAATACTTTATGTCTTCTTTATGGAATTCTTTAGATGACAACCATCTACAAGTGACATGACAACCCAATCAAGAGATTAAAGAAAAAAGTCATTATATTACGTAACATGAAGTAGAGAATGAAAATCAAATTAAGAATAAGTTCTATGTTGAATTAAACAAACAGTAAGCACATGGAAAAATCACCACTTACCTCATGTATTTCCCAAGACTATATATTATTTGCTTGACATTGTAGTCGAAGTTGTCCAAGATAGAGAGAGGTAGAACATACTATAACAATAATATACAAATAGTTTCAGTATATCAAAAAGAGTACTAGACAAACAACAATACCAACCATATTCACTGGAAAAAGAAAAAAAAAAATTATTAAATGCATACCATATTAATTATTACCTTCATGAAGACATGCCAATCGTGAGTTTTCACCCCCGCGAAATCACCTTTCTTTGTTATGATATTCTTCATGTTTGCACAAAATCCGGTGGGAAATTTAATTTTTCGAATGACTTCTTTTACAACATTAGTTTGTTGGTCCATTAACATCCATGGAAGTGAGTTTATATTAATTTGTTGTCCGTTGCTATGAAATTGAATGACGTCTTTCATTGCATGGTTGTTATCTTGAATGTCTTTGCAAATTTTGACAATTTTTTCTTTGTCACTCCTTCCATCCAATATTCTCCATAATGTTTCAATCACATTCTTTCTGATATGCATTGTATCAAATAGATGAGCAATTTGTAGGTGCTCATAGTAGGGAAACCTACTAAATTGTCTAGGATAACTTTTCATTCCTTGTGGAAGCCCATTAATGCCTTCATGATTATCACATGAACGACAATGATGAAATTAAATATTAAATCAATGTCAATTACACTAAACAGCACACAATATAATAAAATACAATATGATCATATATAATGATTGATTATACGTACCTTGACGATTTATATTATATTGCAACTTCCATAGCTGAGGTGTCATTCTCTTTGGTTTTAATGCGGTCTCTTGCTTGCCATTGAAAAGATGTTTTTCAGTAGTTCGATACCTGTGATTCTTGGAGAGGAAGTGCCTATAATCATCAAACACCTCATTTCCTAAGCTTTTTGAACGATGAGATTTGATCTTAGGACCACAAATTGGACATGCAAATTTCCCCTTTGTTTGAAGACCTAAATAAAAAGATGGAATATCAATATTTTCTATTATAATTATATAAAAAATGACTGGATTATTTAGAAAAACATGCATGTGCATTATATTAACTAGTAGTTCGTAAAATTAAATGCAACTAAAGTGGAACTTATAATTACATACCACAGAAATGGTTTAACCCTGGGGCATCATGTATTGTCCATACAAGCATTGCATGGAATTGGAATTGCCTTTGTCGTATTGGTCTAGATAAGTCATACATAGTGATGCCATTCCATAACTTCAGTAGCTCGTCAATAAGAGGTTCGATATATACATTCATATCTTTGACTTGGTACTTACCTGATTGATTTGAACATATAAAATAAATATTTTGATTATGAGACGTACCATTTAGATATATAAACCATATTTCACAATATAAAAAATTTAAATATATATAACATTATGAGACAAAAAATGACAAGTGAGAATATACCACTGCATTAAAAAAAAAACTGTAGTTTTCGTACCTGGAATAATCATCGACAACATTATGTGCTCCCTCTTTATTGTCAAACATGGAGGAATGTTGTTGTTGATAACAAAAATAGGCCACACCGAGTAAACAGATCTCATCTCTGCAAAATGATTGACACCATCTGCTTCCAAAGAAATCCTAAGATTACGAGGTTCGTCTTTAAAGTGAGGCCATTTTTCCTCCATATCTCTAAATGTAGACCCATCTGCAGGCATCCGAATAATGTTGTCTTGACTTCTGTTCTGTGCATGGTAATCCATAAACTACGCTATGTTTTTGCACCTGAACAGTCGTTGCAAACGGGGAATAATGGGAATATAACGTAGAACCTTGCGAGGCACCTTTTTAGTTACTTGATCTGTGCGATATCTACTGATATGACATTTAGGACATTCTGTTGCAAATTCATGTTGGTTGTAATAAAGAACATGATCATCGGGGCATGCATGAATTGCTTCATACTGCATCATGATGGCAGATAAATATCGATATGTGCAAGGTAAAATATTTGACGGTGGTAACAAATATTCACCTATCATGCTACAACAAATGAAAATAAAAATCTAGTTAATATAATATAGAAATAATATTAATGAAACAAATTTCATCCGTAGTAATTTGACTTATATATGAATTAACAATTAAATACATGACAATCATATATATTTTGTGATGGAATATATTACATACCTTAACATCCATGTGACTGATATGTTTGAAAGACCATTCATAACCTTCAAGTTCATTACCAACTATATAGTAGAGAGAAGATTTGTCTTGGAGCCGTCATAAAGGGGTTCATATGCCTTGTCAAGAAGAGGTATATCATGAATATCATCAAAATGTTCATCATTTTCATGATCATCATCATGATCCATTCCAACATTAAATGAATCATGGATCAAAGTATTTGTAACATCATCTTCAACTATGTTATCAGTATGATCATCTTCTTCAATGTGATCATTAACTTGTTCTCCATTAATATTCATAGCTCGATGTTCCTCCGGTACTTGTTCTGGAAGCACTTGCTGATCCGGACAATATGCTGTAGGATGTCTTTCCGTTATAATTACATGAAACAATCAATAGATAAAAGTTAATATAAGAAATTCAAATGCAAAATGTAAAAATTTATGTGATACATTAAAAATTTAACAAATTTTGTACTGTTGGGATGAAAAGAACAACGACCAATTGCACTGTTGGTCAAAAATAAGAAATATTATAATAATACATAAATTTACAAAAGCAATCAAAATTAAAACATATATAATGCAAAACTTACAAATGGATGGTATTCATGTCCCCCCTCAGCATGCCCATGCTCCCTACAATGTTTTGTGGCTGTTGTGATCAAAATTCTTCTCCTCTTAAAGCCCCTGCATTGATTACATGGACAATAGCATTTACCATCACCCCTTCTTTCAACTCCTTCCCACAATCTAGCAAGCAATTGTCAATTTTGTTCATCTGGATCAGGAATATTCGTAGTTGACATTTTCTCGTAAAGAGCTTAAATGAAGATTATCGATCTTAGAAAATGAAGCTCCATAGTACTTTGCTCATTTGAATAACAAAAACATCGAAAAACAGTTCGCCGAACAAAAAAAACATCCGCAAACCGTCGCTAGTATGGCAAACATGTCAGAATGGTTGGATATTTATAAATTTTAAAATTCAAAAAGTCAAACCGACGTCGGATATTCGACGACTCTAATCTAGTTACCGGTGGGAAAATCCATCGGATATCCGACGTCTTCGAGTTAGAAATGGAGTCAGTTATCCGACATCCAAAGCGTCGGATATTCGCAGATCCGTCGGCTATCCTACGGGCCTTGTCGGATATTCAAAATTACGTCGGATATCCGATGGACGCCTCACGAAATTTAAAACAAAAAACAAAAAAAATAATTTTGAAAGAAAAATCCGACAACACAGTCCATTTCGTCAGAGGTCGTCAGATTTGCTCGTCGGTTTTTGGGTTCAAATATACTAGTGACTACCGCCAGTTGAACAAGGCTACTGTGAGGAATCAGTATCCTTTGCCTAGGATTAATGACTTGTTCGATCAGATGAAAGGCGCCACAATCTTTTCAAAGATTGATTTACGATCAGGTTACCATCATTTGAGAATCACAGAAGCTGATATTCAGAAGACTGCTTTTAAGACATGGTTTGGACATTACGAGTTTGTAGTGGTACCTTTTGGGTTGACCAATGCACCTAGTGTCTTCATGAACTTGATGAACGACATGTTCCACCAGTATCTTGACAAGTTCGTGCAGGTATTCCTCGATGATATTCTTATCTACTCTAGGACACGAGAGGAACATGAAGAGCACATCCGATTAGTTTTACGGTGTCTCAGAGAAAACCAACTTTATGGGAAGTTCTTGAAATGCTACTTCTTCCCGAAGAAAATTCACTATTTGGGACATATTATTTTTGGTGACGGTATAGTAGTAGATCCCGCCAAGATTGAGGCCATTTGGGAATGGCCAGCGCCAACGAACGTACATGAAGTGAGAAGCTTCATGGGACTTGTGGGATATTACAGAAGGTTTGTTGAAGGGTTCTCAAGGATTGCGGGACCGATTACTGAGTTGCAGAAAAAATATAGGCCGTTTATTTGGACAGATAAATGTGCCAAGGCATTTGCAAAACTGAAGGAGCTATTGACAATAGCACTGGTTATAAAAGTACCTGACATGGAGAAAGATTTCTTGGTATGCACTGATGCATCCAAGGATGGAGTCGGATGTGTGCTAATGCAGGGAGGGAGAGCGATTGCCTACTCCTCTCGGAGACTTAAACCAAATGAGGAAAACTATGCAACACATGACATGGAACTAACTACATTAATGCATGCTTTACGCTTATGGTGACACTACCTAATAGGAAGGAAATTTGAACTTAAGACGGATCATCATGGATTGCAGTATATCTCTACTCAGAGTGATCTAAATGCTAAACAGAGGAGGTGGTCAGAACAGTTGAGTGAGTATGACTTTGACATTACCTATGTGAAGGGGACCATGAACAAGGTAGCAGATGCACTTAGTCATAGACCCTGCATATTCTCAGTGATTCCAATGCAGACCAAACTGAGAGAAAAGGTGCTTGGGCTACAATGGGAAGGCAAGTGGTACAACGAGGTAAAGGCCGAATTAGAACATGAATAGATGGAACTACCCAAGTACAAGGGTGATTCATCAAAAAATGATGGGTTGTTGAGATACAACAACCGTATTTATGTACCAGAGAACAATGAGCTCAGGAACCTAGTCCTAGAAGAAGCTCACCGAGTTGTTTATAGAGCACATCCTGGCGTGAAAAAGATGTATGTAGACCTTTGTCCTTTATTCTTTTGGCATGGCATGAAGAGAGAAGTGCTAAAATTTGTTGCCATATGCATAGAGTGTCAGCTAGTCAAAGCTGAACATAGGCACCCCACCAGACTACTTCATCCTCATGTCATTCCTGAGTCAAAGTGGGAGATCATCTCCATGGACTTTATTGTGGGATTGCCGCTAACCCGCAAGAGACATGATACCATCTTTGTGGTAGTTGACACTCTCACGAAGAGTGCACATTTTATACCCATCACGAACACTTATCAGGCCCCAGAGATTGCTAGAGTGTTCATTGATGAGATTGTACGACTGCACGGAGTGCCGAGGAAGATAATATCTGATTGGGCATAAGTATTCACAGTTAGATTTTGGACGAGCTTCCAGGAAGCTATGGGAACACGACTCAACTTTAGCAGTGCATGCCATCCAGATACTAATGGGAAGACTGAGAGAGTGAACCGGATACTGGAGGACATGCTGAGAATGTATGTGATGGACCAGCAGACCCATCGGGAGGAGTTTCTACCTCTAGTAGAGTTCACGTATAACAACAGCTATCAGAGTTCGATACAGATGGCGCCATTCGAGTTTTTGTATTGCCGAACCTGTCGAACACCCTTGAGTTGGGACAGACTCGAGGATAGGACTCTACTTGGACCTGAGGTGATTTAGGAGATGGAAGAACAAATGGTAGATATCCATGCTCGACTAAAAGAAGCACAGGATCGACATAAGAGTTATGCCGATGCGCATAGACTTGATAGAGAGTATCAGGTTGGAGATCGAGTATTCTTGCGAGTGAGGCCGCAAAAGAGTACTATCAGGTTTGGGAAAGGGACAAATCTATCTCCTAAGTTCGTGGGGCCCTTCGAGATATTGGAACGGATAGGACCGGTTGCCTACCATCTTGCATTACCATCATCATTGCATAGGATGCATAATGTTTTTCATGTATCGACACTTAGACATTACATTTTTGATTCAGCACATATCATTGACATGAGTAACTTACAGATAACGAATGAAGGGGCTGTGACGGTAGAGATGATATGCATATTGGACTGTCGAACATGGAAACTTAGGCACTGTGTGATTGATCAGCTCAAGGTTCAGTGGGATAGCTATAGTCCCAGTTTTGCGACCTGGGAGGACGCAACTGAGATGCGTACGGACTTTCTTTTTTTGTTTTGATCTTCGGGACAAAGTTTTAATAAGAGGGGGTGTATGTAATGCTCGCCTCAACACTTATGATTGATTTGATTATTTTAGACTTATAATTGATCAGACTATTTTTGAGACCTACGATTGATTTGACTATTGAGGGCATTGGTTTGAAGTGACCTGGAATTATAAAAAATTAGACCATGAATGATTGCTTTAAATTTTATATGTGAAATGAAAATGGTTAGATAAATGATGATTGATGAATATACTCGACTGACTGAGAAAATGAAAAAAAAATAAAAAAAATCTCACTAGTTAGTCCCTACAGGATGCCTCGATGCCTATTGCTTGATTTAATTTGGTTAGTTAGAAACTAATAAATATTACATTTATGGCCAAGTATAAGAAGTTAACTGATTGTGTAATGTCCCCATCTCTGGTAAAAATCCTATTTGCTCAACTTTGTTTTATTTCCATAACTTAAAACCTAAACTAAATCCGACAATGCAACCGAGAGTGGAAAAAGGGCATAGTGAACCACAAGGGGGAGAGTTTTTAAGTTGTTAAAGTCACGGTGTTCTTTGGCTTGGATTAGCTTTTGAACATGAGTTAAGTTAATTTAACCTATGATATATTGGTATATACAGATATACTTATTATTTAAAGGAGTATCCTTTAAGTGGAATTCTAAATTAAAGTCTTATAACAATTAATTAATACACACACACACACACATATATATATGTATTAATTAAATATATGTAGGTGTATTAATTAATATATGTATGTGTATTATATGAGACAAATAGAATATATTAAAAGCATATATTTTATTTATATATATGTGTGCTTTTATCTAGTTATGTAGAAATACATATATTTTATTTTAATGGTTACACTTTTATATGAGAAAAAAATATATACTTGTGTACTCTTTTAAATGATAATATGATTTTGTTGTTGATGTTGATTTTTCCTAACTGAGATGGCGCCCATCTAACCGTGCTCAGAGAAGGGGAGACACCAAAATTTGTGGGGGTGATGAAAGAAGAGGGACACAAAAGGAAGGAGGGGTTCAGCCATACGAAACCACTTCACATTTTTGAGAGAGCATGTTCCTATTCCAGTGATAAAAGATGAGAAGCGGTCTCTAGTATGTGGAATGCCATTGTACTCATGTTTGATTTATTTGCTTATAGCGTGAAGGGGTTTTGGTTATTGTGTAGAATGCCTGTAATGTCCCCTCCCATCATACCAGCATGATAGAGAGAACGTGATGCTAAAGCTGGGCATCTAGCCCCATGAATTTTTAAATAAGCATTCATATAATATGAAAAGACATATGGACATGTATAATTATAAGAAAACACAGCGGAAGTAATTTCAATAACACATCCATCATACATTCACGATATTCATCAAATAAATAATTGCAAAGTTAACACAAGAGAGTACTTATCTTATAACAAAGTAGCCCCAAGCAACTGGCTATGCAACTACAACGTTCCACCCAACCATAGGCCAGTTGTGATTATCAATATCTTAACACACTGCCACCCCCGAGATGGGCATGATCTCTACAAGGAATCAGGGAACAACAGGCTCACGCATAGCCCAAAGATACACCAAATCAGCCAAGCCAATCTACAGTTCGGTTTATCAGGCTGTTAGGCAATGGAAGGAAGAATTGCTAAGCTAGTGGGATCATCCATATAGATATGGGCACCCTCTACAAGATCTATCTAGCTTGGTCCCCACAATACCTACACACCTGGCACAAGGAAGTATTCCCTTCACTAATACATAGTCCCTCAGGCCATACCTTCCATTCTAGTGTTCTTCAAGGTGTGTATAGAAGAGCAACCAGCCCTTTTGATACTCTTGAGAGGTTACCTCCTCACTAGGTTTATCAAGCCAATTTTGGTCCACTTCCACTCCTAATTCTTGCTCACAGTTCAAACCAATGCAGGGATGCACCCAAAAACAAAAATATAAGTGTTGGGCGTGAAGAAACGTTTTTACAGTGAGATGCCCAAATATGGGGTTTTCATTAGCTTCAGAAAAACGTGGGAAAACCCAAAAACGAAACTGGAAGATGGGGAACAACCCTGGGAAGCCAAATCCATTTTCAGAAAAATGCCCATGGACATTTTGGGGCAAAAACGGACTCCATAACAGTCCCAAATCGTGGTTCTCCTCTCCCAACCATTGTGTAACACAAAAATGAGCTCCCAGCCATGGAAAAATGCAGGAAAATGATGAAAAACATGATGGGGAAATCCCAGCTAGCTCAGGCTGCGTGAGAGGGCAAAGACTATGGTTTCAGAATGGATTTGGGCACCATTTCATGGGTGTTTTCTTGCCCCAAAAGAAAAAGTACGTTTTTCCAGGTTGATGGCTTGCCCATGCACGAAATTGGCTACCATACCTCTTCATTCCCAAGGCATTAACTACCTCAACCAATTTCTGGAAGAATTAAATGATTGGGTGCATAAGTCAGAATAGGTAGTTGAGGGTTTATGGGTTTTCTCATTGACACATGGATTAAAACCATTGGCTCAAGGGTTCGAATAATTTCCCTCCCTATTCCTTGTAGAATCATGCCCCCATCTCTTTGTTGCATTGCATAGCTAGTTGTGGGTTTTTCATTAAAATTCGTATTTACATGATGTCTTAATTTACATTGTGCCTATCTAGCACAAGAACCATAGGCATCTATTTTTTTTTAATTGTCGATACAAAAAATGCTAAATCAATGGTGGGGCCTTGGCCTTGAGCTCCTCACCATGATTAAATAACAATATTTACATCATTTACGATTTAATGCAAAGGGGGTCAAAATGGGGACATTACAATGTCGGTTCCAGTTCTTGGTCTATTGGGTTTCTTCTCTATGCATTTATGATGTTACTGATGTTTATAGCTACATCTCTGTATGTATTAGAGATCGAGCATTGCTTGCATGTTGTGCTAAGTGTTATTTGTATAAAAGTTATGGTACTACCGAGTTTTCCTGTTGGGAATATTTTTATTATGTTGCACTCTTCAGAATGTTGAGATAGCAACGTTGATTACTCAGTACCTCTTAATCTTGTTACCTCTGCGTGTAGGCTAGAGAAGAGCATTATGCTCTGTATTTTGTTTCTTTGCTTCCAACGTGATGCTCCGTGTTCATGTCTTTTCTGCCACTGTTATCTCTTGATTTTTATCACCTGCATGAATACTAGATATAGGAGGCGTGCTCTATCTGTTATTATTTTTATCTTGTTGATTGAAAATGAATATAGAGTGCCAGACTGACACTCTGTACATACTTTTTATCACCTGTGTGAATGCTAGAGATAGCAGGCGTGCTCTATATGTTATTATTTTTATCTTGTTGATTGAAAATGAAGATAGAGTGGCAGATCGACACTCTGTATGTACTGTTTATCACCTACGTGAATGCTAGAGATAGAAGGCATGCTCTATCTGTTATTATTTTTATCTTGATGATTGAAAATGAAGATAGAGTGGCAGACTGACACTACTTATGTACTGTTTATCACCTACGTGAATTCTAGAGATGGCAGGCGTGCTCTATCTGTTATTATTTTTATCTTGTTGATTGAAAACGAAGATAGAGTGGCAGATCGACACTCTGTATGTACTTTTTATCACCTGCGTGAATGCTAGAGATAGTAGGAGTGCTCTGTCTGTATCTTTTTTTATGTTGTTGGCTGAAGATGAAGGTATCTTTATTTTCTTTATGTTGATGCTTCCTGTAGATAATGTGGATACTGGAAGAGCATAGATGATCTGCATCCTTAATGTCTTATGTGTATTATTTTTTGCTGAGAAAATGTGGATGCTGGAAGAGCACAGATGCGTTGGATTTTTTTAATGTTGTTTATGTGTTTAGTTCTGTGAAAACATGGACGCTGATGATAGTGCAGATGCTATGCATATTTATTTTGACTATGTGTTTACCTTTATGTGACATGGATACTTTGTATGCTATCAGCATGAATGTTGAGTTAGTGTGGTTGCTCTTGGTATGAAAAGTTGTGCTGCTACTATTGTATAAGATCAATGTGCTTCTTTTGTAGGTGTAGAACACGTAGTCTCTGTAGGCTCACAGAATTACATTTTATTCCTTATGTGCATGGTTGGAAAGAGGCTCGACCTCATCTCTTAGTCATCTATGTGCAAAACCTTATCACGGGTGTATTACTTGATTCCCGGTGTTAACTCTATATGTTGGAATCTTTCCTGTACGTTTGCTGCATATATATATATATATATGCTCTAAAAAAATGTTATGCCGCTTGTTGTATACAAGACTTATTTTGATGCATAGTGGGTTTTTATATATATTGATATAGTCACAGAGTTCATCGAATTCTTATGAGTATTGGAATCGTATCTCTAATTCGAACTTGTATGCAATGGAAATGTATTCTGTTTGATATTGCATGCAATAGAATTTTATATAATCTGTTATAGTTGATTGACATATTATTATATATATATATATTATTTTATATGCATTGGATGCATTGGAAACATATTCCATAATAAGGTTGTACTAAATGCATTTATATTTGTTGTATGATGTAAGCTTTGGTTATTGTACGGTTGTTGGATATATTATAATATGTGGTATGCATTGGAATCGTATCCCATTATAATGTTGTAACTCGTATGTGCCATAGAATATAGAAGGTAGATTCTGGAGCATGGACTTGAGCCAGCAAAGAACAACACCACATTCATGTAAAAGGTTAGAACACGAGATGTGTTCAGGTGGGATTACTACCTTACAATTTGTAGGAGTACTGCAGTAACCTATAAGGCTATGTGTGGTTGGTTCAAGGGCGGCGGTACTTAAAACTCCCTATTCTTACTTGTGTATCATCGTGCCCAGCTCGGGGGTGGCCTTCGGACGGACTAAGTAGAAGCCGTTGAAGAGCCTACGGTTGGGTGGAGCATTGCACTGCTCAAAACAGTTTCCCCTTAGTAAACATTAATGAATGATAAACATCTTATGTAGAAGCATCTAAGAGTTTTAAGGTATAATGTTAGAACTTGTATTACTAATGAATTCAAGTGTGATGAAGACAGGTAAAAGAAGATGGGGAAAAAACCCTCTTTCATCTCTATAAAACAGGTAAGGAGCGCATGCTCGGTGAAGCTAATGTAATCCTTGATATACAATATCCTAGTAATGTAAATGAAGAGTAATTTCATGTGTTTGATGTTGAGAAGATACATTCAAAACTTTTTCTAATATCTGAGAATATGTAATAGAAATTATGGCATATGTATGAGCATGTGATTAGGGGAAAATAGATGAATGATTGAGCTTCTATTTGAAGTAGCAGTGTATGCTTGTAAGAGTTAAATAATAGCAAGGATTGATACAATTGTTGCATAGAATGCCTCTTACATTAAGTTTACATCTATTATTGTAATATGTAATGAAATGTATAAAAAGGGGCATGTGGATGCAATCATGATTATATTCATTTTTTATATAATGAGGATAGTTAATATAAAATAGTTAAATCCTCTTGAACTATATATTTGCATCATTCGATATCATTGTTGATTGATATAATGTTTAATAGGTGTAAGAGAAAAAGAAAATTATTACATATCATTATATGGAAAGATAAGTGTATATCTTTGTCTACATATATGGTGATATTAATGGTACATAGGCATGGTTCTGATGCTTAGTTGACTCTTGTTAAGAGAATTTTGTTAAATATGACATCGAAGTCATGGACCCAACTTACTATGTACAAGGAGTGCTCTTCTATGTTTTACCAAGTTCAAATATTTGTGTGGTATTTTCTTATCCAAGTGTGCATGTGAAGTTGAGATTGATTCTCCACCTAACCCTACTTTATAAATCCTATAAAGGGAAAACTTGGTTTGCATGCTTCTATGCTTGGAAATGATTTTTCATTGTTTAGTAAAGATGTGTTACAAAGATGATGTGAATAAGTATTGAACTTATTGAATGATGACCTTGCATAAGATAGTTGTACTTTTATGCTAAAGAATGGATTAAGACATATGAACGTGTGTCCTTTGTATCATTATATTCAATGATACACCTTCCAAGTTTGGTTTAGCATACTTCGACAAGAATTAAAAATTAAATTCTACCCCATTTCCTCTAGAACGTGACGAGGATTTTGGGGGTGTTACATATGGTATAAGAGCGAAGGTTTCTACTCTAGGACCTATAGGATCATTTATGACTAATGTTGCAATACAGATTTATATTTGCAAGGAAATATGAATTATGTAAAATGTTATGTGATAACAAAAATATCATGGTTATGTTTTTTGTGATTGACCATTGCCATCCATGAGGCTTTAACTAATATACATAATTGGTTGATGTGGGAAAGGAATTGAGCGCACAAATGTGAAGGATTGGCAGTTAAGAACCAAAGCTAATCAATGGCAAGAGAATCACTAAACCAAAAGGATTGTGCAAAAATCGTTGTAAGTGAATGGCTCTATATGGTTGTTAAATTTAATAGATTGTTATTTGCAGTAGGATCAACTTAAATCTTGTGATGGTAAAGAAGTTTGGCAATGGTAGTGGCATGAGAGCCACAATGTGAACCAAGAGTTCACTAATGCAATGTTATGAGACATTGTTGTATGCACCTGAGACAATATGACTAGAGAAGTGAAAATCTTGAGAGCATCAAGAGAAATTTAAAAGATAACTCTACAAATAATAAAAGCCTCACACTAATACAATAAGCAGGGGGGAGGGAGGCGCCCTGCAAATTAAAATAAAGCTAACTTAAATTAAAATAAATTTAAGCAAAAAGAATGAAGAAGAGAAGGCCAAGTCTGGAGCATAGATTTGGGCCAGAAAGGAACACATACAGTTGAGTATAGAACACAAGATGTGTTCAGGTAGGAGCATTACTAGTTTATGCAGGAGCACTGCAATACCCTAAAGAGCTGTTAGAGGTGGTTCCATGGGTTTATTGACGTAAAAGTCCCTATAGCACTCTGTAACTCAGGAGCACTGGGTGAGTGTTGGGTATCGTCATGTCCGTGATGCACGCACTGAGGGGCATGACACCGAGAAGGTGTTGAGTACCAATTTTGTGCTTGGTGCACACCGAGAAGGCTTGGAAGAGTTCCTAGACTCAAGCAAGCAGGCTTGAGGGGAAAAAGAGTTCCTGGACTCAAGCGAGAAGGATTGAGGGGAAAATTTTTACCTGGACTCAAGCGAGAAGGCTTGATGGGAAAAAGAGTTCCTGGACTCAAGTGAGAAGGCTTGAAGGGAAAGAGAGTTCCTGGACTCAAGCGAGAAGGCTTTGGGGGGGAAAGAGTTGTCCTGGACTCAAGCGAGAGGGCTTGAGGGGTAACAATAATTTTCCGGAATTCAAGTGAGAGGGTTTGAGTGGAAAAACTTGAAGACCACCTGCTGATGCATGTGAAATATGCTACAATGGTATGGCTATACCACAGGTACGCAATGAAATAAAATTGCAGCAAATATATGTGTATTTGAATTTATGTAATTGTAATGAGAATACAGTTATGTTTCAATTGAATAATGAGATTTTTTGAATAAGTTGCTATTCGTTTAAATGTTACTGCCAAGTACAGTATCTCAGTGTGACATTGAAATCGATATATAGATAACATTATTAGTATGCATCAGTTATGTTATATACATGATACATATACTTTGACATGTTTGAATTTTTTTTATGTAGATAGAAGTACATCTAAGAAAGAAAGTTGCATTGAAAATACATGTGAAAGAATGTATAAAACAACAAATTCTTAGAGTAATATTTCCTTACGGAAGCCAGTTTATGATTTTAATAAAAGAGTATTGATGTAAACACTTTTGTAGTATGCATTAAGATGTCATTGATGGCTTGAATAAGTATAGATAATGAAAGATATTTGCTAGATTTTAGCCATTCTAAGCTTATGAAATGAATGAAAAGACTTAATGAGATAATTAAGTTTGCTTTGAATGGGAATAGTACGTGGAGTACTGAAAAACACGAGACGTGTGACTTCCCTTTTATTTCACACAAGATGTGGGGTAGGCACCTAGTGTGTTGCTAAGTGTTCATTTAATGTGATATTTACTTGTTTTGGCTATGAAGGATCTCTTAACCAGTATCTACATACTCGTAGACCATTCGGTGTGTGATTCATAAATTGCACATAAAATACATTTAACAATGTACGCACATGCTACAGAATTAAGAACAAGGATGAGAATTTTGAAAGCTAAAAAGCAAGGTAGTGAGACGTTATGAGAATGCAGGAGGAGGACCCTGCAAGATAGGTAAATGTTTGCAATTGCTTATTTTCTTGTGAAATGCTAATACATGTGCAATCTGAGAATTTTTTAAAGGACATGATGCGTTTTTTTGTAAACACGTATGCACGATGAAGTTGAGTAACTTCAATAACATGTTGTGAAACTTAATATTTTTTTATTAGAAACTAATATTTGGAATGTCAGTAAGACATTGCAGGTAAATTGAAAAAACACAGTAAAGAGTAAGTGGTTATACATAGGAGCAATAGGATCTGAATTTTTATGTTTTACATTATGCAACTAACGATTGAACCACGTAAATCTGGTATCACAATTGCAAAGCACTAGAAATGCCCAAGATAGGAAACAGAGCAATACAGGAGATAAGTAGTGCATTCATAAAAATCCTAACTTTATTATGCTTTGTCATAAGATTGAAAATATTGTTTTTTTTAATATATTGGAAAGAGAATGTGTTTGCATATGATAGAAATGCAGGGAATGAGGGTGAACAGATGGGGTAATGTAAAATTGGCACAACACTGAGGACGGTCCCATCTCTGGTAAAAGTCTTATTTACTCAACTTTGTTTATTTCCATGACTTAAAACCTAAACTAAATCCGACATTGCAGCCAAGACTGGAAAAAGGGCACGGTGAACCACAAGGGGGAGAGTTTTTAATTTGTTAAAGTCACAGTGTTCTTTGGTTTGGATTAGCTTTTGAACATGAGTTAAGCTAATTTAACCTATAATATATTGGTATTATACATATATATTTATTATTTAAAGGAGTGTCCTTTAAGTGGAATTCTAAAATAAAGTATTATAACTATTAATTAATACATATATATATATATGTATTAATTAAATATATGTAGGTGTATTAATTAATATATGTATGTATATTAAATGAGACAAATAACATATATTACAATCATATATTTTATTTATATAAACTTTTGCTTTTATTTAGTTATGTACAAATACATATATTTTATTTTAATGGTTACACTTTTATATGAGAAAAAAATATATACATGTGTACTCTTTTAAATGATAATATTGATCTCTTATGGCAGGTGGGATCGGGTGTGATGATTCGAGTTGGTGTGGATCTCATTTTAGGGATGGAAGATTCTTACCTTCTCCCTTCTATCCTTAATCAATATTTGCAGGTTATTGGTCTGATCACTTTGAATAAGATTCATTATTGCAGAGCTGGTGGTGTTGGGTCAGCTGTGTGGTTGTCTGCGAGTGATCTAGGACTCTCTGACTACTTAGCTCGGACTTGTGACACATACATAAAGAATTTAAACTCAGGTGGTGTCAAACTTAATCAAGAAAGTGAAAAATTGTTTGGGGAGGGAACCCATCCTCTAGTATAGTCACGGATAAATTTGCATATAGTAGAATTATCCAAGATAAATTAATCTTTCCTCAAGACTAGTGGGACAAGAACTTATGGAAATGGTCAATTCCATTAAAAATAAAATGCCTTTTATGGCTAGCCGTACAAGATAAATTGAAGACATGGGAGAATTTGATCAAACGTGGTTGGATGGGCCCTAGCATATGTGTTCTTTGCCACAATGATGCAGAATCTTCTCAGCACTTATATGTCAAATGCACTTTCACATAGAAAATCCGAGACTTTGTTTCTGTAAGCTTGAAGTTTTCTTATCATTGGGATGTAAGTGAATTCAGCTTTTGCCTCTTGAATTGGTACAGGAAAAGTAAACAATTTTTTACTATAGCTATCTTCATTTCATGGGCTATTTGGTATACAAGAAATTGTGCAATCTTTCAGAATGTGCTAGTTGATATTGTGAAGTGCAGCCTGACAGCAATAAAAATGTTTTCAACTTATAACTCTGGTGATCATAGACAGAAGATTGACAAGATTAGTCTTTTTACACTTAAGGTGGATCAACCTGTACTTTTCTTTGATGGGGTTGCTCAAAATGGGATTTGTGCAGTGGGAGGTGTCCTTTATCTGAATGAGACACACTATTTCACAGTTAGGCTCAATTGTGGAATTGGCAGCAACATGAAAGTTGAGCTTATGGCTCTCTGGTGTGTATTAAAAGTGGCATATATTTTTGGCTTAGTTAACATCAAAGTGTATGGAGATTCTCGTGTTACAATCAAGTGGGTTGAGGGCAAGTTCAAATTGAATGTAACAAACTTGAGACATTGGTGTCTTCGAGCACAATATGAAATAGCTCAGCGACAAAATATCATGTTTGAACATATTTATAGAGCTCATAACTCACTGGCGGATAAGTTATCTAAACAAGCTTTGGCAGGTTTGGAAGGTCAGCTTCTTTGGGAGGAATGGTGTGATAATACCATCCTAGATAGTGGTGTTACTTATTTCTATGATTAAGGTCTGAGTGGTTATCTTTTTTCAGGATCCAAATGGCTGATCTTATTTATGTTCTGTATCTTTTTGTTTTTGGTTACTTTGGGAAGGTTGTCATGTTGAGGTTTTTGGGACTCGGAAGGTCTTGAACATTTGTATTTCAGACTATTGAAGTTTTGTTGAATGATTCGGTCACCGAATCAAGACTATCATTGTACTATTTGATTCTTATGAATATCAATAGTAGATTTTTTTCGCTGGAAAAAATATGATTTTGTTGTTGATGTTGATTTTTCCTAACCGAGATGGCGCCCATCTAACCACGCTTGGAGAAGGGGGGGACACCAAAATTTGGTGGGGGAAATGAAAGAAGAGGGGTGCAAAAGGAAGGAGGGGTTCTATTCCAACGATAAAAGAGGAGAAGCGATCTCTGGTATGTAGAATGCCATTGTACTCCTGTTTGGTTTATCTTCTTATAGCGTGAAGGGGTTTTGGTTATTGTGTGGAACGACGGTTCCAGTTCTTGGTCTGTTGGGTTTCTTCTTTATGCATTTATGCTGTTACTGATGTTTACATCTCTGTATGTATTAGAGATCGAGCATTGCTTGCAAGTTGTGCTAAGTGTTATTTGTATAAAAGTTATGGTACCACCGAGTTTTCCTGTTGGGAATCTTTTTATTATGTTTCCCTCTTTGGAATGCTGAGATAGTAGCATTGATTATTCTGTACCTCTTAATATTGTTACCTCTGCGTGTAGGAAAGAGAAGAGAATTATGCTCTGTCTTTCGTTTCTTTACTGCCAGCGTGATGCTTCGTGTTCGTTTCTTTTCTGCCAGTGTTATCTCTTGATTTTTATCACCTGCGTGAATGTTAGAGATAGCAGGCGTTCTATATCTGTTATTATTTTTATCTTGCTCATTGAAAATGAAGATAGAGTGGCAGACCCACACTCTGTATGTACTTTTTATCACCTGCGTGAATGCTAGAGATAGCAGGCGTGCTCTATTTGTTATTATTTTTATCTTGTTGATTGAAAACGAAGATAGAGTGGCAGACTGACACTCTGTATGTATTGTTTATCACCTGCGTGAATGCTAGAGATAGCAGGCGTGCTCTATCTATTATTATTTTTATCTTGCTGATTGAAAACGAAGATAGAGTAGCAGAACGACACTCTATATGTATTTTTTATCACCTGCGTGAATGCTAGAGATAGTAGGAGTGCTCTGTCTGTATCTTTTTTTATGTTGCTGATTGAAGACGAAGGTATATTTATTTAATTTATGTTGATGCTTCCTATAGATAATGTGGATGCTGGAAGAGCACAAATTCTCTGCATCCTTAATGTCTTATGTGTATTATTTTTTGCCAGAAAATGTGGACTCAGGAAGAGCGCAGATGCACTGCATTTTTTAATGTTGTTTATGTGTTTAGTTCTGATAATGTGGACGCTGATGATAGAGCAGATGCTATGCATCTTTATTTTGACTGTGTTTACCTTTCCGTGACTGTAAGGGTCGCCTTTGATAGTAATTTTATTTTTTTTGTAGTTATGACCATAAGGAATATTCTTACATAATTACATGTTATGGACATAATATTATTCGTCTAGTAAGTCCAATTGGGAGTATCAATTTCATAGATCCTTCATAGTGACATCATAATTTAGTCGATGTAAAATTCAATAAACGAGAACAATTGTTTCTACAATTCTTTGGTATTCGTACCCTAAAATGATTACAATAATCAAGCAGTCGGTTCACGACCCTTTTATCATACAACGAGTTGCAGTTAGCTCTATAGAAATAATCCTTTACACATGCTCAATAGAACTGAACAATATTTTAACTGGGATATATAAGTAATCCATCTGGTCATGGCCATATTTACAAGACTAAATGCAAACATACCCCATTTCATCTTGTTGGACAATATACGTATATTTTTCTATGTATAACAACAACTTGTTCGATTTGAAGAAAGAATATCTACTTCAAATTCTTAATCATTCTCCAATATATAACTTGTATTTATATATACGACAATAAGCCTTATTTAAAGACAAAATATTAAATATAGTCAGAATCATTTAAACTTTATTCAAAAGGAGCAATAGGAGTTCACCTTCCAATTCCCATGGATCCAATGTAATTATTCTGGTAATTAAAGATAATCAACTTATATAAAAACAATAAATGCTTGCCTTCGAATTCTAATCCTTCAAATATATGGATTTGTGGTAATTAGAGATAATCAACTTATATGAAAATAATAAATGCTTGCCTTCAAATAGAATCATTTAAACTTTATTGAAAAGGAGCAATAAGAGTTCACCTTCCAATTCCCATGGATCCAATATAATTATTCTGGTAAATTAAGATAATCAACTTATATAAAAACAAATACAATCATTTAAACTTTATTGAAAAGGAGCAATAGGAGTTCACCTTCCAATTCCCATGGATCCAATGTAATTATTTTGGTAAATTAAGATAATCAACTAATATAAAAAAAATAAATGCTTGCCTTCGAATTCTAATCTTTCAAATATATGGATTTCTGGTAATTAGAGATAATCAACTTATATGAAAATAATAAATGCTTGCCTTCAAATTCTAGTCTTTCAAATATATGGATTTCCATATAACAATTCCATTCATTTATTATATATATAAGTAATTCTATATATCTGAAGGTGTTCAACTTCAATAATAAGGCTCATTTTCTATTCTAACTAAAAGAATTTAACATATAATTTTATTACGAGGAAAGAAACCAGCTCAAACAATTTAGAGAACTGAAGTCCTAACATTGACATAAAGGTATGGACGTTTTTAAGAAATAAAATTTAACAAGTAATTGGTTGCCATACTATTTTTATGGAAGGCAATTAAGGCAATTCTTTTGGAACTAAGGTTCTACCATTTATAAAAAAGATAAATATTTTAAGAGATGAACTATATCAGGTTTTCTGGACTCCATAAATAAAAAATTTCTTTTTTTTCTTTCTTTGGTTGGGGAAAACTAACCATTAAATTCATTTTTCGAGGTTAAGTCCTAACTTTTAATAAGGAAAAAAAATAAGTTTAATCGGTGCAGACTATATCAATTGCGAGTCAAGCTTGATCTAAATTGTCGCTTTAGCTCAGTGAGAGTGTAATCATTGACTCTATCATTTGTACTGGTTGTCAGATTAGAATTTGACCTGAGGGCGGCATGAGTACTTGGAGTATAACTGATTTTGAACTAAGTATACAATCGTTTAACATCACAGATATTTTAGTACTATCCAACTCGGTCCAGTTTTATTTAGTACTCATTATAATTGTAAAAAGACGTGATAACTGGTAGGAAACTGGGCGTCGTAGTGAGATTTCAGAAAGTAGGTGTTACGGGAGGCTGCGACCATGGTTTGAAACTTGATTAGCTTCACAAGGATTCATCTGATCATTCAGGGAATTAATGCACATACACCAACCATAGAGGATCACCGCTAAGTATAATGATTATAGATATGGATCACCGCTAAGTATAATGATTATAGATATTTGATAAATAAACCAATTCGAAATTTCCAACACAATTATTTAGAATAGTATAATGATTATAGATATGGATCTTTCTAATCTAGTCAAGTAGTTTTTAGTAAATAAAACCATGTACTCATATTCACTTATTCCACCATAAAAGTTAAACAAGATAAATGAACTTAAATAATTAAACCTATTTCGATGTTCGGTTGCACGGTGACGAGGGCGTTGATGTATCATTCGATCCGGATCAATCATTTCTTGACGATTCATTGAAGCCCCATCGGTTGACCTCCCTACAGTATCGGGGTTACTCTTCTTCTCCCCAAACCCCCGAGCAAGTGGGGTCGTAAGAACGTACAATGCCTTGGCTTTCCACTGGGATCTCCCAATCCTCGGACAAGCTATCAACCCAACTCCAAGGAACCACACTTTAACCAAAAATATCTATTACGTTTCCCGTCCAACACTAGGGAGAAAGAGAGTCCTTTCTCCTTCTCCTCCCTTTCTTTTATAACCAAAAGTTGCATGCCAAGTGTCTCTTCATGCAAAAATATTCTTTAATTTAATAATTCTCTTAGTATTTATTCTCATGCACCATGTGTCACTTTAACTTAAGTGTGCACCTAATCTCCCTAAATTAGTGGAAAGTAGGTGTAGTGGTCTCTACATGAGTCTTAGTTATGTTTTGCCCCATAATTATTTATTCTATATTCTTCCTCATTCACATTTGTTCTAGTAAAGATGGACACAAATCTATTCCACATTTTTTTTATAAAATAAAATAAAATAAAATATTTCTTTTATTAAATCTTCTTATCTATTTCTAATTCTCTCTTTTTTTCTCCAAAATAATAATAATAAAATGGATTTATTTATTTTATTAGATTTTCCAATCTATTTTAAATTTTCGCCTTTTCCAAAATAATAATAATAAAATGAAATGTTTCTTTAAAATAGATTCTTCTAAAATTCTATATATATATATATATATATATATGATTTCAATTATGTATGCCTGATTAAATGACTAATAATCCTTTCCCGTTTTTGTCTAGGTACCCCTTCGGCAGGTCCTTTCGATAGTTTCCTTTTTCTCTCGTAGGGAGAACTGTGTAGCGATCGGGGAATCGTTACCGCGATCTCTCGACTACACTTACTTGGAGACTAAGGGAGGCTGAGCGATAAGGCTCTCCTTATCGTGTGCCCCTCAACTCATCGTACGCGACCAAGTCATTGTAGCATCTCCCATACGACACACACTTCCCCAGGTGAGCTCTCAAGCTTCCGACCCATGCGTGGAGTGGTAATTCAGGGTCGACAATCCGTTGTCGTACCCCTATGTATGTTTTCCATTGTTACGACCCCTATTTTCCATTGTGAGTCAGTCGGTAAATCGTTTTACATGCTACTGCACACACACACACACTCAAAGCACACGTTAAATAGCGTTGCACCATCAAATCATTTCAGCATACATCATCATATATCTCAGTTAGTTGAATATATCTATCATTCATCATTTTCATTATAGAATCTTTTCATCATTCATCATAATATCTTAGTCGTTGAGTATATATTTCATTCAATCATTTCTATTTCATAATTTCTCAATCTAGCATATATCATCTAATCACTTTCATTCCCTAGTCTATCAATCAGTCGAGCATATATTTCATTTAATCATTCCTATTTCATAAAATAATATTCAAAGAAAATTCCATGGTTCATGTTTTATTTAGCCGGGTCACTTCAAAACTAGTGCCCTAAATATTTTAATCAGTTAAAGTAACGAGGCGGGCGTTACATACACCCCCTCTTATTAAAAATTCGTCTTGAAGTTTGAAATAAAAATGAAAAGTTTTGATGCATTTCAGTTGTGTCTTCTCAGTTTGCAAAATTGGGCTATGACTATCCTATTGAAATTTAACATAGTCGATCACATGGTGTCTAAGCTGCCGTGTTTGCTGGTCCAAAACCCAAAGAGGTTGCAGTGGTTTGTCGCAGTCCTCGATTTTTCCCTTGTACTCTTCTGTCCCCCCGGTTCTATCGAGGGCATTCACTTTGGAAGTGTGTCCCCCCACACACCCAACATCCTTCCCTTGGGCCTCTAGTGGTTCTACTGGTTGGTGCATTGTTCCACTATGGTCCAAATTGTGTTGGCTTCCCAAAAGGCCTTGTATGATCATTTCTAGGAGGTGGCGGTGGCAGTCGATAGGGTGTTTTGTCTTCTCTACTAGATCTTCCATCGTAAGATCCCTTCCCACAATTTTTTTGTCCATAGTGTTGCTTGGGTGCATGTTGATTGCCTCGGTCACCACTCACAAAGTTCTTACGAGGTGGTCCTTGGTTCGAAAGCTCTTCTTCTACAATGAGGGATTTTTGGACCGCGTCATGTAAGGTATGTTGCATGAGGATGCGGACCTTGTCTCGGATGTTGTAGTTCAACCCATAGACGTACTTTTTAACCTTTAGTTTCTCGATTGTAATGTGGGGTGCATACCTCAGGAGTTCCATAAACCTGACTTCGTAATCCTGCACTGTCCTGCCTCCCTATCGGAGAGCATTGAATTTGTTGAGTTGCCTCTCAATGAATTCTTCCGACATATAGTACTTGTGGAATTATTCTTCGAATAAATCCCAAGACACTTCATTGATATAAATCTCCAACTGTGGTTTTAAAGTCTTCCACCATAGTAGTGCTTCCCCTTTTAGTTGCAGGATAGCCATATGCACCTTCAGATTTGAGGTGTAATCCCTCAAGGAAAATCACATCGTCATATCTTTTAACCATGCTTTTACAGTGGTTCCCTCAATGGAACCCCAAAACTATGGAAATATTAATTTTTCTAGTTCTCTATGCATGCTAGCTGGTGGTGGGTGTCGAGGTGCATTAGTGGGAATTAACGGTCGGTCTTCCTCGCGGTATAACCGGCTCATCAATGTTTCCGACATTCTCTGAAAATTCCTCATCATGGTCATAACTTTTCCGACTGGAAAGTTGATGGTATCTTCGGTTCCATTCTTTGTGGCTATAGGAGGGGTTGGTGGACGTGTTGCTCGCCCTGGTCCTCTCCCAGCCCTACCCCTAAGATTTCTTCGATCCATGATAGCTTATGTCTGTCTTGAAGAAATAAGTTCCATGTAAGTCCCTTAATCTTAATTCAAAATTTTGCCGTAAGTTTCTATGCAGTTAAAATTTAATATTTGCGGCAAGTGCCCTAGTCCTAACTAGGTTCGACCAGCTCTGATACCAAATGTAAGGGTTGCCTTTGAAAGTAATTTTTTTTTGTATTTATGACAATAAGGAATATTCTTACATAATTACATGTTCATGATTTTGTACAATGCGGTCATAAGATTATTCGTCTAGTAAGTCCAATTGGGAGTATCAATTTCATAGATCTTTCATAATGACATCATAATTTAGTCGATGTAAAATTCAATAAACGAGAACAATTGTTTCTACAATTCTTTGGTAATCCTACCCTAAAATGATTACAATAATCAAGCAGTCGGTCCACGACCCTTTTATCATACAACGAGTTGCAGTTAGCTCTATAGAAATAATCCTTTACACATGGTCAATAGAACTGAACAATCTTTTAACTAGGATATATAAGTAATCCATCCGGTCATGGCCATATTTACAAAACTAAATCCAAACATACCCCATTTCATCTTGTTCGACAATATACATATATTTTTCGATGTATACAACAACTTGTTCGATTTGAAGAAAGAATATCTACTTCAAATTGTTAATGTGTTTGTAACTTCGGAATGTGTTCACTTGTATATTTTATATTGTATTTGTATTTTATTATTGTACCTCTGACAGAGATGCTTATTCCTCCGGTCGGAGAAGTCATTATTGTACTTGGGTCATGTAAAGTCATTGATGTCAATCCTCCCATGTAATTCGGGGCATTAGTTCCCCTAGAGTCATTTGTATTGGGGTGTTTAAGTCCCCTAAAGGATTCGACCCAGTTAACTTTAGTTGAGGCCGACTTGTCAAGTGGTAAAGGTAAAGTGAAAGGTAAAGTATAAATAGAGAGCTAGGCTCTTTATTTATTCACTCACTCACTCATTTCGCATAAGTGAGAGATAGAAGTTCGCACAAGTGGAGGAGGATTTAGCTGTTGGAGATCATCTCTTTGTTTTGGGGTTTTGTATTATTGCTCATTCTATCTCTGAGGAAGTTGAGGGGTTTTCTCCTTTATGATTTCCCCGGTGAAATGCTTTGTGTCTCTTACATCTTGTGTTTGATTTGATGTGCATTTTGTTCTCTCAAATAAGATCCTAGATCATATTGAATTAAATTGTGAAAAACTAGCATGGTATCATAGCTAGCCTGAAGGAAGGCAATGTATGGCATTTATGACACTTGTTTCACTTACGAAATTTTGAAAGCTAGGGCTTTGTATAGCAAAACCTAGTAATCGCGGAACTTTCACTATAAATCACTTTTGGCGAAGGTTCAGGATTTGAAACTTGGAAAGGAAAAATATGACATGTTCGTGTACCTTGTGTCCTAGTTTCAGCCTCAGATTCGTTGTACTTTTTGAGATATGATCCGTACAAGTTATGGTTTCTGCCTCTTCCAGAATGCATCCCTAAACATGTGACCTAGGTAAAAAGGTCATATATCGGGCTAGGAAGCTCCAAATGGAATTTCGTAAAAACTGACAGTTAGGGCACGGATTGTAGTTTCAGAAGTCCAAGTTTTAGAGGCCAAAGTTGAAATAGTGACACGTGTCACTCCGTACAAGTTCTCTATGTTGTTTCATCCCTTAAACAGGTCATGTTGGGAAACTAATCATATATCTTTGATGGAGAATCCAATTAAGCTAAAACCTGTGGGGTTGGAAAGATGACAGGTCAGGCTACCACAGGCCGAAGGTTCAGACCCTGCAAATCCCAAAATTTCAAAGATACACCAGAAACAATATGGCACATCTGAAATGGCTCAACGGAGGAAATCAATGAAGAGGAGGAAGAAGCTCTCACTTAGGGTTTTCAGTTTTTAGGTAAGGCATGTCCTGATACAATGTTGTAGACACTTGATGCAACATTGGAAACTTTGAAAATGGATTTGGAATCCATTCATAATAGATATTAATCCTCCATCAAAATGTTGTGGGAGGAAGGAGATTGAAAATTAGGGTATCCAAGTAAGAAGAAACCCTAGCAAAGTTGGGAGACTCATAGGGCAGCAATGAAGGAGGTTTAAATGGCACTAATACTCTATTATCATAGCACCATGAACCTACATAAGATGTTTACAAGTGATCTACCTTGGATGGTTAGGGTTTTACCCTTATAGAGAAGACTACAAGCAATCTCGATGGGTATGACTTGAGGAGATACAAGTATGTTTTGAAATCTATTTCATGATTAAGTTCATGATATGCTTGTCTTCATATTATTGAGGCTAGTACAATCATGATTAATTTTAGATTGTCTGATCACCTTAGTAAAATTGTGAATGCATGTGAATAATAGAAGACATTCATTGATTAGGGTTATGACACTTATGATTGTACTAATGCACTGTGGTATTGTATGAGGATGATGTTGTTCGCTAACATGAAAGGTACATCAAGAAAGACAAATCAAGTTCTAGATCAAGAATATATGACCATGGTGACATGAAGATAAAGACTCATCCATAGTCATTGATCACATAGAAGCTCTACTTACGAGGTATGTATAATTTGGTTCTACAATGCTTAACTTATGAGATATGCATGTTACTAGCACAAGGTCTCTAAATCATTGAAGAGAACAAAGAAGACATTGTTTGGGTATGTTAGACATAACTAGCAAACATGATAATCCATGTATGTTTTCCTATATTGAGTTAGAATCCTACCTTGTGTTAGGATCTTATATAAGTATACTTTTGTATGATTGATAATGATTATTCATGAAGTTATAAGTTTGAGTAATCATGGGTTTATGCATATTATGCTTCTTAGTTTGATTAATGATATGACAAACTAGAAGAGTCCTATGGTCAAATAAGAATATGCATGAGTAAAAGAAGTACTCCCTGAAACCTTGAATACTAACACTTGTGATAAATTACCTGTGTATGAAATGATCATGACCATACATGTTAAGATTATAGGATTATAATGTTTTGATAGTATTGAGATTATACTAATGAGTGTATGATTATGTATGAGATATTGAGGATGACACAATGATGAAACTAGTGCCCACTTAAGCATGCATAGTGGTCCAGGATGGATAGAAGTTCAAAGACATATAATCATGATGTTATCACAAAGGGAAAATAGAGATTAAGAGGGAGCACATTCCAGTAGTTCCTGCAAGGAAGCAAAGATTGAGAGGGAGTCCACCCAATAACCAAACAAAGATAAGCATTTGAATTGTCATTTCTTATATATATGATTACTTAAATGATGTTGTTCAGTCATGTACATATTTATGTTCCTAGATTTAGGATGTATATTATGCATGTTAGAAAATTTGCATTAATGAACAAGATACTACTAATATGCAAGTAATGGGTAAGTGGCCTATGGTACTGTACAACACTCCATTGCTACTTATCTAGATTGAAACCTTTTTGCTGACATCTTGGAGTAGTGCACACTCTTAACAATGTCATGGTAGAGATGGAAGGCATCTAGAAAGTTACGGAATATGGATAAATGTTGTATTGAAGCATTGGCTAAGATAATTGCATGACTGTATGACCTATGTATTTATGCGTAAGAATTTGTTCTGTAAACTATGAGATGTTTCTAATCATGCAATTGAACTTGACTTGTAGGAAATATCATATGCATAATAGGTTATCATTGAAATGTCAACATGGTTTGATAATTATGAAGTGTTACTAATCATGTAATTAAATTTGATTTGTAGGAAAGATCGTGTGCTATGATCTACAAAAGAAGGATGATGAACACTTGTTCTGAAGAACAAGTGATGACTGTTCAACAAGAATACTTACAAATCAAACATACTATAGAAGTACAAAGGAAGGCTAATGGATAGAAGATTCTCTTAGAAAGAGGGAGAGGATCATGGCGAGATGTTTTCTCTAGTGGCTAGACACACTTCCAGAGATAGATTACACCCATGGATGACAAGACCATTCTCTTGAATGGTGTAAATGAAGAAGAAGTGCATATCCAGCAAAATCCCAGGATTTGATAGAGAATCACATGATTGAAGAAAGATTTGTACGGGTTCAATAGGTACCCAGGATTGATAGTCATTTGATGAGCTTGATGATCACCACGGGTGATGTGGATTTCAACCTTTGTTACAAGGTTGAAGATGGTTTCTATATATAGATGGATGCAAGAAGGAACTCACCATAGATTTCGAGTGATCTTTAGGATCATATCAGTAGACCCATCTGATGGGAGATGGAACAAATAGATATGCAAAAAATCACTCAATGAAGAGTGTGAATGATGTTCAGTCACAAAGGGAGGACAATACTCAGATATAGAAAAATTCACTTCAGAGGGATTAGATCTCTGAGTTAAAGAATCTTGGCATGATTCTTGTGTTTAGATATGTGGCTGAGATTAGATGATATTTTTCCTTAGCTAAGGAAAATGTGAAGTAGAGATCTGGGTATGATGCACTATTTTCTAGGCATGGAGGTGTGGCAGAGTGCAGATGGAATATTCCTTGGACAAGGGAAGTATGCATTAGAGATTTTGAAGAGGTTTGGGATGATGGACTACAAGGCCATGGACACACCTATGGGATCGAACCTGAAGCTATTGAGTGATGCTTCATCAGAGTCGGCTGATGCCACGATGTATAGTTAGATGATTGGGTCCTTGATGTACTTGACGAATACGAGACCAAATATTTTCTTTGTTGTGAACACATTGAGCCAGTTCCTGATGGATCCGAGACATGTTCACTTGATTGCTGCAAAGCATATTCTAAGGTACCTGAAGGGTACGGTTGATTATGGGCTCAAGTATGATGTGAATCAGAATATTAACCTAGAGGGTTATGTTGATTCGGATTGGGCAGGAAGTGCCATTGATAGGAAGAGAACTTCAGGGTGCTGCTTCAGTGTGGGATCAGGTGTGATCTCTTGGTTTAGCAGGAAGTAATCCTGCGTGGCACTGAGTACAGCCGAAGCAAAGTATGTTGCATCTTGTTTGGCTAGTTGTGAGGCAGTATGGCTGAGGAAGCTACTGTATGATTTGTTTGACCTCCAGTTGGACGTAACTTGTATATATTGCGACAACCAGAGTTGTGTGAAGTTGTCTAAGAAACCAATGTTCCATGACAAGTCACACATTGAGATTAAGTACCACTATATCAGGGATATGGTGCAGAGAGAAGCAGTGAAGCTCCAGTATGTTGCGACGGATGAGAAGATAGCCAATGTATTGACCAAGCCGCTGGCCAGAGTGAAGTTTGAATACTTCAGAGAGAAGCTTGGTGTACTTCAGATTGAGGTTCCTTCCAAAGGGAAGTGATGAGTCCAAAAAATGGAGATGCACATGGGATTTTTCGACATGGTAGTAGGTTAGTCCTCCCATGGTCATTGATGTAATTGTCGGGCTTTTCCGACATGGTGGTAGGTTAGTCCTCCCATGGTCGTTGATGTAATTGCCGAGATTTTTTGACATGGTGGTAGGATAGTCCTCCCATGGTCGTTGATGTAATTCTAAATATTTTCCGACATGGTGGTAGGTTAGTCCTCCCATGGTCGTTGATGTAATTGCTGAGCCTTTCATGGATGTTGGTAGGTTAGTCCTCCCATGCCGATGAGTGTAAGTGTTGTGTTATGTGCATCTAGGCTATGCTCCACTGACAATGAGATGATCTGAAGATGATGAGGTGATAGTAGGGTACATAAGTTTTTCATAGGCATATAATCAGTCATGGGATTCTCCTTCAGGTTTTGCAGTGGCATATAATCAGTCCTGGGAGATCTTGTAGGTTTTGCAAGTGGCATATAATTAGTCCTCGGATGCTCCTTCAGGTTTTGCAGTAGCATATAATCAGTCCTGGGAGATCTTGCAGGTTTTGCAAAGGCATATAATAAGTCCTGAGATGTACCTACTGGATGGCTTGCTCGCAGATATGATGAAGACCTACATGGAGGCTAGGCCTACATCTAGCATGAAAAAGGGCTGGCTTTGTAGAACTTCCTATGACGAGTAGATTGGAGATTGATGGTCGAAATAGCAGCAGCAGTGATGATGATGATTCAGCTTTGATGATGATCCAATGACGAAGACTTGTGTTGATGAACTATGTCAAGAGAATACCTTCCTAGTTAAGAGGGAGTGTTAATGTATTTGTAACTTTGGAATGTATTCACTTGTATATTTTATATTGTATTTGTATTTTATTATTGTACCTCCGACAGAGATGTTTATTCCTCCGGTTGGAGAAGCCATTATTGTACTTGGGTCATGTAAAGTCATTGAGGTCAATCCTCCCATGTAAGTTGGGGCATTATTTCCCCTAGAGTCATTTGTATTGGGGTGTTTAAGTCCCCTAAAGGAGTCGGCCCAGTCAACTTTAGTTGAGGCCAACTTGTCAAGTGGTAAAGGTAAAGTATAAATAGAGAGCTAGAGCCTATTCACTCACTCACATTTCACTTACTCACTAATTTTGCATAAGTGAGAGAGAGAGAGAAGTTTGCACAAGTGGAGTACGAGGAAGCTGTTGGAGATCATCTCTTTGTTTTGGGGTATTGTATTATTGCTCATTCTATCTCTGAGGAAGTTGCGGGGTTTTCTCCTTTATGGTTTCCCCGGTGAAATGATTTGTGTCTCTTGTCTCTTGTGTTTGATTTACTGTGCATGTTGTTCTCCCAGATAAGATCCTAGGTCATATTGAATTAAATTGTGAAAAACTAAAACAAATTCTTAATCATTCTCCGATATATAACTTGTATTTATATATACGACAATAAGCTTTATTTAAAGATAAAATCTTAAACATAGTTAGAATCATTTAAAATTTATTCAAAAGGAGAAATAGGAGTTCACCTTCCAATTCCCATGGCTCCAATGTAATTATTCTGGTAATTAAAGATAATCAACTTATATAAAAAAAAAAATTCTTTCCTTTGAATTCGAATCCTTCAAATATATGGATTTCTAGTAATTAGATATAATCAACTTATATGAAAATAATAAATTCTTGCCTTCAAATAGAATCATTTAAACTTTATTCAAGAGGAGCCATAGGAGTTCACCTTCCAATTCCCATGGATCCAATGTAATTATTCAAGTAAATTAAGATAATCAACTTATATAAAAACAATAAATGCTTTCCTTCTAATTCTAATCTTTCAAATATATGAATTTCTGGTAATTAGAGATAATCAACTTATATGAAAATAATAAATGCTTTCCTTCAAATAGAATCATTTAAACTTTATTCAAAAGGATCAATAGGAGTTCACCTTCCAATTCCCACAGATCCAATGTAATTATTTTGGTAAATTAAGATAACCAACTGATATAAAAACAATAAATGCTTGCCTTGGAATTCTATTCTTTCAAATATATGGATTTCTGGTAATTAGAGATAATCAACTTATATGAAAATAATAAATACTTTCCTTCAAATTCTAGTCTTTCAAATATATGGATTTCCATATAACAGTTCCATTCATTTATTATATATATATAAGTAAGTCTATATATCTAAAGGTGAACAACTTCAATAATAAGGCTCGTTTTCTATTCTAACTAAAAGAATTTAACATATAATTTTATTGCAAAGAAAGAAACCAACTCAGACAATTTAGAGAACTAAAGTCCTAACATTGACTTAAAGGTATGGACGTTTTTAAGAAATAAACTTTAACAAGTAATTGGTCGCCATAATATTTTTATGGAACGAAATTAAGGCAATCCTTTTGGAACTAAGGTTCTACCATTTATAAAAAGATAAATATTTTAAGAGATGAACTATATCAGGTTTTCTGTGCATATTATACAAATAGTTGGACCTGAGGGCGGCGTGAGTACTTGGAGTGTAACTAACCATTAAATCCATTCCTTTGAGGTCAAGTCCTAAAGTCAGATTAGAATTTGACCTGAGGGCGGCGTGAGTACTTGGAGTATAACTGATTTTGAACTGAGTATAAAATCGTTTAACATCACAGAGATTTTAAATGCATCAGCGTATTGGATCTAACTATCCAACTCGGTCCAGTTTTATTTACTACTCGTTATAATCGGAAAAGGGCATGACAACTGGTAGGAAATTGGGTGTTGTAATGAGATTTCAGAAAGTAGTTTTTATGGGAGGCTGTGACCATGGTTTGCAGCTTGATTATCTTCACAAGGATTGATCAGATCATTCGAGGAATTAATGCACATACACCGGCCGTAGAGGATCACCGCCAAGTTTAATTATAAAATCGAGTTGATTCTTAGACAGCAAGGCCCACATTTCACAATGGTCAGAATTAAATGGATCGGTTCATCAAGAAGTCAAACAATCAGACCTCTGAGGGATTCAGTTTGATTGCTTAGCTAACAAGGCGTGCAATTCACGATGGATCCGGTCGGGCTTGATCTGTTATTCAAGGAATTAAATTACATAGTTCTCCGAGGAATTCGATATGATAACTAGACATAGATCGCATTAGATCATATGGGGTTTGATCCTCTCTTCCTATTAACTGGAACGTTTTTCAACCACTAACTCACAATCAGAGGTTTTTAAAAAAATAAAATAAATACACAAAGACCTACTCTTTCTATGTACACAGCAACATTTTCAACCATGAATTCATAATCAAAGGCTTTAAAATAAATAAATAGACAGAGATCTATTTCTTCTAATTAAACAGGAACGTTTCGACCACAAACTCACAATTAGAGGTTTTAAAATAAATAAATAAACATAGACCTTCTCTTTCTATGTACACGGGAACGTTTTTGACCACTAATTCATAATCAGAGGCTTAAAATAAATAAATAGAAAGAGATCTATTCCTTCTAATTAAACAGGAACATTTTCACTGCCACAATTCTCACAAACAGAGATTTGATAAATAAACCAATTCGTAATTTCCAACACAATTATTCAGAATAGTATAATGATTATAGATCTGGATCTTTCTAATCTAGTCAATTAATTTTCAGTAAATAAAACCATGTACGCATATTCACTTATTCCGCCATAAAAGTTAAACAAGATAAATGAACTTAAAAAATTAAACCTGGTTTCGATGTTCAACTGCATGGTGACGAGGGCGTTGAAGTATTGTTCGATCTGGATCAATCATTGCTTGATGATTCACCAAAGACCCCTCGGTTGACCTCCCTACTGTATTGGGGTTACTCTTCTTCTCCCCGAACCCCCGAGAAAGTGTGGCCGTAAGAACATACAATGCCTTGGATTTCCACTGGGATCTCCCAATCCTCGGACAAGCTATCAACCCAACTCCAAGGAACCACACTTTAACCAAAAATATCTATTACGTTGCTCGTCCAGCACTAGGGAGCAAGAGAGTCCTTTCTCCTTCTCCTCCCTTTCTTTTATAACCAAAACTTGCATGCCAAGTGTCTCTTCATGCAAAAATATTCTTTAATTTAATAATTCTCTTAGTATTTATTCTCATTCAACATGTGTCACTTTAACTTAAGTGTGCACCTAATCTCCCTAAATCAGTGGAAAGTAGGTGTAGTGGTCTCTACACGAGTCTTAGTTATGTTTTGCTCCATAATTATTTATTCAATATTCTTCCTCGTTCACATTTGTTCTAGTAAAGATGGACACAAATCTATTCCATATATGTTTTCTAAAATAAAATATTTATTTTATTAAATCTTCTAATCTATTTCTAATTCTCTCTTTTTTTCTCCAAAATAATAATAATAAAATGGATTTATTTCTTTTATTAGATTTTACAATCTATTTCAAATTTTCTCCTTTTTTAAAATAATAATAATAAAATGAAATGTTTCTTTTAAATAGATTCTTCTAAATTATATATATATAGATAGATATATGATTTCAATTATGTATACCTGATTAAATGACTAATAATCCTTTCCTGTTTTTGTCTAGGTACCCCTTCGGCAGGTCCTTCCGACAGTTTCCTTTTTCTCTCGTTGGGAGAACTGTGTAGCGATCAGGGAATCGTTACCGTGATCTCTCGACTACACTTACTTGGAGACTAATGGCAGTTGAGGGATAAGTCTCTCCTTATCGCGCACCCCTCAACTCATCGTACACGACCAAGTCATTATGGCCTCGCCCGTATGGCACACGCTTCCCCATGAAAGCTCGCAAGCATCCAACCCGTGCATGGAGTGCTAATTCGGGCTAACAGTCCGTCGTCGTACCCCTATGTATGTTTCCCGTTCTTACGACCCCTATTTTCCATTGCGATTCATTTTGTAAATCATTTTACCTGCTAGTGCACACACACACTCAAATCACACGTAAATAACATTGCACCATCAAATCATTTCATCATACATCATCATAATATCTCAATCAAACGAGTATATCTATCATTCATCATTTTCATTATAAAATCTTTTCATCATTCATCATAATATCTTAGTTAGTTGAGCATATATTTCATTCAATCATTTCTATTTAATAATTTCTCTATCTAGCATATGTTATCTAATCACTTTCAATTCCTAGTGTAACATCCCGATATTTTCATAAAAATTTAAAAAAAATTAAATTGCCATAAAAGCTAATATTTGTAAATTGCGGAAATAATAATAATTAATAAAGCAGTAATTAAAAATACGACACTTGGTAGGAAACAATTTAACTGCTGTGTATTTTTGTCTTTTGATGGCGTATCGTGTCGGCAACACGTTATGAATCCAATTACTGGTTATGTTCTTATTTATATGCTGAAATGATTGAAATTTTTTATGCATTTGGAAAACAGAATTAATCTCGACAAGTACTGACAGTTTAATTTTTCTGGATGATGATGAAAGGGGTCCCACGAGGTGCCATGAGGCTTGCTTAGCTACTTAGCTAAAGCATTGTACTCGTCCTCCATGCACAAATTTGTAGGTAAGAGATAGCGATAAAATTCAGAGTGTTTAATAACCGTGATATCAATAAAAACTGCTTATGAATTTCGACGCTACAGGTATGGTTTCCTTCCAATTGTAAGATGAACTAGGCTATCTCAAAGACTGCAGATATCTTCAATATCGGGGTGTGTTTGTTATGAATTTTTTCGTTAAGGGTCAGTGCAAGCTAATGAGGGTCACTTTTGGCACGTTAGATGCAATAGAAAACTGAAAAAGCAGGCATCCCTCAACTTACTTGGATTTTTTTATTTACTTATGGAAAATATCTTGCATTGAGTAAAAAAGATGAAATGTAGGAAATTGAATCACGTTTCTGAATATATAACTTTTATGTATTGAAAATTTGCATAGCTATGTCAAGTTTCATTTTTCCTAACAGACACTTTTTATTTTTCAGGCAAATGATAAGGTATATGTTTTTGTGGGTAGAGCCTTTGAGGGCCTAAATGATGGAATCAAGCTACAAAAATCGGCATGCATGTAGAGAACACATAGCACTTGTGCGTCATTATTTTTTGAAAATTAAATTAGTAATTTTATAATTTTTTTATAATTGTCTAAGTGATCAAACCTCAAAAATAGTACCTCTTTTGTGGGTAGAGCCTTTGAAGGTCTTAATGCAAAAATCTTGAAATGGGTTTTTCATAGAACGTGGAGGTTAGTGTCCTCTTGTGCACCATACAATTTTTTTTTGAAATGATTGAGAATTGAAAAAGTTCTGGAAGAAACACTAACAATGTGTTTCACGAGTTAAGGAGGTAGGACAGAAAAGAAATTGAAAGAAAATAGGAAAAATTAATATTTCAAAATAAAAGTTACATATTTGGAATCTGCAGAAAAAATGCTATTTGTGTCTAAGATTTCGTCAAAAATGACTGTGTGTAGCATATTGTAATGAGTGGCTAAGCATAGGCTTCTCCAGAAACTGGAAGAAATACCCAATTAGCTTTGGTTTTTCATTAACATAGCATAGGTTTGGAATTACCGAAGCAAACTCCAAAGCATACACATAGGATTATTGTTGACATGTGAGCATGTGACTCGGCCTGTTTAAATTCAAAAATATTGCCGCACTTTTAGATTTAAATAACGCGTACGCGTTATATAACTAAATAACGCGTGCGCGTTATATCAATACTTAACGCGTACGCGTTATATAACTACATAACACGTACGCGTTATATAGTTACAAACGCGCTCGCGTTATTCAAATCATAAAATACATGTTTAATACTTGAGAAAGAGGGGGTGTGGAAGTCAAGGGAATTTTTGTTTAATATTTGAGAAGGGGTGGGGAAGGGTCAAGGGAATCTATGGTTAATATTTAATAGGGGTGGGAAAGGGTCAAGGGCTTAGAAGGATGTTGGAAGCTTGAGTGGGGAGAGATGAAGGGAATGAGAACATGATGAGCTACAGGGAGTGAAGGGAAGTGGAGCTTGAGAGCACTATTAGGAGTAGAATAGGTTCTGAAGAGGTATAGGGTTAGAAGTTGAAAGTGAGACTTGAGTGACAAGGGGGAATGGATGGAGGCAAGGGGGATGTGA